>CM052078.1:14942454-15509954 GCA_020010945.3 Muscidifurax raptorellus
CTCTCCACAATCTTTTATTTGATTGTCTGATAGTAATAGGACCCTTAAATTATGCAAAGTTGGGAATGATTTTAGAGAACTTATATTATTTTTCGATAAGTCAAGCTTTACACACTTCTGTAAAGTATACAACTGACAAAGCTTATTTCCAATATAATTATTGCTAAAATTTACTTCACGATAAAATGTCAAATAAGGTCCTTGACTAGAAATACTTGTTAATTCTAAACTTGACAAGTTAATATCACAAGCGTAACTTCCATCCTTTTCAATGTCAATAGCATTTAAATTATAATAAAGAGTATATTTGCTACCTATAAAAGTAAAGTATTGATTAATAACTCTATTGCATAAAAACAGAAATATGTTATTAAAATACTTACGCATGTCTTTGTAATAATTTGCTCGAAGTGGATCAATCCTTATTAATTCATTAAATTCTTTGATTATCTTCGAATTATCGCCTATTGGATTAATATTTAGCATTAAGTGTATACTGGTTAACCTAGCCCATTTATTAGAAGGCTCCATTTTTGCCAGTGTTTGATAATTTTCCAACTGTTCATTTAATTTTGGATTATTATGATTTCGACTTAAAGTTGTACTTTCATAGATCCACTCATTGAAAGAATTTATTGGTTTAAATTCATATTGATTCTCTTCATATTTCAAGTATACTTTTTCATAGTTATCATCTAAGACTTTTTCAAATACTGCATACCATCCAGCAGAAACATTTTTTCCATTAGCAGATTTCCATTTACAGTCACATTTTTTATCATTTAAAAATAATTCGAAATTAGAAGGAACTTCTTTATGAAAGGCTGCAGTTAAAGTTGTTTTTGTTAATACTGCTTTCCACAATTTAAGTGGAGATTTCCAATAATCTAGTAACCATCTATGATAAAACCAGGCACTTGAATCATTTGGATCAGTAAAAGTTGCATTCATAACAAGATCAAGTTCTAGAATAGGAAACCATTATTATATATTATCATTATTACAATCTTTAATATGTGAGTCAATTATAACATTAGTACCTTCGTTGTGTTTATCAGCTTTAATAGGCAGATCATGAACACTACTTGGGTATAACTTTTGTAATATTTTACTTCTAAGATGCCATGAAGAATAGTTTGAAAAATTATTTAATATTTTAGAAGTTGTGAACTCTAACTCTTCTGTATCTGGCACATTTGCCTTGCTCACTATAAATCTTCTATAGTCCCAACAATGAACTAAAATAGATACATATATTACAAAATTATAAGATCAAACATTTTGTTATAATATTATTTCACTTACAATTTCTTTCGTCTATATTGAGACATTTGTTACACAAATCTATTTCTCTTTTCCAATTTGGATTTGATAAATGCTCAATAACCCATGTACGTTGATGCCAGACACAGTATGATTTTGGATTTTCTCTCAAACTTGTTTCTGTAAGTGAAAGTTCTTTCTCTAATTTTTCTGTAAGCTCTTCATCAGACCTACATTGAAAAAGTTAATAATTAATTTTAGGTAAAATAAATATTTAGGAAAGATAAATCAGTAGAAATAATGATCTGATAATCATAAATTCTGTTTTCAAAAGCCTATACCAGTTATTGTTTAAAAATGCCTCTCTTCTTATATTCCACAATGTATAAACGTCTGGATGTCGAACAAGTAATTTTTCTGTTATCAAAAGTATTTCCTCGTCCCATTCTTGCTTGTTTCTCTATTAATAAAAATCAGCTAATATAAATTTAGGTTGATTTGCTATAAATGAGAAATTTAATAAGACTATACCTTATGAAAAACTAATTCAACTCCTTTTTTGAATTCTGCTGCTTTTTTCTGTCTTTCAACCTGTTTGATTTTTTCCTGTTCAGCAGTGGTTCGTACCTTAACCCTGCCGTGCTGTAAGGTGTAAAGATATTATTAAAATGTGTACCTGAATTATTATTGAATAATTTTATAATTTTATTACCATGATTTTTGAGTAACAATAATGGGAGGGAATTAAATTCTTCAATCCAAGAAATGATTATACCTATAATATAATTATCAAATGCACATGATGAAACAGTCTGTACGGAAAATGAACAGAAAAGGTTTTTATTATTAATTAAAACATGAAAAATATGTTGTTTAGCAATGATGGTTCTTTTTATGTGAGGATACCTCTACATAAAAAAAATCACTCTAAGAACCAATGACATTGCCAATTATTCGCTTGCGCTATGGAATGGACAAAATCAAAAAGCACTCTACACACTCGCACAGTAAATACTACTAATATATATTATAGGTATCGACGTCTGACCGACGACTCCGACGGTGTCTGACAGTACATACAGACCGTGATACAGACTGTACTAAACGTATTAAAGCTATATACGTTTACCTCAAATATCAAGTTTAAATGTTAAAATGCGTCTGTAAAATTTATTTTTATTTTGGTGATCACCATAATAATTTTAATTTTTGTATAATTTAACTCAGTCTATAATAATATTATTTAATAAATACAACTTTGATTTAGATTTGTAATATTATGTATTTATGTAAAAGTGTACGCACGATAATGGCTATAAAGCATGTATAATCTTATGTGATTGCAGATTGTAGAATAACCCTAAACATAAGGTGATTGGAAGGGTTGTTATGATTCTAACCTAAACTATGCGATATATTATAAACTGCGTATATAGTTGATGTATAAGCTGATGTATGATCTATGTGACCTAGACTGCGGGCGCATGTTATATCTACTATAAAGTTAATTTCTTAATTCTTTCCTTTTCAACAAGTGATTGATACAAAGATAAATTGAAAAATAAAAACAAGATGTCTGTTTTTCGACTTTTTAATTTTAGCAACAATAGCATTTTAATTGGCCGAAATTTTCTATGCTCAAGGTAAATAATTCAGTTTCTTTTTCCATATTCTTTATGCATGCATAAATATGTACATACATGCACATCCATATATATAAATATATGTATGAATGTATGACCATCCATGTATGTATGTGCAAACACATTCATCAATTTATCAAACATGAATTTTCTTATTCCATAAGTAGTAAACCTTTTAAAAGTTTTGAAGAACAGCGAGCTTTCATTTCTGGTAAAACTTTGAAGAAGTTAGGTATCCCTGAACGACCAAAACGACCATGCACTCCATACATCAGATTTTTTCAAAATATGAGACCTACGATTTTAAAAAATCAGCCAAACTTAAAACCATATGAAGTAGTTAAAATTATTGCACAAGAATGGTCTAAGTGTGATTCAGAACAGAAAAAGTTGTATCAAAAACAATTTCTCTCAGAGTTGGAGGTTTACATAAAAGAACTTGAAGCCTATAAACAAAGTATAACACCAGAACAACAGAACCTTATCAATACCGTCAAGGAAAAAGAGAAGCAAGCTAAAGAACAAGCTCGGATTCATGATGTAATTGTTGAACATTTTTTCTAGTTTTCAACTATTCTCTAAACCATATATAAATTTATAAAATCAAAAATAAATTTTTTAGAAAAAAGAGAGCTTGGGCAAACCCAAAAAACCACCAACTGCTTTTATAAAATTTATGCTAGAAAGGAAGCCTCTAAAAGAAGAAAATATAAAATATCAGGTAACATTTTGTAGAATTGTATATATATTGTCATACACCGTTTCGTTTATTTAAACAACTTTTAATATTTCGTAGGAATGGTTGAGACGGATAGCCCGAGAATGGGAAACTTTGCCAGAACAAAAGAAAGAGCATTACAAAGAAGAAATTAGAATCGCCATAGACAAATACAAATCAGATATGTTAGCTTGGGAAGAAAATATGATTAGACAAGGACATATTGATGTTATTAGAAGTAGAGATCTCCTTCAGACTTCTAGTAAGAAAAGATCAAGCAAAACTACTACATGATTTATATATTAAACATGATTTTTTTAATAAAGATTGAGACTAAATGCTCTTACAGAAATTACATATTTTAAAATAAATTTACATACAAAAATAAATAGTTATATTTATTAATAAGTCCCTTTTTATATTATTTTGATAAGAAATTAACTCAGTTTATCTGTAGAAAAATAATGTTTACAATTTTATTAATAAAATTGTATATAACTTAAATCAGGTCGACAGATTGAAAGAATCCAGTTAAATAGTACAAAGCTTGTAAAATATGTTGCAAAATCTTTAAGAGCTGTACTGTAAAATGACAATATTTTTTTGAGAGTATGTACAATTTTAGGCCTAATGTTACATAAAATTAGAGCAGCCATTAACATGCTGCTGCCTTGAGATTCTTCAGACTTATTACCAAGGCACAACCGTGTTATAGCCATTATAAAATAAGGTGTCAATATACCCTGTAAAATAAATAATATAAATACTTTTTAAATATTTTGAGATAAAATAGATGTAAAATTTAATTACCTTATACAAGGTGAAATCTACATTTGCTAATGATAGAATATTTACAAATGCAGCAAGAAAAATGCTGGCAAATGGACTGAAAAATAAATTATACAATAAAGAATGTTGACATTGCTCAAGACTCGTTTGATCGGTTGTGTTCCTTTTTGGATTTAAGTTTAATTCATAGTCTATTTTGTCTTCTTCTATATTATGTCGAAGATTTAAATGATTTGGTGTGAAATGATTATCTCGTTGATACAGCACATTGGACTCAGTTAATTCCGAATCTTGAAGATCAGAACTGTTATCTATAGAAAATTTCATGCAACATAAGCTTAATTTCATGTTGAAAATTGTTCTGATTACAATTAAAAGAGTTCACAAATTATGTAAAAGTTCTTGCACTTCCAAAAAAATGTATGTATTAATTTCAAAAAATAAAAAATTAGCTTGTGCATTGAGTGCCAGTCAAATGATAAATTTAAATATAATTTAATTACGAAATACATATATTGATTTTATGTTTAATGATACAAATTCTAAATAACCAAGATAATGTTATTGTAAATTTAATAATGGCACACAAATGACACATTTGCAAGAAAATTTTCATTTTTAAAATTATATACGTTTGTTTACCTCGCTTTAAAAAATCTTTATATTTTTCTTCTAATATCACTTCACTTTCTGTGATAAGTGAATTGTTAGTATTAACAAGCACATTCTCAGACCTTGACTTTGAATCTGCTACACCATTATTTGGTTTCTCTGTTAAAATAATATAGTCAAGTAGAGTTTTTTGTAAACTTAAGTTAGTTAGGTTAAATATCCAGAATACGATATACGTGAGCACTTATGTATGTTTCAATACTAAAATGGGATTTGCAGAAATTACCTTCTGTCGTTTTTTCTTTAATTCTTCCCGTAATTCGCTGTAAGCGGCTTTCAGCATTTTCCAAAATACGTTTCCTTCGAAGTGCCCTTTTAGCAGCAGTATCAGCCATGGTAATTTTTAGAGATTTTTATAATCAAAGAAAGTTTGAACTAGAAATGAAGATTTATTTGCGCATATTGAAATATGCTTGACTTTCAAAGATTGTATATTTTATTTATTTTACAGCTTTAACAAAATAAATATCATTTATTTTGTTAAGGTATGTAGCTATGCTTTATTTTCTCGTCTGCTCTCAAACAAACTATAGCTTTATATACTATACCCGCGTATATTAAGTTGGTATTATAATAATAACCTATATGTACACGACGAGTCATCGACGATCGTACTTACAACGGCGCATGCAGCTCATGCGCGGCGTACATATACATATATAAGGTATTATATGTATATATGTTATATGTATGCCTTATAGTCATATATATTGTTTATCTGATGATATGCATGATAAGAATGGTTTTTAAATTAAACTATATTATGTAATTTTTTAATTCGCTAAAGTATTCACTATTATTAAATGCATTATTGTGAAAATACGAATTGCAGTAGGCTATTAAAAATGAATAAAAACAATAAATAATAGTATTACTTCTTCCTATGAATACATTTACGGATTATTTAATTAATGAGTATAATGATCTACATTGACTGACCATAATAACTTATTTTGAGAAAAATAATAAATACTTTAGCATACACTTATGCTAAAAAAATGTCGTTTTACACGAGGAGTTGTCACAGGGTTTAGTATAAAAAACAATATTCATAAACAAAATACATTTTTATTTATAATGCAACTAAGTCAATATATTTTTCCGAAATGATAATTTAGGTATCAGTTTTCAAAACGGTAGTTGTATCAAGTTACATTCATAAAGTATATTTATTGCAATACATACTATTATGAATATGTAATTTCATTTAAGATTAATGTTATTATTTTTTAGAAATTTTCATGAGTATACTCAATGCCGATTTATTTACATGAATGAAGAAATCTCTGGTAACAATAAAAGCAGACCAATTCATTAAACCGAAATAATAATTTTATTTAGAAATATTTATTGACGATAATCTGTAGATTGTACAAAAACACGGTTTTGCGTTCATGCTTAATTTAAATATTAGGCCGTTAGTGGGATCAATGCATCATGAGATATTTATAATTATATTATAGAATATACATACTTAATTTTCATATCAACTATATCAACAAGTACTGTGTCCAGTGATTTCTTTTATTTATGAATCAAGGGTTTGTACAAAAATAAATAATACATCCTTAAAACGAATAGTTAAATATATTCAAGCTGTAAAGATCATTTCAACATGCACCATCACCATAATTATCTTACCAAGATTTTTGACATTATCAGTTGAGTCTTTTTATTAATTACAATATTAAAAATAAACAATTATCAGTATAAAAAGTCAGCGACAATGGATATCATTACATGAAGTACGAAATTAAAACCTTTTTTCATAATTAAGTCATCTTTTTCACAAAATCAGGCAGTACAAGCATTTGCATAAGCGTTTTTACTTACAATTGATGAAAACTCATTTAAGCTGGTAGATCAAAATTATGGAAGACATTTATAAGATAAAAGTTTGAAGTTATTTAGCAGCCAACATTCTATTTTTAACGGACAATAAAGTTCAAAATGCAAATAATCTCTGGGTTTCTGGTGTATACATATGTGTACACATATAAACCTATAATTACTTCGCAAAAGCGAAGCAAGGAACTATGATAACAGTATAAAAAGATGCAATTGTCCCACGTACGTTTATCTATTATTGATTAATGCCGAAAATGTCAATAAATAACACACTCGTACTTAAGAAGAGTTCAAGAACTCTGGAATATCAGCTGTACAATTTACACAATTCGTATATTTTTATGTACCACTGTGTGGAAGTGGAGGCTTGGATGATCGTACTTACAGTCGGACTTAATAATTACAGTTCTATTCGCAATTGCACACTTCCCATACTAAACATAACCACACATACGCGTTTGCAATCACTCACATTTCTTTCTGATTTCATCAGTAATCTCACTTTACTTTATCTTGCCTACATGGGCTAACAATTAATATTAGTAATAACAGTATTCTGATATGCCTTCTCTGTTTGAAGAGTTTGTGCTTATCCTGGTGATTTGTTGAATCTGGTGAAACGTCATTTTATACTATCATTTGATTGATCATCCATCTGTTGCTCTACCGAAAATCGTACTTTAATGACCATACTCCTTCTGCACTCATTAATGATAGTACATATATCGAGCTTAACAGATAAATCGTCGGTTTCGTCCCCAAATTAGGCACGATTTAACGCATTTGCCAGTCAAACTTAAATTTGCTTGTCAACAGACGTAAAGATTTCAATTTTTAGTAAGATACTCTCACGTCACTGGTGTCGTTGTTGACAGTCAGAAAGAAGTTAAGTTGCTCTTTGCTTAGTTTTATTATTGGCTATTAGCTGGCTTGCCATTTAAATTTGCTTTGCATTATCCACTTTTGTCCGACAGATTTTGGATCACACGGTGCCAAAACAGGTTGCGTTGGATCGCTTGGCCGAGGTTTAGAAAGACAATGCTTTGTGTTGACGTGTTTGATTATCTTAGTCTGGAAGAAGTAAGTCATTATCAATTTTTTTTGAAATCTGGCTAAACCTTTCATTGTAAAAAAAATGAAGAAGTATACGTACCTCTTCATTGTAAATCCAAGCTTGATTTCCTCCCATTCCATGGCAGCGAACAATTTTTACAGGTCCTTGAGGACTTGCAGCATCAAGACACATATCATCTGACATTATTTGTTGCCTTTTCGTGTATGCGAATATCTGTTTGGAAAACGAAAAAATTTATTGTCAACATAAATTTACATAAAGATTCTCCTACGATAATGTAAAACTACTCACTTGGTTGCCACCTAGTCCATGACAATAACTCATTCCCACATTTTCTCCGGTTCGTCTACCCATAGTATCTAGACAGTAGTTCTGAACCTTTTCTGGATTGTTAGGATCAGCGTTCTTTATATCACCTAAATAGTAATAATCCAACGGCATTGGGGATTCCGGGTAAATATTCTCTAAGTACCACCTGAAACTCTTGCATTTGAGTTGCTCTCTCAACTTGACACGTTCCGAGACATCGCCAACTGGAACGTTACGAGCACCTGCAACAGATTGTTAAAAAAATCGTTAAATGCAGCGCATTGTATAATCTATTCAGGCATCTAAAAAAGTAAAATAACAATTCTATTGTGCTTCTCCGTGCAATCACAGAACATGAAAAGTACGTAGTAAAACACAGCTTAAAAACAAAAACGTGCGCCGCCAAAGTGTGTGTTTCAGTTGCATGATTTGGTAACACTGAAAATAAGGACTTTAATAATAAAGACGTAGACACCCATTTTTTATTTCTTTTATTTTTTAGGCTGGAACGTAAAAAAAACAATATTTAACGGAAGAATCCTCGGTCAGATGAATGCGCGCATTACACCGCGTTAACAGAAAAACCAAGCAAGTTAGAAAAGCAGTATACAGGGAGTGAGGTATTAAAGGAAACTTGGTGTACAAAAAGAACATTATGAATATGACAACATATAGTGATGCAAAAAGATCATGATAATAGTATATGCATGCTGGAGTCAGAGAAATATTAAATATTCTTTTTCTAATTTCTGATATTCTCTTTCGAAAAAATTGCCTACAAAAGAGAATACATTCACAGATGTCCACGCACACACGCTTGCACGAGTGTTAGTGCTACCTGGATTAATGTTGTAATAGAAGTATTTCCACTGGTCCAGCCAGACCTCAGCGAGGCGCGCATTGTTGTGGTTGACAATCTTGCTCGTACCACCAGGAAAAGTGTATGGAGTCGATTTACGGAACACGTGACCGACGTGCGAGCACGTGGCAATTTCCAATGTCCCACCACACATCCATATCTAGCCAACTCAATTCTGTTAGTGTGTTAGCTTATAAATGACGCGGATAATGTTATATGTTAATTGTTAAAATTAAACACTGTCGATAAGTTGAGGACAATGTATTGTTATCCATGATTGTTTCGCCAGCAAATCCACGCTGATGCGGTTAATTTTCTATTTATGAACAAGTTTATAGAAATCTTTCATAATTAAATTAATATATGGTTATTTTATTATCTATAAACTGACGGCAGCTGTCAAAAGATGATATTAAACGATCATTAGTACAGCTATAAAAATTTTCAATTGTTAGTAGTTGGTTGGATGAGTGGTTAAGACATTTAACCCAATAACATGACAGTACATTAACATAAAAATACTTATTTAGCGTTATTTCATGATACTATTTTAATATTTAAATATCTTAAAATCGATAAAGGTAAATAATATTATAAAATAATATTGAATCCCACATGCCAATACTGTTTATTTCTTTTTATATAAAAAGATGGTTAAAGAGTAAAACGAAGGATAGATACCAGGATAAAAACGAACATTTAACGAAAACGATTTTCGACGAGTCAAACAATTTAAATACTTCAGGAATTCTATGCTTTCTTCAATAACAAATTGAATAGGGATAAGCTACAAGTTAGTAAGCTGAATAATACGATACAGCATGTCTGCGCTTCAAGCGAATTAAAAATCTACGTAGTCGTGAAATACAAAAAATTATTTTTGAAAAAAAAAATGGATTATCTTGATCTAACCTGGATTCATGGCATAGTAAAAATCTCTCCACTCATCCATCCAGACTTCGGCTACTCTGGCTGCGTTGTGAAGTACGATTTTGCTGACACCGCCAGGGAATGTATATGGACTTTTGTCGCGGAATACGTGTCCGACGTGAGAACACGGACTGATTTCTAATATACCGCCACATTGCCAAACCTATAAGGAACTCGTTGAATTAAACTGTCAAGTTACAAACTAAAGTAAAATAGACCACCAAACACAATTGTCATAAATGAAGTTTTCGACAGCAGCAAATGTTAGATGCGTGTTAGCTGTAATTTCTTGCTAAAAATTTTTGGGTTAAACGGTTATAATTCACTATAGTATTACTTTGTCAAATTTGAAAACACCAATAAAACATTGACGATAGCTTCGTGTTATTTTGACTAAAAAGATACAGATACAATTGATTTTTTAACTATTTATGATTTCTCTCCAAAGAAAGCAATTGTATCTTGTACGTATTTGATAACATGGTATAACGAGCGAAATGACTTTTCTAATATATTTGTCATAAGCGGATATCTTACCCGAAAACTCATTTCTAGATTTTCTCCTCCCCAAATATCCATACCCTCGTCGTAAGCTCCTAGTTCATAAAAATAGTCTTTATCAATGGAGAACAGTCCGCCGGCCATCGTGGGTGTCCGGAGAGGTGCTGTTCTATCACCGTTTCGCCTGTCCATCTCTCTTTGGGCTACTCTATACCTGCGTTTTTGTGGGAAACGATTACTCGTTAGAGATATGAAGGACGAGACGAGTGTAAGATATATCAATATGAGAAAAGCAGCGTGGCTTACCATCTAAAGTTAAGTTTCCAATTGAAACCGCCCCACGTCATATCACTAGCCGTTATGTATTCAAAGGTATCATCGCTAATAACGTCGATGATCGGACAAACTACGGTTTTCTTGTCGTGAGCGATCCTAGCAAGCAAAGGCTCGAGCCAGCCCTCTGTACACTCGCAATGGGCATCTAAAAATGTAATGACTTGGCCCTTGACGTGCTTAGCTCCGAGTAATCTAGCTCTAATGAGTCCTGAACGCTTCTCCGTTCTGTAGACGTAGGTAGGCACGGGAAGTTTCTCAACATAATCCTCGAGTTTCTGTTTCAGGTGATCTGAGAGAACAGAGCAGAAGGAAAATTAGAGCAACGAAACGACAATGCGCGTAACAATATACTACATACCTCGCTCGCTGGCGTCGTCGACGAGAATGATCTCCTTGAGTAGAGCCCTCGGCGAGCGATTGATGACCGACCAGACGGTCCTGAGCAGCGTGCTCCAGGCCTCGTTGTGGAAGACGATGACGATGCTGGTGTCGGGCAGGAGTTTCGGGAACTTTTTGTTCTTGCATCCGCTGAGCCGGACGTCCTTGAGCGACCTGTTGAGCGATATCATGTCGCTGGCCATCAGGTTGAACTGGTTGAGCTTGAAGAGTTCCTGCTGGATGGCGTCCTGCTCGGGCGGTATGTGCACAGCCTTGCCCATTTCGCCGGGGCTGTCGCGGTTCTCGCGCACCACCTTGGCCGGCCTCCAGAGTTTCAGCTCGCTGGGCTTGTACGTCCTGACGTCCGGGTCGTGCTGCTGCTGCTGCATAGTGAGCGCCTCGGTTCGGCGCTCGGACTCGTCGAAGAGTTCGTCGTGCTGCTGCTCGTGGTGCTTGTCGTGGGCCGAGTCGACGGACTGGCAATTCCAGCCGGAGCCGTTGATGCAGTCCGAGTAGAACATGAGAACCATGACGTCGACGAGGAACCAGACGAGCGACGTCAGCAGGATCACCTGGCAGGTGTGTATCCTAATCTTGGAGCGGAACATCCTGGCGGCTGTGAGGCTGGCTTCTTCTTTCCCGGCGACGATGGGGCCAAGGTTCATCAGCCTCTCGCTCCTCCGCTGCTTGGCTACCTGCTAGTAGTGCGGCTGGTCTTGCTGCTGCTGCTGCTGCTGGCACTCTTCACCGCGAGCGCCCGCATTGATCGTCGAAATGCGCCGGTGCACCTGCTGGTCACTGCTGCTACTGCTGGGGCATGCCGAGCGTTGACCTTGTTGCCGTGTTGTTTCGCCCGATGCACTGCTTCGACTGAAAGAGAGAATTGCCAGAGGTGAGTCGACGGCGTGCGAATTAACATATCGGATCTTTTTGACTTTTCTCGCTTCCCTCTCCCACCCGTGCACGTGTGTATGTATTATATACTCTGCAGTCGCGCGCGCACTTCCTATTATATACACTGTCGCGTGCATCGCTGTCTCGCCTCGGCGACTCGCTTTATTTATACAAGTGTATATAGTGTATATATATAGGGGATACCGGCTTTGTTCTTTTTTACTTTCTATATAGACAGAACTCGTGGATATTGTACTCGGTTCGCGACTCTAAGCGGTTTCACGCTAGACCCTTATTTTTCTTTCTTCCGGCATTTTCTTTCTTTTTTTAACGGCAACCATACTCACTATTGTCAATTTATAATCTGTTTACACTCGCGAAATGCATCGACGTGTTATTTTATATACAGTTCTGAATCAGCGACGGCAAACGAAGCACGGGCTTCGGGATAATGCCGCTATTTTTTACATGCTGAAATTGCAACTGAAGATATTGCTATATATAGGGACACAATGGAAAACTTTCTCTTTCTTGCGCGCACAGCATCGTTATTATTCCGAAACGAATTGATACTCTGCGCTCTGTTTTTAATAAACGCTCGAATAAGCAACAAGTTCTAAACTGATTTTTTTTTGCACCGCAGAAAGTCTAAGAGCTCTGTAATGCAACGATTAAGGCGCAATTGCGCATATCAGCGATTAAATTACGACAAAATGACTTTGCTCATATAGTGCGTTTGATTTTAACATTCGGCATATATTTATAACGATTTATTGCCGCAGTACATTTAACTTCTTTGGTATATGCATTTGAGAAATTATTATTTTGCTGAAGAAAAGTAGAATATACATTGATTTCACAATGCATAATTAGAAGTAATATTATTAGAAGTAGAAAGCATGTAGAGTCGCTTGGGTTTTCTTTTGTTTAATTATACATAGGAGTGCAGCTTAAGCAAACGCCGAGACTTATTTATGTGAACCGGGTGTAATAAAAGTATAGGTTATTTAGAACACATCTATATATCATGTATATGTATGCATGTAATTTATCGGCTGACATGAATTTAAATAATGTAATTTAAAATACCTATAATTATATTAAATTTCGTCAACTATAAATTATTTTACGCACACGACGCATGTTATACGATTTTATTACATATTCTTATATACGAGTTCATGCTTTATCGCAAATAATTTTCCCCACAAGAATAATAAGCTGTGAAATGGAAATAAACGAGTTGATATTTCATTACATTGATACCATTTAAATAAAATATATTCAAATCTTATATGTGATAAGTATAACATTTGAGAAAGATAAAATTACTACGCATGTACTTTCAGTCCGATGCAGATCGACTTTTAAACAAGAAATAATCATTAATGCGATAATACTTCACTTATTTTTTCATAGAAAATTTTACATTTTTTAGAATACGTATCGAAAACGCTTCTAAAAGTTTTTACAGCTTATCTATTACTAGATTTCCTTATTACGTAATAAGGTCTCAAAAAATCCAAATTTGAACCGAATTAAAATATATTGTACATATAATATACGTGAACAAATAAAAATACATTAATTAAACAGCCGAATTGTTTTTAAATATAGCAATTGTTTGTACTTGTTTTTATATTTGTGTTTGTTGAAAATAATAAATACGCAATATCTCACAACAATTACTCTGCTTATTGCATTAGCCTTTTATGTATAATAGAAGTTAAAATAAAAGAGTAGCTGCACTCAGCTGTTTTAACTAATCCCACCGCGGCACTATATATATTTTTGACGTAATTTAATAAGCTTTCTTATTGTCCTGCCTAATAGAGGTAATTTTCCAAAAGGTTGAATTTTTTCTAATGTCCCTCTTATCCGTGTTGTCTACTATCTTCGCGACTTTTTCCCAAGCTTCTTTCTCTTTTTTTTCTTCCGGAATAATCTGCCCCAGAGTTTCTCTAAATGATATTTTTTCTCCATTCTCATTTCATTCATAGCACTTTTATCATTATCCATCTCACCATGAAGTCCATACTTGCTCGCGATAATCGCGCGAAGAGAGTCATTATACGGTCGAGCGATTAGCCAGCAATAAATGATTTCGATTCGGCTTCTTGAACAATATGAGAAACTACATTGTGTACAGTATATTGCACGCTTTTGATAATAAGTGTGCATCACCAAAGCGGTACCGACCACAGACGCTTATTACAAAACTTGCTTATACTTGAATTTCAATTTCCATATTGAATTAAGCCTCCATCCCACTTGGCGTAACATCTGCCTCTAGTTACATTCATAACAACTCGTATCTGTTTATACGAATACTAATGATCACTACTTGAATAATCAAGCTACCAAGAGGAATACATTGGGAAATGCTCTTTTGCAAGCTGCGCGGCTTTGATGAGGTGTACACATTAAATTATGCTTCTTCGAAACTTCTTCATTGCCTTTATGTATATATACACAATAGCTGTTATAGTGCTGTATTGATTTACATTTAGTTCAATCGAAAAATTGCTATTGGCGACGATTAATTGATATACTTTTTAGCATATTTTTAGACGCGTTATTTTCTTATATTATCAGAAAATTATACACCGGTATATTCGCGCATCCTTTCTACATTGAAGACGATGTCCTTGACTATATCATCTCTCTTATAGCTAGCCCGTGTGACTGCATTTTATCCACTGCGGTCATCGTTATTTCCGAGGCCATTTTCTCTTTAAACCTTTTCTCGATACTCACGCAGAAACTCGTTATAAAAGCGTGCCTATACTCATGCATGTTCCGAGTTGCGGAGGTAATTAAGGTCAAGATTATATTATTACTAGCGCCTGGAACACACCGCAGAGATGAAAAATATTTTTCAAACTTTATTCGATTTATTTTAACAAAATGCCAAACTTTTTATCATCTCTATCACGGCACAATGGTGATGTCCTTATTAATATAAATCATGCTTTAATTTCTGTTCCTGGAGATTCTAAATTTTTTTTCCGAATCACGCTTCTCATTCTAACCACGGACCTAATTAACGCGATTATTGTGTAATCCCGAGGTGTTTGACGAAAAAAAAATTGAACGAAAAACCTTTCTAAATACACCTAGCGAAGAAGCAGAATCGGCATTGTTTGCGTTTGAGAGCTTTCTCACGGAGCAAACGACACTTTCCTTCTTCCGTTTTCTTACGTAAAAAGCGCGAGGCTCTCATGCCTCCATCGTCGTTCTATATAGCCGAACATCTCTCTTTTATACACTCAGGAAGAGACACTTCCAATTGATCCAATACTCGAAATCGTGCTTGCGTGAGAGAAACGAAATTATAATCGTTAATTCATTATATTCGCGACAGCTGATATATTAGAATCGAAAATTTGAAATGCATTGGTATATAGATCCTTAACGTTAACACGTTGTGAAAATACATCAGCGCTAGAATAATGAGAGACTCTATCGCAGTATACTCGGAGCGTTTGCTCGAACTACTTTACTCGAATAGCAGGTTTATTCACGTGCTTGTGGATATGATGCATTCGCTTTTTAGCGGAACTGTTATACGGATGTAATAACGCGCAAGCTGAGGCGCTATAGCTCTCGCGTGTAATACTTCCTCTTAGTAGCGACAGAGAGAGGGGGGGGGGCGGAGACAGAGAGGGAAAAAGTAATTCATGCTCTGAAATTACTTTTACGGGCTGTACATACGACACTTTAAAGTGTGTACCAGGAAAAAGAGGAGTCTTGTTTATACACGTTTTTTGCTGCTCTGTGCTTGTTTTCCTAGACAGTATAGCACTTCAACGAGATAGTTTTGAAGGAAGTTGGCGTGCAAATAAAACACAAGAGTTTTGTATGTATATACTTGCTCTAAGTGTATGATTACAAAGTTGTCAGCGATGCTATTGTGTATACGTGTCTTGATATAATGTCGTTATGATATATTGCAATATGTAATTTTAATATTTAATTTATAAAGTTTTGAAAATATTATTAATAAAATACGGTGTCATGTGCAAATAGCTATTGATAGAACCTTCATTCTAGTGACACGTGTAAATAGATTTTTTCATATCGACTATTAATACTACTTATGTTAAATATTATAAATATTCATGTAGACATTGTTATAAAAAAGTAAAAGATGATTCATTAATATTATACAAATATATATAGAAACATGAAACAGCTGAATGCCCATTCTCGCTTTATCAAAATTTACGTTTCAAAATATTCCTGCAAAGGTATGGTAGTCTTTTGAACAGATAATAGGTCTATTTAAACTAAATGTATAACTGCTCGGGATTAATACTGGATCAAAGCAGTAGCGTTGTGAATTCAAGCATAATGTCTGTGTGGGATTTGTCATCAAGTGAACACTGAATATTCATAATGGAAGTGTATTAAAATTCACGAATATAAATTCTGATGGATCAGCTTGCTTTAATTTTACGTGAAATTAATCAACTATGCACAGAAGAGTCCTCCATTATATCGTAAAACATAAATGGCCAAATAATAAAGCGAGTGAAAAGAGAGTTATACGTCGTGCATCTCAGCTTGGATAATTCGCGATTAATTTTCCTCGCATCTCCCAATTTTCCGGCTTGATTCCGACGAGACACTTTTCTGCAAATGCGAGTGAAAGCGTCAAAGAACATTTCACTGCAGGATAATAAAGTCAGAGCGCATGGCGGCGAAGACTGACTGCAGAAGCATCAGACGAGATGGTAATTCCAGTGCTAAACCGCCTACTATCGTTGTCATGTCGAAAACGCACATACAGCACCTTTTCAAGTTCTCGTTCGCGACGGGTATGCGATATATATATAGAAAGAGAGAGAGAGAGAGAGAGAGAGAGAGAGAGAGAGAGAGAGAGAGAGAGAGAGAGAGAGAGAGATACCGTGCCGTACGCGCATGAGTTGTAGTATAAATGTGACTTTTCCGTAGACACATGCGCCGTTATATTGGAGGTCTTTCATATATAGGCTCGTCAAAAACGACAGCTCGTTTGTTCGTCGCTCTTTGCGAAGTTATCCTCTGTGTTCGTCTGTGTATAGGTATATATATAGCAAGCGGTTATCTGAAGCCCTGGCTATACTATATATGTATACCGCACGGAGTACCGCCGCGGCATTCCAGCCTTCGCTCGGCCAGCTGTGCTAAATGAATTTTCGATAAACTCGTTAAGGGACCAGTAAGCCTGGCTCGAGTTTACCAGTGAGAACTGCTCGACTTTTTCTCGCTTTTTTCAAATCCCTATTTTTCAAGCTGAAATACACACGACTAAAGGCGCGTTCAACGCGTGGACAACTGAAAAATAATTGACAATTACGATTACGATGGAAAATTTAACTTTGTCTCAAAGTGAGTTTTTTCACTGGCAATTTCGTTTTCAATTTTAGTGTTTCGAAAGTATTGTGCCATTGCGGATTATCCGGTTTTCTATTTTGGCTAACTCAGCGTGTCGCAGTTATATCAAATTTTCTTCGTATAGAGACTTCTCGCATGCGGCGATAGAAATATACAGATATTTCAGTAGTTGCTGTTCCAATTATTTTCCAATCAGTGACAAAGACACTTAATGGTTCTTATTACTAGAATAGTACTACGTGATAACATTATTAACTCTAGATAAAATTATTGCAAAATAGCGTTTGTCAATATAAAGTACTACACATTTAATTGTAACTTTCCCATTTCTTTACTCGAAACGCATGTTATGCGCGTTATCTGCGTATACATTATCGAAATTCATGAATAACAATATTATCTTTTAGTTAATTATTGCCGCCTTATACACAGGCGAAAATTAGATTAGTAATGTTACAGTAGAGAATTGAAATATGTGCAAGAGTAGAATATCATTGTAATCGTGAGCTACTTTTTTTTATTTTCAATTGAAAAAGATTTTTCTATTCAATATAGATTACATTACCATATACGCTTAATTGTTTTAATTTAGTTCGCTGCAAACGGAAATTAATACTTTCTAATTAATACTTTCTTCGCGGTTATGTAAATATTTTGACAGTCCTATATTTTTCATAGTTACTCATTTTTATATTCGTTAAATAATTTCACGAAATTCGTGAGTTTTTTATTTTAAAGATATTTCACTTAAAGCGAAGTAACTATAGACGTTTATACGAGATATTAGCTTTCAGAATAATAAGTAATCTATTAAGTCGATTTTATCTGTTAATGCGATAACAGTAAGATACGGTTTAGAAATTGAAGAATAAAACTTGTTCGGCTAAAAGAACTTCTTATAATAAAATGACATTCATCAGTTAAGATACCACCAATCCTTTACAAGATTCGTCATACCCGCGTAAGACAAAATGCATATATTTGTTGAAAAAGCTAGATACTGAAAGGTATTCGTACGTGTTGTCAAGAAAAAAATGTAATAATCGCAGATGCGCAAAGACGATTAAATTTTGTGTTTAAATTAGTTGATTACAAAGAGTATCAACGATTGTTTGATAAATACAGTTACACGTGCAAAACATTTGTATCGAGTTTTACTTCAAACTACTTTACTGAAAAAATATAATAAGTTCTCTTTTCTTTATTTTAAACATCGTCCAACTCGAATATTCTATTTCGACGCAGATATTATAAGGCAACTTTATATGAAGGGTATTTTTGAGTATTTATAGTCTGGTAGAGACATTGGCGCTAAACTTTCCAGAACCAGCCGAGATTTTCTAGATCTCGGTAGAAACTACTGTTAGAAATTCCGCTTAAAACGACATGATGTCTCGCTTGAATCTACCCATAACTGCTCAATGATTCCAACTTCAAATTTCAACGTTGCAGAGGCTTTGAGAAGATATGTTTCGAGACCACGATTCGACCCTGCGCTCTCGAGGATTAATTAAATACAATAACTGAAGTGATCATAAGCGTGACTTACGACTTAAAAACTTAATTGATACCGAACTAGAAGTCTTATTAAAGACCATACCGACGTTACAACCGAATTATAAAGTTATTCCTTCGTTAAAATCAAGTTTTTTCCCCTTATCGATCGGTTATATAGTTTACCTTATACTACGGTCAAGAGGCAAATCAAATTAACCGCACCGTGTGCAGCAGTTGTTTACGAATGCTAACGTATGCCGGATTTCAGCTCTGATAAAAATTAACATTAACAATTGAAAGACTGCAAAGTGTGAGTAAACGAATTGAATCATAAGCGTATATACTTTATTATCACACGCCTTTAACAAACAGACAAGGTGAAACGTCTTTTTCAGTATAAAAGAAGTAGTTTATAAGAGTCGTTGTTGTTACTGAATGTTATCATTCTGTTTTTTCTCGACGATTATCGAGACTTTACGCAATTTCAACAAGATAAACGAGATTGAAACGGATAAGGCGCAATGACGCATCGTTAGGTGTAAAGCAATAATTATTATAATAGTCGACGCTCGAAACAACTCGCGATTATATACAAAGCTACTCGGCACTATTTTAAACAAACGTTCCGCCGCCGCCGATATAAAGCAGTAATCGAATTAGTTGAAGATAATTAATTTAAAGTTGCCTCGTATGAACCGCTGCTCGAAAATAAATTAGCCCTAGCTGTGGCGGCGGCAGCAAAGCGTGCACGTAATTACGAGTGTGCGCAATCGTCGAAAAAGTAATTCCACGATTCACATCCTTCCTCCCTATATAACTATATACACACTCGCACGGAGAGCTGCGATAAATATCTCGAGGAAATATCTAGTATAAGAAACGCATCCGCGGCTAGATTGTTTATCTCTAGTGTTTTACTGTCCGCTGCGCTGCGCGATTCCGAAACTTCGGCCCCGGAAATTCGATGTATACATGTATATATATAGCAGCTGCGCCATATGCTTGGCAACGCTCCTCTCGCCCAGTAGTGACACATAGGCACAGGTAAGTGTATAGGTGACGATGTTTACCTGATGTGCACGAAGCGCCAACGCGACACAGCACGTGCGTCGACTGCGAAGCAGGATAGTGGACGGAGCTCACATATATATGTATATATGTATACGCCTATGACGTTCATACGGGGAATTAAAGGCCCGATCGGGAATCGATCGCCTGTGTATGTATGCGTTCGTGTGGGCGAGGAACTCTCTCGTATAGTACAGCTTATATAGCTGCGTTCTTTATTATATCTCCGAGCAGCAGCGCGTGTGAGAGAGTCCACGGATGCGTTCAATCGTTCCACGATACTGAGAAAGCCGTATATATGTATACCTATGTAGGTTAGACAATCACGGGCGTCAGAGCATCATCGTGAAAATAATGCGCCTGATTCAGCAGCAGCAGCAGACTATCCTTTCTCGCGAGTGTAAGAATCTCACAGCTTGAATGTAGCTCCCGCGCGCGCATGAATGGGTCGAGAGAAAAAGAAAGAGAGAGATAGAGCTAGAGGTGAAGACGATGAGTATATTTTTTTTCCGATACTCCAACGTATATCACGCGTTACAGAGAGCCGATAAGAACGCGGGGTACTTGACTCGCGCGGCGAGCTTCGGGTAAACAAAACGCATCCGAGCAACGTTGCGAATCGATGTGCATAGCTGTCTTTCCTTTCCTCTCTCTCTCTCTATCTCGAGCCGGTACTTATATACGGGCACCATTATCTCGCGCTGCTCGCGGCAGATGCTGCTGCTGTTGTACGGAAAAGCAACTGCACATGACAGACATGCACTAGCGCGGTGGTAACGAGGCAGTATATAGCGTAAATCGGCCAAGTACCCGTATTATATACATAGCAGCTGCGAGCAGCCGGATCTCGGGGAAAATTAAAACGCGCCACGTATATACATAAGAGAGAGAGAGAAAAAGTAAGCCACGAGCACACATACACGTTGTTATCTCTTTCTCACTGTCGAGGGCCAGTCCAAGGTGCGAGTGCTTTCGAAGAAGGCCGCAGAGACAGATTGTGAGATATATGAGTACTCGGTTCGGCTGCTGCAGAAAACGCCGCGAGGCTTACGAATGCGCATCACAGAGAAAGAAAAAAAAGCAGGCACTTGCCGGAGGCAGAAGGAGAGGAACCGCGAGATTCCACCGCTCTCTTTCTGTATAATCGTTGGCTTTTTAGCCGACGACTCGCAACGCTTTGCCCAACTTGTCAATTAGCCCAACAGACTGTTTTTTGCTTTGATCGTTCGTTCTTGGTTAGGAGTTTCCGTTGAGCAAGCCTCAGGATTACGGAATATATAGGTGCCTACGGAGAGAGAGATGAAACAACGTATAGGTATATAGAGTCTAGCTCACCTTAGGAAGATCCGGCTGCTAGACTACTGCTGTTAGTGTGTCTTCTAGGACGAAGTGGTGGCCGGGGCGGTCCAACGCGATTTCAGAGCTTCTCATGTCCGGCGCACCCGCGGAAAAAGACGATAATATTCGCGAGACACCGCACGTACACCACTGCAGCTTATGCGTTCAACGGGGTCGCGGAATGACGCGCGCGCGCGCGCGTGTGTGCAGCTACTCTCGTTGCGAGCTGCTGCTCCTCGACTACACACAATAGCTATACACTGTATACCGAGTACTCGTTTCTTCCCCCCTCGTCGCACTCTATGGGTACGTTGTTACAACAAGCGTGCGCGCACGCCTTTTCTCTGCCACCGTCTCGCTCGCACTCGCGGCGGTGTATATATACTTATTGCAGTCGAAGGTACGTACGTACGTACACGCAGGCGCCTGGCGCGATCTCTGGGTACTCGAGCGGCTTTCGGACGAGGCTCTTCTTCGGCCTTTTTCCGACGACGGCGGGGCTCCAGTCACTATTCTCTTGCCTCTAGCGATATTCCTCCCAACTCTGCTGCTCCTTTCACGAGAGCGAGCTGCGAATGCCGAGAGATGCACACACTGATATATAGTGATATGAGGGAGAGAGCAAGAGAGAGAGAGAGAGAGAGTAACGAGTTGTTGCCGTGGGCTGCCGGATTCGAGATTCGAGAGAGCGAGGCTGGTCGAAAGTCGAGTGCCAGCTGGCCAGATGTCTCGCGTCTGTATCTACTTGACTCCCGCACTCTCTCTCTCTCTCTCTCTCTCTGTTACGCACTTCACGGAATTGGTGGTGATTTGTCGTGCTGCCGACAGGGGACGGTACCGTACAGTCGACCTCCGCGACTTTGTCTGCAGTCGATAAATTCGTGAACTGCATATACCTAATTATGATATTGCTTAGTTTGGCGCCGCATTCAAAAAATTTTGAATCTGTATAGTCATTAATTTATATAGTTAATTATATGAAAAAAGTTCATTTTTATCCAAGTATAATGGGTACAACAAATGCAGGAAAATCATTTTTTCATAAAATTTTTTATTTCATCTACTTCCTTGCTAAACTTTTTCAATACTATACACATTACTGTAAAATTTACGATAATTTTGTTTCCTTCTAATTACATTTATAATATTTTTCATTTCGTAACATCTATTTTAAGTAAATATATTTTTAAAAAAGTCTCGATCGTCAAACTTAGTTTGGTTCGCCAAATTGACTTTGAATGTAGAAAGCTGATTATTAAACTGCATTTGAAGTGCGAATCTATATTGTGAATCCTGTGATGTGCGAGGAATTTCAATAAACTCGTTTTTTTTTTCAAACAAGAACGTACGACGATGGTAATATCTCTTATGGTATAAAACTTTTTAAAAATCAACACAACTCTGTAACCTTAAGCTTTTAAATAACTTTTTTAAATAATATATTTACAGGGTTTGTAAATACTTCGTCAGTATACATATATGCATACATTGCGAATTCAAGTACGTACATTTGACTTTCTTAACTCGATGCTTACATTATAATAATTAGCGTAACTACAATTTTCAACTTCATAAATAATCTACAATGTTTCTTGGTTTAATTTTTAATTCCTCTTTTTAGCCTTCTTCTTTCAATTCGCCGAAAACTTTTTATCTTTGAAAAACCTATTGTGTTCATTTACAGTTTTACTTAAATAGTAACAAACGTGGCGAATCTTTTTTGTTGTAAATATGTTTATTACGATCATTGTATAAGGTACCAAATTTTCTATTTTTTTTCTGACAAAAGTCCAGTTAATAAAAGTTGGTCATGGTGTACACGCGTATAAAGTGGTTTTAAAATGATTTATGTATATGCTTGTTGCTTTATAATATTGAGATGTAATTAATTTGGTCACGTTATTTTCCGCAAATGGGTAATATTTTTCGCGAGAAACTTCCCAGTAAGTGGTTGACTAATAAGCGGATGTGACATTTTGGTTTTGGAACACGTAATTGATATATTGTATTTTAGTTAGTATTGATTATCTTCATACATTGTTGAAATGACAAGTAAATTTTGTTTAAGTAAACAAATATGCTTTCTTCAGAAGCTTTTGCTGCATATGCAAGAAAAAAAAATGGTTTTCCCTTTAAAATGCATAGTACCCAATATTTGAGTTTTTATTCATAATTAATATACGTTAATTTATAAATAACTAAAATTTAAATTGACCATATTAATTATTTTTTTTCGATTGCCTCTCTCTTTTTACGCTATATAGAGGCTATTTTTCAAAACACTTCGTTACATGTGTCGAATCTATATATACACAGCAAAAGTCTTTCGTTTAGTAATTTTAAAAACTGTAAGATTTCCCTTTTTTATAATCTACATTCACTGTAAGAATTTTAGAAATGGAAAAAGTCAACGTGTAACAAACAAAATAATTGAAGCCTATGAAAGTATGATTTGGTAATAATAAGCCTATAACATCAAATTTTAAGGCACGTTGAGATACTAAAAAGCAGTCTCAACTAAATGGAACCATTGAATACATACATCTTCGAGTGTTTCTTCTACTACCTTAATGAGTGATTAAAACTAACACAGCTGTTATATTAGTAACGATTTGAAAAATTTTATCCAAAGTTCTTACAGTAAAATTTTACTTCGCCCTACAGAAGCAATAAAATGAAGTCTTTGTATGGAAAAAATTTTATCTTGTAAATTGATGTTTGTATTGTATTTAGCACGAGGTTTATTATTATCTGATTGGCAAGTATTGTAATAGCTACAACGGTATGCGATGCCTGATTTTTTGTCGGTATTTTGGTTTTCACTTTTTGTAATTACGGTAAGTTAAACCTACTGATTGTGATAGTCGATCATTGGGCCCGTAGAGTGTTTATTTTCTGAATCTTGTTTTCTCTGTAACTTTAGATAGATATAATATGTCGTATCTTTATACAATTTCTTTCGTATGCTCGTTTTTTTTAATTTTTATATTCGCTTGGTGCTAAAAATGACAAGAACTCTCCTCTATATTTAACTAAGCTTACCTCTGCAGCGCTGCGCTTAAATTCAAATTTCTCTTTTCGCAGTAGTTTTTTTTCTCTCATCCACTCATTCTTTGCGCAACAATGTTTCACTTCGCTCTAGGACTATCAGACGTAGTTAAGTATATGTATAACATATACTACAAAACCTAGGGGACATTTCCCGCACTCTCTGTAATTAGTGTTATAAAAATCTACGCATTTTAATTTACCAAGGGGCTACTTAATTTTAATTCTAAGCAAAACAAATATTCTTCTATGGTACACGAGTTTCAAATGTTTCTTTCTCACGTAAGTATTATTATTATTATAATTATTATTATTATTATAGATATATGTAATACTGGTTCAAGAATAAAATCCTTTTTATATAAACAACAAATCATACAAAAGCTGATCATTCAAAACTTTCTTGTTTACAAAACTGAATCTTAAAAAAGTCTTGAGCAGCGCTTAAACACGCAATAAAGTATAGTGTTTATAAATAATCTTTGCACATAAGTTATTCAGTTCTTATTTCATATGTATATAAATACTACTCTTCAGACACACAAACAAAGATGAATCGAACAACAGTATTATGAAAAATGTTGAGAAATGTACATATATTATTTATAAAATATATCGCAAATTTTAATCTAATGGTAAGTCTTGTTTGATAACGTATGTAGAGCGTTCGAAGCCTCCGAAATCAACGCGCATATACGCGGCTCGTGTTGGCAAAAACGTACGATGAAATGAACTATGCATATATTTTATCCGGTGCTAAATATACCAAGCAATTATTTCAGTGCGCTTATTTTATAAATCGTCATGATTTAGCCTCGGGAGTCCAGCTCCAAAGCGGATGGCAGCTTAGTTTTCTTTTTATGAATCGATCGCGTTTGTGCGAATAGTACGATGCATTTGTGCAATAACGTTTCTATATCGAATTATACACAGAAAGTAAGTAAAGGTATTAACAGCTTAAAACATATTTCAGAAATTTCCATTATATATTGCTATACTATCCTTATCGAATAAGTTAACGATCCTTCTACAAACTTCTTTTCAATTTCAAAATAAGATTTCTTGCTTTAAATTACACCCCAAAGGATATTGCAAATATTTTAAGAGTTTGTGCATCTCTTAATTCTAAATGATAAAAAAATGGGTTTGATCCAACAGTAACATTATACTTGTCGACGAGGTATTTTCACTGCCATAATTCGATAACGTTATTGATATATACTTATATACATACTTTCTATAAAATACTATTCGTTGGAACGTTAATATATATATATGCAACTACGGCAATAACGTATTAGAGTTGAAGTTTAAATGCTGCATAAAAATGCATTACGTGCAGTCACATAAAGAAATTCTGTATAGCAATTAAACAATACGCATTCGTGCGTCACTATCGATTAAAGTCTGTTGGCGTACAATCGTCGTATAACGGTACAGTAAACTCTCGATCAAGATGAATTGGTTGGCACAAGAAAAGTAAAGGTATGTATGTACAACTAGTAGAAGTTCGAAGCCTCGGATCTCATTTCCGCCCCTACACATGTACACTCGAAACTGTTTTTTCATTTATTTTAATTATTTTATCGCATGATCGTTCGAGATAATACTCTTAAAAATACATTGTCAAAAAGCCTCAATTTCTCGCGATATAGAGAGCACTTAGAAGAAGAAAAATAAATGTATATTGGCAGTAAAAATCGACTCCAAGTGTATCAAAGAACAATTTCGTTAAGCTGGCTTTACAGGAAAAGTCGTAAGCAAAGTATAAAAAAGCAGTAAAAAGATTATGCCACCAAACAGCATGGTGCGGGATTTATTAATCGAGTTAAATGCTCTGAAATAAATATTGCAAATACTTATTGTTTTTCTTGAGTTTATCAAATCAATTTAAAACGGAAATCGATGCGGGCGCAATGGTGAGTCCATAAATGCAAAAAAATTAATCCCTTTGGTATGAGAAAATAATCCGAGTAACTCTATTGCAGATAGCGAGGTCGTCGCGCGCGGCCAGTTAAATAAAAACGTAACGGTACATGCGTTCATCAGTCAACAATGACACAAATATAGATTCGTATTTCCGATTTGCTCCGTGTTGTCGTATAAACATTGAATAGGCAGCGGGCACATGAATTTCCGACAAATCGTCGAACCTTTCGCTCGACGAATAACGCGCGGAAAAAAAGGCGGTCAACACTACACGGTCGTACAATAGCTGCTCAGACGCTCGTCGTGATTTGTTCGATGACGGTGACGTCGCGGCATCGCCTTGGCGTACGTGCACGTTGCTGTTGCTGTCCGAATTCTTGTTGTTGCTGCTGCTGCTGTGCAAAGTCTTGTTGCCGGTATTGATGGAGTTGTTGCTGTTGTTGTTGCTGCTGTTGCTGTTGCTGTTGCTGCATCGGATGGTACGGATGATGGTGCTGATGGGCCAGACCTTCGGGCACGCTTTTGCTGGGTCGGAGTGGACCCTGTGGCGGTAGGTAGCCTCCACAGCCTCCCATCGCTAAATGTTAATTTTAACATTAATATTAATTTACAGTAATGTTATAGGGGTTCACGCAATCGATATAGCTTCAAGTTAATTATTTTAAATAGATGGCGGTGGATACATGTATGCGGCGTGAAAAAAATGCTGGGAAACGCAATGGTAATTGGTACGTCTGGACAGTCTCGCGTGAATCTACTGTCGAAACTTTGTTATCATTTCACGCAAACTTTCAAGAATTCTTTGGAACACATTTTTCTATATGGATATTAATATACTTGGATTATTTTCGTCTGCACAAAAATATTATGAAAATATCAGCTTTACTCTATGCTTTAAAATTCAATTGATCCAGACAAAACAGTCTAGATCAATATATTTTTAAATGTATTTCTCTCAATCTTCCTGGCAATAAATTCTACACAAAATAAAGCTTACGTATATATAGTTTGCTTCCACTTCGAAATTTTATCCTATTGTTACATCCGCTATTATAACCATTGTTGCAACAATACAAACTTTATACAACCGTGTAATATACGCAGAGAAGTAGAAAAGTAATATATATATAATAACGGTGGAAAGATATTTCGTATAGAATTTTTTTGTACAGAGTGAAACGCTTGCTTAAAATCGCCCGGCACGTACAATTGTCACGCATGACATTGGTTTCGTGTAATTGTTTGACTCGCGTGTGATTTGCATACAGCTACGGCTTATTTCCATGCGACTGGCAAAAAGTTCGATGTTTTCCAAATCAAGGCACGCAAACAAAATTTGCCGTTTATCGAACCAAAGAAAAATCACTAAAATCCTTAACTTTTCCAGCAGCAACGTCGCATACGCTTCCTTCTACACCCTAAGCATCCCTCTAACCAGGACAAAATCTAAACGCCACCTTCCTCCCCCCCCCCCAAAAAAAAACAGCCACAAGCGCTCACCCATTTGCTGCTCGTGGTAGTGCTGCGGCATGCATCCATAGAAACTGCTCCTTTGAAAGCCAGCGGGTACGTGTGCGGCATGTATCTGGTGCGGGACAAGCAGCGCAGCCGGATGATGCTGCTGCTGCATCTCAGTCCGGTTGAGCGGTATGTGCAGCGACTGCGACTTGGGCAGCCGAGTGAGGGTGCGCGCGACCGGCGTCATTGTCATGTTGGCCGCAGAGCAGGCGCACGGGACCGCCGCGGCACCGAGCGAGCCTCCGCCTCCGGTGGCCGCCGCTGCTGCGGCTGCTGCGGCCATGACCGGCGAGCAAGGGTTGCGACGTCCCCAGCCGACCAGGAAAAGCAGCGCTGCGCCGCACAAGGAACTCAGGCTGCACGCGTAGTAGCCGACCTGCGGCCTGCTCTCGTTCATGTAGCCTGTGCGGGTGGATTAAATTAGCTTTGTTATTGTCGGTGTTTTCTGATGATGCGATTTCTAGGCTATGGCTACATATAGACGCTGGAAGGAGATGTGGCTTGTTATATAATATAGGGGAAAGTTTTTTATGTACGAAAACGTCGCATTTCAAATTCAAGTCCGGGCGAAAGTACATAGGAGAGTCCGTGCGCGGAATTTTCTCTCCCCCGCGCGCGCTCGCGGATATTCAATATTTTCCGCCCGCCGCGAGAATTTTCAGTGCGAAATTGTATCCCGCCGCTTTTTTGTCATGCTAAACGCGCGACTGCTCCGTGAGTCTCTCGTGTGTTATATGCGATACAAACAAAAGCCAACGAGCATTGATATCTATATGCTCCCGCGAAAGAAGAACTGTACGTAGCGTCTTATCTCGTTACATAAGTATACGTATAGAACAATAACAATGACGGTATTTTTCACAGGTTGTAGTAGCGTCAGCGGGTTTCCCCATATCGACCTGGGAATCTATTGGTCTGTGTGCGTGTTACACAATTTACAGAATTCAATTAACTCTTGACACCCGATACCCGATGCTGCTGCCAGCCGCGCGCAGAATACAGAGATACATTTTTTACAGAGCAATCATTTCCCGTACAATTTACGTTATACTCGCGCAAAAACGCACGTTGAACGCGTGATTTTAATTTTCGATCGTTTGCACTCGATTCGAATCTATCGAGATGAGCTTTAATTTTTCAATTAACAATTTACATGTAACATTAATTGCATTTTATGCATATAAGGTACCATGAGGCGCGCACGTAATGTATGCGTACTCGTGGTGATTGCTTAGGCGGAGAAAAATGCGATAAAAAGGATGAACGAAGCTCGTTAAAGCTCGTTAATTACGCATAATGTAGACGATAACTCGGCGAAGGCACAACGTTTATACATTAGGTCTATGCGGTGGTATACGTATAGAACTTTTGCAAAAGTACAAGCTTTAATTTCTCTCAAGCAAAGTGAAAACGCGCTCGGCTCGTTTTTCATCAATACCGCACGTTCGTTGATTACCGCAGGCAGAAACACGTGTTGGACTTTCCAATATATACACAACGCATTTTTTTTCACACATATCCCGCGCGCGGTCGGTAAATAAAAATATTGATCGAAGCCACTTTCGCGGACGATATAGCGGGCGTAAAGCCGCGGATAAGAAAGACGTATAGCGCACTCGCGTCGGAGTGAGTCTTTCTCTTGGCTATCCATTTTTCCAATCGCGGACTTGTACGTTTCGCTCTGCCGCCGCGCGCACACTTTTATCCCTGGCCTTGTGTTATGCTGCAGCCTTATTATGCTCTCGAGGGGGTGAATAAAACGCCTGCCTTATTTCGCTGGAAATGAAACGCGTCGAGTATACGCGCACACAGTAATTATATATTACGATAAAAGCGAGTAAGAAAAAGAAGAAAATATACATGACGTACCGGTAAGAGGAACTCCAAGTAGGATCGGCAGCGCTTCGGCTGCCTGCACGAGCGCCCAAGATTTCGCAAACTGCCTTGCCCTGAGCCTCTCGAGCGCCAGCATCTTGAGGGAATAGAGGCTGCCACCGAGCGATGCCCCGTAAAGCCCCGACGCCAGCACCAGTCCGTGATAGTCCTGCACGCTGCCTAAGGCCACCTGAGCTATGGCTTTAAAAACAGACAGACGACCCGTCAGCGCAAAGCGTTCAATCGCACTCGCGATATAACTTTTTTCGAATTGCTTTTTGGAATTGCGCAGAGCTTTTTTTCATTTCTCAATCTGAGTCGCGCTCGCGAAGCTCTATCTATCTATATATATAAGCGATCAGCGATGATATGCGATTTAGCTCGCGAGCAGTCAAGTATACGGAGAGCGAGTCGTGCAAAATGAATGCAGGTGTCGCGGTGTAGACGAAAGCATGGGAGAGCTTAAAGCTCATGAAAGACCGAGCCAAGACTTTGATAGCTGCGCGAGCGAGCGCGTTTTACTTTTCCCTTCTCTTCTCCACTTTAATCTAAGCATTATACGGCTTTAAGCGGTAATGCAGCTCTGCAGCGACGATGAAAGGAGAAGTGTCGTTAAAGATTGAGAAAGCGAGGGCATTATATGCGTCGGAGCTTTTTTCACTGTACTGATGATGAACCGCGAAAGCTCCAGCCGAGATTGCGATAGCCACAGCCTACTACCCCCTCAAGGAAAGGGAGCACCACAGTCTATATACGTATATATGTATACATCGTACGCGCACAGGCCGATGCAGCATTATTATTCCGCGACGTGTGTGCACTTCTCTCGTGTGCCGCTGCCGCCGAATAATACCGGCGTGCGGTGGAGTAAAACAAAAAAAAAATAAAAAGAAGAAAAGGAAGAGCCATTTGCTGCATGCTTATTGCTCGGAGTAGCATATACGGAGTTTAGAGTATGTATACACTGACCAACTCCGACGAGAGCCCCTTGGCAGAGATATTGCCTGGACACGAGGCACTGGGCGGACGGCCTGGCGGTAACGATTCCCCAAGCTGCGCAGCCCAGAGCAGCCGACAGACCCAAGCAGGTCTGCAATAATACTGAGCTACTGTCGTCCTTCTCCGCCTGGTATTCCTGCAGCGCCTGTGTGTGCAAACAGAAAATAAAGAGTAGCTCCATTAGACCTGATTAAATTTGCAATCGCGATCTCCTCCTACCAGCCGCGCGCCCGTCTTATCCTCTTCTCTTTTAGATCTACCTCCGGCGCGTCGCGTATAAACGTCAGATTTTACACGAGACATTCCTGCGCGTCTCCCTCGGACCATTGAAAAATACTAGTGCCCCTGTAAATAATACCACCGCGCGTAAAAGCTTCACCGGACATTTAAAGCGAAAATATTGATGCAAGAGAGACTATGTGCATTGACCGATTTATAGAATAATGCCTCGGCGCCGTCTATATCTGTGCAGCGCGTTGACGTTAAACTTTTATTCGCGAGGCTTCGCGTATAAAAAAGATGCTCTGTACAGCAATAAAAGTCGCGACTTTACGCGAAGAAAGTATAAAATATTACACGATTCGAGTGAGGCACTTGTCTGCTCTCTTCTACAAATACATATACGATTACGAATGAAAGCGGAGAACGAAGCGTTCTACTTCAGAGGAAATCAAACGAATCGAATCGTTCGTGAAATGGCAGCTGGTTCGCCTGTCTATACGTATACATCATAACTGTACACTCGATACGTCGAAGCATAAAGGAAAGAGGTGAAAACTGCGCGGAAATTGTTGCAGTTTTACATTCGGCACTGTATACGATTCCAGGTGCGAAATACCGTTTCGAAATTCAAAAAGGAAAACTCGCTGGAACTGCACGCGCGCAGAGGTTAACGAAGCGGCGCGCCAACGCGCGCGTAAGGATATTTCAGCTGAATAATTCTATTTACGCACTGTACAAATTTTCCCTAACTCAACAGAATATTAGCGTAGTTTAAATCGTTTCGCTCCGTACACACACACACGCGCGCACACGGTCTATATACAATATTTACAGAGTACGTAGTAGTAAGGATTTCAATCACAACTCGAAGACGTTGATTACGCATAAAACTCACAATGTAGAAAGCCGGCGTGTAGAGACCAAAGGAGGCGGCACCAGCGGCGAGCATCAGCATCCTGACGGGCCGACTCGCGAGTGGACTGAGATCTATGAGCGGCTGACGGGCCGCCTTGAGAGCCGACTTGGACTTGGGTTTGAGCTTGTTCTGCTGGTTCTTGAGGTGCACTATGGCGTGGCGCTGGGGATGATAGAGCGAGGCGCTACGGTAAATCAGACCCAGGAAGAACGCCAGGAAGAGCACACCGGTTATCGTCTGCAGGCCCAGCCTCCAGCCCAGTTTTCTGGAATAATCAGAGGGAGATCAGGATCGTAGCTTTGTTTTTATTGTATGGTATAGTAAGTGGCCGTGTGCTTTGCTGCTGGATTTTTAAGCAGAGCTGTACGATTGTGCATAAATCTCGGGAGATCGTAAATTTCGCTAATGGCGCGTGGGATGCAGCTCTCCCTTTCGCTATGATATTAGTTGCCCTGATGTCTCTCGTGCAAATGGATTTACTCTCGTTTCTTTTAATTCGCGCAGCCTCTCGACAAAAACTTTTCGAATTTTTCACTCGTTCTTTTGGAATCGCTAAATGCGGTATATTTTAATCGAACTCTGTGTGTGTATGTGTGTTATTTGGAACGTCTTTTAATCCGCTAAGAGGGAAATTAATGGAAGAACGTTTCGACCGTATACATTTTCATTAGCCGAGACGTATACACCTTTAATATATACGCATCAATTCTTATATATGGCAGAGTCTTCATGAGCGTTAAGGTAGCTATCGCAAAATCCATTTTTTATACGGCGAGAAATGGATAATAAATATATATTATGCGTTGCTTGGTTGTCCCGGAAATTTGAGGCTGACTACTATCTATCTGTTGTATACAAAGTCGTAAGTCAATGAATGAATAACACGAGTTTTTTTCCCTCTTGAATGTCTCATTACTACCAGCTGTCTGTTCAACGCGTTCTTTATAATGCTCGAGCCTTCTTCTACATCATACACTTTTATATTATATTTTGTGTGAACGTGAAATATATATATGTACACGTTTTTCGAGTCCTCATTAAAAAATCATGGGGTTTTTCGGAACGCGCAGATACGACCGTTTCACAAAGTTTTAGTCGTATTTCACTAGAATCTGTGCTCAGTACAGCCACTTGACTGCATGGTAAATATTCCAAATTGCGTTTGGTGCTGAGTTAGCTCGAACCAGCCACTCTAGTATGTTTTCCAGTGCCAAACTATACGCATTTAAAAGCGAACGTTTAAACAGTTGCGTAAATTCGTCAACTTTATACATTCGAAACACTACTTGCCAAGCGCGACTCTCTCATATTGCTTGCGTTTCAATGGATATTGCATGAAATCTCAATATTTTGAAAAAAATATGAAAAAAGGTCAACGGAATACAGTTTTTCCAGGAAAGCTCTATTCTATAATTTTATATATATACGGAACGTAGTTTATCGTCAAACGACAATACGCGACACGGCAGCAATATGTACGCACAAAATTTAATATACGTCAAGTGTCGAGTGAATTTCTCCACAGCGTATATAAAAAGACAATATGCGCGCGGCAGTTGTAGATAAAAGCTTTAAGGCGCGTCCATTCGGTGCTTTTACTTTGCGAGTACCCAGTTTCAAGCTCACCTGCATACACATACATAGCGAGCCCGCTGTCCACTCTAAACTCCTATCCGCAACAGTATCTCTCGTATATTGTCTCCGAGCGTTAGTATATACATTCCAACTATCAACCGTATAACGTTTAGCGCGCGCTGATGTTGGGTGAGAAAGGTATACAAACCCTCATATTTCGAAAGCTGGCAGTTATAGCGCGGCGTTTACGCATATATATTTGCGCGTAAAATCTAAATATTATAATTGCGCGGATACATCAAACGAAAATCTATCTATAATATATACACGCGGCAAAGCTCGGCATCGCGTGTCTCTCAATTAATATCAGTTTAGCCGAGCTTTCGCTCTCTATAGCCCTCTCTTTCTCTCTGTTGCATCGGGAAATAAATGAAATTTCAAGTTTGCCCGCCCTTTCATCACTCCCAATTAAAGCTCGCGCTCGCGCGAGAGACTAATAGCCGGAGCGAAAGTTGTCCGATAATTTTCCGTTTGCTCCGTCGTCGGCTGCTGCACTGTGTATATATAGAAGAGCGCTACTGCACGAAATATAGCACAACTCCTCGCTGAAGGAGTATATAGGTATATATATACGTAAATAGAGGGAAAAAAATTTTCACAGCGTTTATCCGAGGCGCCGAGTTACTCAAGATCGTGAAAAGTTGGACGACAACGACGACGACGACGACGACTGCTGCACAATATAGCACAGCAGTGCATAAATTTCGGAAGCGCGCGTGAATTTCCTCGGTTTCGCGGTCCAGCGCCAGTGGACATAAATTTTCTGGCCGCGCGTCGAGCCGCCTCCTGCGCGGATGATTCGAGGGGACGGACACTTTCTCTCGATACGGACGTACTCCTAAGCAGCGACTCATTCGCGGCACGTAGTCCTCTCGGCTTCTGCGTGGGAGAAGCTATATATTCCAAGGAAGCGGCTCTCTTCCACGTGGCTGCGGATGCCAAGGTGCCGCGGCGACACGTTCGCTCTTTTTCCCTTTTTACGACACTTTTTTTTTCCTCATCTCGTTTGAGCTCGTCCTTTCTCTCTCTCTCGCACTAGATCTGCGGCTAAGCGAAACTTGGCGTGCGTATACGACCTGTTGTGCTGTATATATATAGGAAAATGCGTCGTCGTTTTCTCCCTCTTTCTTCGCCGCTGCACACGTGCGCTTTATGTATATGTACGCGGATCGCGTGCACTTCTTTTTTACTGAACCCCGACTCCTTTGCCTCTTTCTCTCTGTCTGTGTACGTGTATATGCGTGCGTTCGGCAGTTTTGCGATAGAACCGAGGAAATGGCTGTGCACAGAATGTCGCGTGCAATAGCGGCAGAGAATAAATTTTCTCTTGTTCAACTACCACTATGTGTGTGTATATATATATACAACGAGAGCACTTCTAATTATTTTCGCGGAGCGGAGAGCACGATATGTGTGTACGGACGCGCTAATCAAGCGAGCTTATCGCTGTGAAAATTTGCGCGTTTATTTAGCCGGTAACACTTTTTCCAGTCTACTTTTGCGAGGAAATAAAATAATGAATGCAATCGTTTTAATAAAAGCCAAAAAGCACACATTCGTACGCGACGCGCGAACAGCACTCGGTGCCCGATATATAGCATTTACTTTTTCGCGCGCTTATACGAGACCGATCCAGAGGCAAAATCGTTCCCGACGCGGGATTACTTTTTTTATACACACTCACACGCACGCATATATTCATATTCTCTCGCGGGCGCATCTTGCAGCAGCCGAGCGAAATGAAAATATTCGTCCGTCAGAATGTGCAGTATCAGTGTTTTATGGCAGAAGAATGGAGATTTAGCGCTTTCGCCTACTCCGGAATAAAGCTGCGCGCTCCGTCGATGAATGCAGCGCCACCGACGATAAATATGTCGCTGCGCTGCTGCTGCGGGCATTGGGAGTTACGAGGAAACTTAATAAAAATTCCCGGCGAGCCTCGGCACGGCAAAAAACAGAGAGAAAAAAACAAAGAAATAAAGGAGAGGAAAGACCGCGCGCTCAGCGAGCAACAGATGCAGCGGACCGAGATCGGAAGTGCCGCGACCTCGTTACGTATATATATTTATCCGGTTCCTTGCGCGCGCTCGCGCGTATATATACGTATATTGTGCTATATACATAAAAAATAAACGCTCGCTTCTTTGCTTTTTAGACAGCGCGCATAACAGCAATCAATTCGAGGCGACGTAGCGTGTCTAATCCGCGGCTCCGCAATCGATAATATATACACGTACACACGTACATAATCCACGAGTAGTTTACGGGGACGTTCGCGCGCTGCTGCAGCGGCTCGTGGAGAGTCTCTGCGGCGGCGAGAGAAAAGAGGACAAAAATGCAGGGCTGTCAGGCTAATTACGCGACGCCAGAGCTGTGTGCGCGCGCGCCCGATCCCTAATGAAACGATGAGCCTTTGCGCGCAGTGTACATGCATTATCCCCGGCTACTACCACTGCTACTGCTTTTTTCATGCGTCGCATAAGCTTTATGTGTATTATAACAGAGCTTTTCTTCTTTCGCATTTATTCGCGCGTCTTTCGTGATTTTCCGCGCGGACGAGCCGAGAATATAGTACAGTGTCTATACCTTTTTTTTTATCCCTTTCGCTTCGATCGCGCGAGGCTCTATGGGCCCCTGGAGACTTCGAGCCCAGTGAATATAAAGCCTCTCGATCTGTTCTCGAGATGTTTCCGAGATTTCATTGGATTTTTTTTACCGCGTTGTGTATATAAGGTTTACCAATCTCGACGGTGAAAAAAGAAGGGAGCGAGGACACTTTTTTTCCTTATTTTTCATCGCCGAGAAATGTGCGGAGGTGATTTCGGATTTCCGCGGTGGAAAATATGTTCTTGTTACGGACGGCGTTTGCGTATACGTAAAAGTTTTTACCTGCGAACCCATTTTCGAAAAAAAGTTTTGCGAAAACGTTTGCGCTCGAGCATATACGATCTTATGAAATATTTCTTGATAAATATTATGCGTTTTCTTCTGATATACATGTAACCCGAGTGTAATTTTCCAAGTTATTGGAGGTAAAAAGATCATTATATTGCCCTCATGTTCCCCGAGAACTTTGCAAATAAAATTTAATTTTCCTGAACTGATTTTACGACGCGAAATAATATTATATTCTTCCTAATATACAGTAGATTTTACTATAGGTTAAATCTTTATATTCATGCCTTGAAACTTTTGATTATACTCTTCCTTCGAATTCTAGATCTAAATAATACATGCCGAAAAATTATTAAGAGCAATATGTAAGGAAAATCGCGGTTGAAGTAAATATGGGTGAGGAGTCGTTGACAGCGACACGTATAGAAGGGGAAGGTATATAGGAAGTGCACGGTAAATAGAATCCGTTTGATTCGGGAAACGGCAAATGTTGAATCACGCGGTTTAAGTCTAGCTTGTCTGGCGTAAATACTCTGCGGAGAGTCAACTACTGCGTTGGCCTTCTACAAGCTCGCATTATAATTAGCCCTCAAATTTCCCCGGCTTTTAACGAGGTTTTACGACCAACGCACAAAGTCATTTATATTTTCAGCTAATATTTTTTGCCATACGCTGTTGTTGTTTTTATTGTAAAGCAAAAAGCTGTACGTTAAACCGGAAATTGAAGCAAAGTTTGCCTGCAGGTATATATACGTAATGCACAGCAGATGGAAAAAGAAGCGATTCGGTCAACTTTCAAATGCGTTTGCAATTTACGGACGGATCCACTTTCGCCAGCGAGTTCATAGTTGTTTTAAAACACATCGCGCAGTATATTAGAGGAAACAGTCCTTGAGTTCGACAATTTATGGCTTCCCTTTATACCCGCGCATTTTCCAGCTGCCTTATGGCCGTTGCATTTAAAGCCTCCTATTATACCATTTTACCGTCAGAATGCATCATCGTGGAACATCGTCGATTCACGAATGCTCATATTTTTCCACCGACAAAAAAGCAGCGTCGGCTCGTTGTTTAACCTGCGATACGGCAGCGTCTGGAGTACATACCTCGCGCGTCACTTAGGCTAATAAAAATCTCTGCAGGCCAGCGCAGCGGCTGTAATAAGCACATAGCATTCGTGCAGCAGCTTACCCGACGGCCTCTTTGTAAGATACGCTGAAGAGAGCTATACCGACGCCGGTGCCGGCCTGAACGATCATCTCGACGAATTCCCGGCGCTTCCTGAAGTAATGGCCCAGCATCAAGCCGGCCGTCTCCCTCACCAGACCCGCGCCTGCGCCGAGCACCAGGCCGTAGCTGAAAATCACATTGTTACGATATCAATGTGTAATTTATTATCTTCGTTTCTTATATATACTCACCTGAGCAGCACCTGATGAGTCTGGAGAGCGAAGGAGGTGAAGAGAGCCGCGAGCGCGAGCACTAGTCCACCAATGACAGCAGTGAGCCTGGTGCTTCCGCGACGACAGGTGCCCAGGACCAACGGAGCCGAGGCTCGAGACATAGCCGCGCTCAGCGAGCCGATCCAAGCTGGAACACGTAACCGTATACTGGGATTACAGATATATATATATTATATGCTGTACTCGGTAACTCGGAGCTCTTTGCCCATTAATCTCAGCGGTCCCCTACTTTTTATCCGCTTCTGGCCAGCATCGTTTCCACGATTTATGCACTTACGCGCGCGCACTTTAATTAATGTCTCTCGCTTCTTTCTCCTCAATCATATATACGCGGCTCTTCTTCCGCGCGAAACTTTTCTCTGAAAAATTCCTGTATATCTGTCTGTGTGTGTGTGTATTTGATTCTCTTTCGCAGTTTTTCCTCGATATACACATAAATCATCGCGTTTATATTGTTTCGGAATTCGCAACATAGATTTCACTCCGCGTGCACATATATATATAACAGTCGCGAGACAATGATTGCGAGCCAAGCGAAATATTCGTACGTCAATCGCAAAGTGTGCAGCTTTTTTTTCTAGCGTAACGAAACAAAAAACACGCTGCCCGGCAGGTTGTACGCGGGGGAGCTTTTACCGAGGCAGTAAACAAATTTTATTGCAGCGCGTCAACAAGCCACGCGCGCCGCGGGAGAACAAAAAATTGCATACGCGAAAATGCGCGCGTCTATTAGAATACACGCGGCTGTCCGCGATTCTTTGGGAATAAAAACGATTGCGTATAGTGAGAGAGAGATAGAGATGGATGTGGTATAAAAAAAATCGGAGCTGAAAGAACTGCTCTATTACTGACGCGGTTTTGCTTACTTCGCGCTTAATAATAATTACGCCTGATTTATCGCGAATGAATATAAATACATGACGCGCGAAAGCAGCGGTGAAGAGAGAGAGAGAGGAGGGTAGAAAAGAATGACGGGGAGAGATGCGGAGCCCAGGAAGCGAACGAAATCGCCCGGCGAGATATCCACGACGACACTTTTTGCATTATTCATGGAGAGCGACTCTAAGTATAGCAGCTGCTGCTGCGCTCGCTACACTGACAAAAATAACCCACAGCGGCCCAATAATTTTCGCATCAAACATCATCAGTGCCGAGAGCGAGAAAAACGCATCGCTGCTGCTTCCTCTTCGTTTATCTTATTTTATCCTCATTTATATACACTTGGTGCGCGTCGCCGAAACTCGCTCGTAATAGACCAGCAAAAAGTCATCATTAATTACGTTGACACGCACACACACACACGAGCGGCGGTGGCGAAAACAACCGGCCGTCACTCTAAATCTTCTTCGAACTGGGTCACTCGCGCGTTTTGTATATATATATATATAACGTGTGTATATACAATGAAAACTTTCATCGGCGTTATAAACGCGTCGTCGGTGATTTCGAACTTTTCTATACATGTTTTTTATTCTTTTCAATAGTCTCGTTTTTAATTTTCAAAATCAATCGTATAAAAGAACGAAGAGTTCGCACATAATAAATTATATTTTTAAAGCCGCCACGAAAGATAAGACGATAACGCTCTGAATCTATCCTTATATTAGATCTCTTATAAGAGGATTGCCTTGAGTGGTGCTCGCGCTCTTTTAAGTCTTTCCTATATATATGTATATGCTCCTCTATACGCGCAAAACCTCTCCAAAATAAGTCGGCTTTACATTAATTTAAACGCGCAACCTTTTTTGTCCCGCTGCAATGTTTACCTTTTAGCCGCATGTATGCATATATATATATATATATATATATATATATATATACACACGCGGCAACAGTTTATCATCGCGAGAGTAGGGAAGAATATTTATATAATGGCGCGGCGGGAGGCAATAGTACATGTATATAACAAAAGCGGGCGTATTATTAAATTTGACCTAGGAAGAGGCGTCTCGTGACATTTATGGTGGGTTACTTGCGACTATATAGCTCGCACGATTTACGACAACGTCGCGTATGACTCTAAAGCTTCCGCTATACACGCTTTAATAAATCCTTTTTACTCACAGTATATGTAATCGTTCTGAAAACGATGCGCTACTATATAAGTGCGAAGCCGCGCGCCGGTATCAGTTTTATTGCCTCTCGTATAACGCGTCTCATCTTTATACACCTTTTTTTTACCTCCACTCGATCGTTACGTATATAACTGCGCGCACGTTCATGATTATCCTAGCCGTGCGTCACTTTCGCCGCTCGCGTTCCGCGCTCGAAATTCATATAATTCGAATACGAGCAGCTATCGCCGCGTGTCGTGCGCAAGTTTAGAGCTTGAATTAATAAGTATCACTCGAAGCATTGAACGCCCACAACTAATGTGGGGGAGTATAGCCGAGAACGAGCATTATACACGACTCCGGGGCAAGTATAAGACATCACGCGCGACTACTATGTTTAGCGCAGCGGAAACTTTGAGAATGCCTGTTTTGAAATTTCGAGCCAACCCGCGCGGTGGCAACTTTTCTGAAAGGGTTTCCAGCCACTTGTGCCCGCGCGTCATGGCGCGAAATCCGCGCAGTCGCAACTTTTCCCCTCCGCGCGCGTCATTCCGGAAAGTTGATGTACTTTACCGAAGAGTTATACGACGGCGATAAATCAATGCTCCGTCTGCATATGTATATACGGCGCGAAATTGAATAGACAAAGACGACGGGATCCAGACGCCTGAGCATAGCGGCGTTGAGTTAAAAGCTCGACTCACCAGCTGGACAATGGCGAGAGAGCTTAATTCCGTGTAGGTATATGTGTAGATAACCATAAATGCTGGTACGGAACAGAGAGTGTCTATATCGCCGAAAGCAATTAGCCGATGCTGATCCTTGAATGTGTGTGTATATATATGCGTTCTCGTAAAACGAATTGAACCGGGCAGTGCTATCAGAGTGCAGCTGTACTCGGCTTAAATGTATATATGTATCAGGCTACACGAGCGGATTCCGCATAGTGTGTGTCGCTGCCTACTTGTTGCTGTCGGTGTGAGTATATATATATATATATATATACATCCACACGCATATATACACAGCGGAAGAAAGGATAAAATATCAGCAAGCCTCGCTGCTTCCGGCTTGAGGTAAAGTTCCTCGGAGGCGCGCGAATTGGCCCGTTTCGTCGGCTGCGCCGCGTTTACGAGCGGACGCCTGGCGTCGCGAGCTTTATTGATTGATACTATACGCTATATAGCGAGAGAGAGAGAGAGAGAGAGAGAGAGAAGCCATGATGAATGGTAGCGATGCACTACTGCCGGCGTGGATATTCGCGCCCTCCCCCAAGTGTGCTGTTTGCTCTACAAACTAGGCGCTGCTATAACAGCGTGGCAATCAAAATGCGTTTTTTTTTTATTACTTTTCCCTCGTAGAGAGCTGATGTTGTCGAAGCTGCTTTAAACGATCGGGTGATTGGAGCGCTTTAGCACTTTAATTCGGCTGTCAAATCGATCACTCGGCTCTGAGCGCTTTTACAGCGGAGCTTGCGGGTACTTTTTTTATGCGGACGTATCTGCTTTATGGTCGCCTGATTTTATCGATGCAGTGGGAAGGTTGTGCTTTACGCATTTAACGGATTACACGTAATATAATGCATGTTTGACAAAAAGTTTAGCATTACTTTAGCGAAAATTTTTGAGTATCATGTTATAAAAGCGTCGTAACTCAGGCGCGTGTGCGAGCTGTCCAAGCTGCACGTCCAAAGTTCTACAGGGGATAATTAGCAGCTTGAAAAGTGCGTCTACAATTCGTGGTTGACGACAGCAGGGATAAGCCGAGAATAATGATTTCGAAAATGATGGTGAGGTCGGCGAAGTTTGCAAGGTTAAAGATGGGATGTTAATTGCGTTCATACAGTGACTCGAAGCTGTGTATCACATTATTATACATATATGCAGTGTAGGCGCCTTTATCTTCGCTCGTTGAAGACTAAACAGCCTTGGAAAGTTCAAGTGTGAAAGCCTCGATGGTTTTGCATACGCGACTATACTAATATATAACCTGATGGCGATATTATGCGGGTTGATTATTTTATGACAATAATATAAGAATACATACATTTTCAAGCAGCAAATTAAAATGTCTTCGTTTCTCAATTGAGAGAACTAATAATAATCCTCGTACGTTTTGTACATCTTCGAATTCCCGCATAGCTTTGATCCAAGTAAATTTATAACCATAAAAGCTTGATATAGTCCGGGGTTCCGGCTTTCATTAAATCGACGCTCCAACTTAATCGGTTATATTACACTTGGCAAATATGAGCGCAAAAGACTGTATAATATATTACACGGAGGAATGCAGCGGAGACCTCGAGGAATTTCATGAGACCGTTGTGAAAGAGCAGCTCGCGCGCTCATCGTAAAAATACTTCAGATCAAAGACGCTACGCGGAGAGAGCGAGCAAATAATATTGAAATTCTTACATGTCAGTTTACCTTTGTAGCGTTTGACGTATATTCCTGCGTTTCGGTTTACTCGAGGAATATTTATGCTCTGCGTATGCACGATCAGCTTCTTATATATTTTTGCACGCGTGCGAGCTCTATATATATCTATATAGTTTAAAACTTTTTTTTACGCGACTGCCGCACTGAAATAACGCGCATACGAGATTTTATTAAAAGAATAAAAAAGCTTGCAACCTATTTCTCACAGATTCAGAATTGAGAATATAATAGTCCAAGTAGATGATATCCGAGTATGGTAAGACGAGGGTCAAATTCTGATGAATGAGATTAATTAATCGGCGTATATAACGAGTGAATTCCGCGAGGAAAGTGAAACCCCTCGATTAAAAATAATAAAGGGACCGCTCTTGACACATATTAAAAGCGTAATTCTCCGGAATGTCTAGAACGGGGAAGAAAAAAGCGTCGTTCGCCCAATGAGGCACGTGCGCGACTATATACACACACACATATATATGTAGAAAAACCCTCGGAGTCGTTAAAGTTCTCAGATCGGCTGCTGCATCAGCAGACGGAATATAACGGTATATAGCCACGTGCAGTATATATATACATATAAAGCGTCGAAGACGACGAGAGCTGGTGCAGGTGTTGCGCGCGCGCGCGGATGAATGGGCAGCAGAAGTGCAGTAGCGCGCGTTGACCGTGAACCCGAGGCGAGAGAGATAGAGAGAGAGAGAGAGAGAGAGAGAGAGAGAGAGAGAGAGAGAGAGAGAGAGAGAGAGAGAGAGAGAGAGAGAGAGAGAGAGAGAGAGAGAGAGAGAGAGAGAGAGAGAGAGAGAGAGAGAGAGAGAGAGAGAGAGAGAGAAGAGAGAGAGAGAGAGAGAGAGAGAGAGAGAGAGAGAGAGAGAGAGAGAGAGAGAGAGAGAGAGAGAGAGAGAGAGAGAGAGAGAGAGAGAGAGAGAGACAGAGCTGTAGCAAGGCCCGTACATCTCGTTGGCTTTTATTTTTATCGGCCTGGAAAAATAGCAGCACGTGCTGCAGCTTCAATATGACACATACACTCATATATATATATTTATATAGAAGAGAGGAGGGAGAACCTTCAGGCGCGGAAATATCTATAGACCTTCTGCCGCTCGGATGCGCCCTTCGTCGCGAAAGCTTTCCCCTTTCTCTCTCTCTCTCTCGCTCGTGTCTTATATATATATTCCGTATACTGCAGCAGCAGTGTGGAGGCCGATTCATCTTGCGCGCTCGCGAGCATTAAGAGCTCGAAGCTCCCGGGGATTTACGCGGTAAGCCGGAGCTACTCTGCCTCTTATACCTATGGATATATTACTTTGCCGCCGGAATCGCTTACTCACGCCGCGGCACCGCGCCGACTTTTTCTCTTCCTATACCCCGACCGCGCGCTTGTCGTTTCCGCGCTTGTCGCCCGTACCAGCCATATGTATATACATATACACTCTTCCGCAGCCAAATGCATCTCTCGCCGATTTTTATCTTGCGCGCAATATGTACATCGTCCTATATATCTTCGCAATTTGTCCTGTCGATAGATGTATAGTATATACAGGTATATGCGACGTTCAGCATTATAGCTATCTATGCGCTCTGGCGTGATGGAAAGCCGAGAGATTTCGCGCTGTACCTATCGCGGGATTATTTTATCAACGAGACGAGATACACGTGTATAGTTAATTCGCGCGTCGAGGACAGATGAAGTGCAAGGCTTGCAGCTAAAATTAATATCCCTGATGCAAGAACAAAATAGATCGCACGCCTGAGGCTGCAAAAAACAAACTATGTATAACACACGGGGGAGAGATGCGATATATAAATAAAGAATCACACCGCGAGTAAAATATAAAAAAAAAAGACCCGAAGAAAAGCCTCTGACTCTGTAAAACGTATATGTATTTCGATAATTATGCACACACACACATTCGCAAAGTTCGCGGGAGAGACGAACACATTTCGCAATAAGCGCAAGCTCGATGAAATTGCTGCACCGCAGTATACACAGCGAGGGGAGAGGCTAAGCAAGCAAGAGCAATATCGGTGGAGTTCTTTGCACACAGCGGTTTCGGGCACACTCGCCGCACAGGACACCAGTCCGCTCTTTGCCTCTGCGGCCAGCACACGGTCAGCAGTGCAGTGCAGCTCTCTCGCGGCGGCTGTTTTGCCGCCGCTCTCTAGCGCCCGCACATACCAAGATCTGATTAAGCAGCTTCGGCGCGCCCGCGCCGATGCAATAAGCGATAAATTGAATAAAACAGCCCCGGCGAATAATGTCCTCCCACTCCCGTATATAACGTGTAATATAACGTCGGGCTGATCTACCTCGATTCCCGATTCACGGCTAAATGGAGCAGAGCTTGCAGCCGAGTCGAAATAGTACGACCGCGGCTATACTTTCCTCGATCCCTTTGTGTAGCTTTATTGTATGTATATACGTATGGGTATAGGTAGCAAGTTTCCGTCCTTCTCTGTTGCACCGAGCTACATACTCTTCTTCGGCGGATGTATATGCCTGAGAGAGAGAGAGCGCTTTTATCCCCGTGCAATAGCCTGCCGCAAGCTCTACACTGTATACGTGCCGGTATATGCCAGAGACGATATCGCGCCCAGGCCGTTTTCGACCTTTATTGTCCTCGCGAGCGTATACTTATGCACGCTATGCTTCTCATTCGATTGGTTTAAGGGAGGCTGCTGCTGCGGTGCTGTACGCTATACGAACGTCACCCGGAATTTATTTGCATCTCGATGCGTGCGGTGCTATATGCTGTTCTATATATAAACGTGTATTTTTTGCCTCAGAGTTATTTCGAATGAATTGATCCTTGTTCATACACTGCGTATACTGATTTATTGCGCTTCGTTAAACTCGATGCAATTATCCACGGCTTTTGTTCTATAAAGAAACAATAAGTCGGCATATCCGCCCGCCCGCGCGAGTAATTATTTTTAACCTACAGCAGCTATAGAGTGTATTATATGGGAAAATATAACTTTTTCCCCCCGCAGACCTTCCGGTGCTGTTATTTTTAAACAGCTGATGATTCCTCGGCAAAAAGGAAAGTCATTTCTCTTCGGTCTGTGAAAATCGATAATGAATGTCAAGTTATTCCGGGAAAATACCTATATACACTTGTGATTGGCGAGAATATAAACGCGCTCGGTTCCGCGTTGAAACGTAAAGCTCGATATAATATCATGGCGCAATAAGAGTTTTACCATAAATATATATGCGCGGAGAGAAAAACTTATATATGTATAAGACTCTTGATAAGTACACGCGGACAGCTTTTTCGCGCGCGACTCGCCGCGTTTGTTATCCGCAAAAAGCTCGGTCGAAAATTTCGATGAAAGCCGTTTGTAAGTCGCTTTGACCGGCTTCTATGTCGAAATCATATATGTATACACGTCGCAAGCGTATTTAGTACATACATATACGATACGGGATTACACGAAGAGCTTGAATTTCTAGTTACGTATATATATCGCTAAACCTATATGGAAAAAAAATAAAAAAATTGAAGGACAAACATTTCGTTCGGCTCGTCGTGGCGAAAGCTGATAAATCGTAATCTCTCGATCGTGCTCTCGATCAGCGTAAAACTATTGTTTCAAAGCGCTCTCGTCTATATGTACATCGCTCGTACACATACAGCAGTGGGAAATCCGCAGGATCGGGTGGACGACGCTGGCAAATAATAGACGCTGATGCGCAGCTATATGCATACGGCCTGTATACATATGGATACCGCATATCACTTACCGATATCCATGAAGCGCGATTGGCCGAGATGCTTCAATGCGTAGATGTGGAGTTGTCCGAAGGCCAGCTGCATACCGGTGGTGAGCAACAGGGCGAGAAAGCCCGCGGCGCAGACGAGCCAGCCCCAACCGCCCTCCGGATAAAAGTGCATGCGTATACCCGACACATCTATGCCTGCAATGTCATCGATCGCATACACCGTTAATATCTATATATGTACATAATATACTTGTTGCGAGTGTATATCCGCCGCCGCCGACGACGATTCATTACTCTCCTTCGAGCTTTTTTCTCTTTCTCTCTCACGGTGCCGAAAGCTTTTTGCATGTACGCGGACTACCGGGCGAGCTCTAATGTAATCCAATTACAAGTTTTATCGAGTTTTTCTCCCACGCCGGCGAGTGTAGCATTTAATTAATTCGCGGGCGGCGGCGGTTCCGTTGTAAGTCCGTAATTATAATAACACGATTCAGAGCTCCTTCTCTTTTTCTATAACACACTATACGCGCTTTATATAACGAAAGAATAATAATAATACCGAGACTCGTCGTTATTTCTGTTAAATGCGGGGAATACGTCGCAACGCAGATGTAATAATTCAAAAGCTCGCTCGATTATCTTTGTGCGTGAAGCCGAGCGCGCTGTGTATAAGTATATATTTCGTCTCGTATAGCTGCAGCTTCTCGCGTCTTACGCCGTAAATCTTTTCACGCGAGCGAAGTGAGACGCTGATATAATCAAGTACGCGAACCGCGCGATGCTCGCAGTTTAAAAAGAAGAAGCAGAAGAAAAAAAAGCTGCGCGATGTATAGAGGCAGAGCTGCGCGCGAAAGCCGATAAAAATATGAATGGCCGGAGGTATAAATGCGGGCGAGAGCTCGCTGAATAATTCACCTGTTCGTCGAAGTGCCGGGACGCAGCGGTGAAGGCTGCGCAGATCACCGAGGACCCAATTCCCGTTGCCGATCGCACTCTCGTCCAGCTCGTTGCAGCGGCCGCGTGGATCTGTGGAATAATATACGACATCATCAATGCGCGATGTGTAGAGCGGAGGGTATATATGGCCCGTAGACGGGATAAAAAATAATTGGAAAATTCGCGTGTCTCTGCAGTTACGCAGACATGTAACGGTCGACCGATTCGAAAGAATATATATGTAGACCGAATCGATCAGTCGGCTACATGTGCGCTGCACTTGAGTCACGCGCTCCTTTAATGCACAGGCATACCGCTGCTGCCGCGGGCCGCCGTCGACGGGTTATAAACGTTTACGTACAGCTATACTGCAGCGTACGTACACACACTCCAGCGGTCGAGATTCATGTACCTCCAGATATATAGAGAAGCGCGTCGCGCGAGAAATTACTTTTGATACGCGCGACCGAGAGAAGACAGTAATAACGAGGCGACAGTGTAGCGGTGGAGGCAGCTTTTTAGCCCGCGGACGCGTTATTATTACTCGTCTCCATTTAGCGCTGCAGGATTTTGCTAAAGCGCCGCTGCAGTAGAGGCTCTCGGCTTTTTCTATACCTCTTTTCTTTCGCCTCGCTCTCCACCTCTCTCATTGTTTCAAAGCTAATTTCACCCAAATAAATAGCCCAATTCTCGCCCTCTCTCTCTCTCTCTCTCTCTCCGCGCGCGTTTACGCTTTTTAAGCCTAATGACACTCTTCGTCTTCTCTATCTCTCGTGTTTTTCGACGATTTATCACTCTGCAGCCACTGCGTTTATATCTATATGTACTCTTGGCGCATCCCGTGTTTTACAACAATAACGTAGATCTCGAAAAAATTTGACTGGAAATTCCCTTTGTATATTTTTGCGCATTTTTCTACCGCATTCTTCGAATCGCCCCGCTGATGTAACGCAACAATATACACACAACGGGCTACTGATAATAACGGATTTCGTGCGTACATAATCATTCTAGCGTGTGCTCACGAGCTTAATATGCAAACAATGAAAATCGGGAGTTACATATATACATACACAGAATGGTATGCTGAGAGAACAGGTAGTCCAGCGTATGCTAGCAGTCTGGCAAGTCGGAATGTTTTGTGAAATAACAAGGTCGAAGAACCGAGAGAGCGAGCGAGTTTATAATCAAAGGCAGAAAATGATGTGCGGGTTATAGTAATTTACGACGCATTTTTCGCGCGGAGAACAGAGAGAGAGAGAGAGAGGGTAAAGCTCGTTACTCTGTAATATAACAAACGATTCGCGGAACGTATTCACTAAGGAGGTCGTTAAAGTGATTCAAACCCATAGCGATCGGAGAAAAAGTCTTTCTCTCGCGTGCGCACTCCGAGTCAAAGGTAAAAAGTCAATTCCCGCTTTCTCTCAGCGATGTGCAGTTGGGAGAGCAGAAAGATCGTAAAGGGCCGTCTAAGAGTCTCGCGAGAGAGAGAAAGAGAGAAAGAGAGAGAGAGACGTATACAGCGTTCTATATACAGTTGTTCAGGATAAGCACTACATGCTTGACCACTGCTTTGAGCTCAGCGATCGGAGACTGCGTGTGTGCGTGTTTGTACGGAGCTACGCGCGCACAGAGCCGGGATTCCCTAACAGCCAGCGGGTTTGTTCCCGAACGTTCATCCTGATGTATTTACTCGTTAATTATGTCGAATGTATGCGCTGCTCGCCGATTTCTCTCTTTCGGGCGTACTGCGCTAGAAGTTATCCTCGCCAGAGGCAAACGATGGTCGAAAAACGTGTATATAATGGATGTGGGCGGGAAGCGAAACTTTTTTTAACGAGAGCGAGTTTTGAAACGACAGCGCGTTGTGTATGTATGGGCGGCGAACAATTTTTCAGTGTTTCCGGCAGCTATAGAAACTCAGTTAGCGCGCACGAGCAGCTTCGGGAAATGGATTTGGCTGAAATTATTATATTTGGAGAATGATTATTGGTATACCTGAGAATAGAAGAAATCGGTAACTTGATGAAATGAAAGATCAGTAAACGAAGAGCCTCGGCTAATTAAATGGCATTTTGAACAATTAGTTCAACTTAGTTTCTACTTTTCAAGTCAACAAATAGCGGCTACACAATTAAGTTATGAATAAAGTTCTCTATATATATGCGACGAAAGAGTAAAGTTATTCATTCCCTCGGGTGATTACAGCAAACCCACCCGTGAGAATAACCTACGGCTTTACTGCCTTAACGTATACTCTATATATTCCCGCAAATGCACTTTGATCCCGCTTTTCAGGGCAAAAAAGTAGTAGCCGCGCAGTGGTGAATAAATAAATTAGCCCAATATACACGCTCTCCCAAAATGTATAACGCTCCGTTTATTCAAAGCAACACCGTATAACGCAACTTTTTCCATTTTCAACTACACACGCAGCACACGGACATCCATTTCCCGTATTCTTTCACTCCCGCAAATCCCGTTTCCGGGGAAGGTAATTTTCACTCTCCTTGCCGCTACACGACTTCTCGGGATGTTGCGCGGCACTATATAGCTAAACCAAAAGCTCGACCCGGCCGTTGTAGACAGCGCGCAGCCGGTAATAAGGGATAATCGGCTGTTATAAGCCATCCCATACAGCATATATATATAGCGCACTCACCGCCGTGGTACGAGGAGGACGTGGGCCGATGATGCGTCGGCACGTACGCTCCGTTCGCCGCTTCGATGTAATGGCTCGGCGTGTAGTACTGGCCCGGATGCTGCTGGCGGTGGAGGTGCTGCGCCGCACAATTGTTCGGCGTGCTCGTCTGCACCGGCGGGTGGCAGCGCATGCAGCGCATCGGCGTCTCGTTCAACGGCTGCGGGGAAAAGAGAGTGGATTATTTTTATGCGTAATCGAATAGGCGCGCGGGTTTTTCTCGCGCGATTCGCTGTGTTATTATCGATTGCTTATGTAGATATATATATAGAGGGAGAGAGAGAGGGGCCAGCTGCGCGAAATTCGCGCGCGCGCTGCTGGGAACTTGGAATGTTCCTAGTGCCGGCGGATTATTCGATTAGCAATGCAGGATGTACACGAAATTGTTCAACTAGAAGCGAGGGTTGTACGTGTATCTAAGCCACGTTGAATACATTCTATATACGTATATATGTATACGGAATTTAACGTCATATTATACATTCGTATACCGACGGGAAGCGTTGAAAAAACGCACTATGCGAAATTACCGAGAATAAGGGATGGGGGTGTATAAACGGAGAAGGCAGTGTATATATACGTACACGTATATATATAATAGGCTCGAGCGCAATATATACAGATACCTGAGTAGAATGCTGGGATCGCAGGGATCTTATCGAGCCGGAGGGGTGGAGAGAGGGTACACTGCCGCCAAAGCTCATGCTGGAGTTGCCGCGGCAGCCGCCAACGGGGGTAGTCCAGCCGCCGCGCATGCTGCCCCCGCCGTGAGCTCCGGGCACTGTCCCGTTCCAAGCCGGCTGCTGCTGCATGTTTCCGGCAGCTGCACCCGCGCACTCGTCTTGCATCAGCATAGCCTGATGGCGGCGCCTCGGCAGTGAGCCTTCGATTATCGCCTCGAAGCGAGGGGGTCGACAACAGCGCTTGAAGCATGCCGATCACGGCTTCTTATCCAATCTTTGAGCTCGAGCTTCCTCGCTGTGTTACTCTCTCCCGTATCCTGCTGCATCCTTCTGCCCTCCAACTGCTGCAAACACATATATATATACATATACATATATATGCATTATGCGCACGTGATTGATAATATATGCTGGATCAATTTCCGATTCGCTCGTTAGTGCAGCGCCTATCGAACTAACATCAGCAGCGACGAGGTGTCTCGGAAGCTTATATATGCTTATCATTATCAGCTGCAGCTGCTGCTGATGCGAGGAAGATCGCTCTGCGCGCTATATGCAGTTTGAGCGGCGAGAAAGAGCTCCCGCTGACGTGAAATTCAAGTTTTTTAATAAACTGTCAGTCGGGGTTAACCGGCGCTGCGAGAAGGGATAGAAATTGCAACGCGGTGATGTTGTGTGTGTGTATATATAATACGCTTATTCTAATGGCTCTCAGGCGCGCAAATTACTTGCTTATATATACAGTGTACGCCGATATATAATGGCGTATAATGCAACCAGCGTCGGGCTCGTCTACTGCGCATGTAATATCCTTCCCGGCTTTTACACACTCAATATGCATATGATAGTACCGATAAACGCGCGGCGTATAACATAGCGATTTATAGAAATTAACATATATAATAATATATCTAAGCCCATAATATATAATAAAATAAAATAAATTTATTCGTTTACCGCTGGCCGTAGTCTACTGCTGGCCGATCCTCAAGCTGGACGTGTAGAGCGGCCTCCATCGCAATGAATTACGCATCTTATATACATACGCCCCCGCCTTTAGCGCTGATGCAGGACGTTAACGCTGCAGCAGCCGATCCTCGACTCGAGTGCTGATGCGCTTTTCATTCGCCGAATCGACGAGCACATCCTTCCGGGCTGACGCTGTCGCTGTGTAATAACGGATGGATATATGATATATAGGTATATATACGATATGGAAACGAAAAAAAGGAGTGATCGACGTGCAGAGGTTTTTGGATGTGCGTGCGTGTGTATAAGCGGCGGTTCTCGGCGGACGTGCGCTTCTTGCCAAGCAGGAGGAAAATAATTGCCGGATTTGGGAAGGTAAAGCCCGTCCCCTTGTCTTCCGATGCCTTATGTCTTTTTAATGCTGCGGGAATATAAGCTTTCATTTCGCGCAAGGCTGATATATACTGCCGTCTTTACTTCCTCGATTTTCCCGCCGAGACGCCATCCCTTCCGAGAACACGCACGTTATTCATCAACTGCGCGCTTTTTTTTTATTCGCCCGCGATTTTCTGAATAATTATACAAGTACATGTATACAGGGCGAAAAAGAGGTCGGAGAGAGAGAAGTTGGAACGGAAAGTATACCCGCAGAGATGATCAAGGAAAGAAGCGCGAGTTTCAAGTTTCCCTTGAAAGAAATTTTTTTACGACTCTCTCGCAAGCAGCCGCGTAACAGCTAAAGTTCATCGCGCCAATTCAGCGCTTATTTCGTTTAGCTTCAGCGCGTCTCTTCTTCTTTTTGCAACTTCGTTTGAATTCAGTCTTCTCCTATTCATCCGATATCTGCGCATGTGTATACTGAATACCAGCGCATCAGACGTAAACGTGTTGCGGAAGAGCTTGTATAATCATCGAGTGGTTATTGCATTATTTTCCAAAGAGCGTCGGATCAAGACAAGCGCGCGCGTGCGAACATTGATTTGCCGATGAAAGCTCTCATCTTTCTACGCGCAAAACAGCCCCGAGCTAATCTGTCTAAAAAAAGGTATTTTTTAAGGTATAGGTATATGATTATTGGTCGGAAAATATCGGACTACTCACCTGCAACCGCAGCAGCAGCAGCAGTAGTATAGCGGCAGAAGCGTATCAGCATGAGAGGTATGTATGTGTGTATATATATATACGCTGCGGGTAATTTGGTCTGCTCCCGGCCGAGTAAACTGGCTCGGGTGAAAGATCGAACGAAAGACTTCGGCGGCAATCTCACGAGATTGAAGATTGAATCCTACTTGAATTCCACTTGGATCCTTCTCGAGGGACTACGTGCTGCTGAGCCGAGGCGGAAATCTGTAATATTTCGCCTTCTCTCTCTAGCCACGGCCTGAAAATAAACAAGAGTAGACCGAGCGTTTCATTAGGTCTCACAACTCTCATCGTCGCGGAAAAGCAAAACACGTTCTCTATCTCGCGAGCTACATTGTATACAAGCGAAATTTCTGCTTATCGATAATATCCGATTTTTCCTCTTTTTTTCAATCAACGTGTAGCTATAGCTAATGAATCGACGAAATGCGTTAATTATCAAAGCAGAGGAATATAGAGCTTTAATTTAAGCCCAGACTTGTCAGTTATACGACGGGTCGGGTGAAAAGTATTATAAAAATTTGAGATAAGAAAAAAGAGAAAGATTTTTATGATTGTTTACTGTTCTTGAACGTAGAAAACTTTTGCCCTCAAGCATTCGTTTTTAACGAATTTTCGCCTTAATTGAGCAGTGCCTTCCATCAGCACAGGTCACAACTCTTTGTGCCGCCTTTGATGCGCTCGTTTTATTTATTATTCGCAGGGAGTTCCGAACAGTAGAAACAGGAAAATGACACACACAAATACATCCGGATAAAACTAGGAAAATAATTAGACATTATTATTATTATCATCATCTCAAAATCCCGCTCCCTATAATGTGTGACAGCACTCGTAGTGCCGCTCGCTCAATAATCAGCCGCGCATCAGGAGGGCCTCACATATACACGCACTGGCTTGGGAACACACATACACACGATCTCGACGATGCTCGAAAACCTCGCTTGCTTCGGGGATAACTGCGGCTGATTGCCTGTCGCTCTCCGGTAGCAAAACTGGTCGTTTCTCGACTTGCTCTGTCTACATCCATCTCTCTCTCACTCTCACCTATTGGCTTCTGCCGACCAGGGTGCTAGTGGTCCTCCCCATATTTCCCGTGTGTAAGTTTTTGTCGGAGCGAAGCGAACGCGACATACTACACTCAAGCTATGATATATAGAGCCGACCTTATCCTCGATTGCAAAATGCGATTTTTAAACATAACCATCAGTGTAAAATTGGCACTCGTTCACCGTTCAATTTTTTTAACGCCGTTTTACAGATTTCCCGCTCATAACCTATATATATATTTTGGCTGGCCAATTTGCCTCAGTTTGTATACATAATAAAAGCAGGGGGTCGCGAGGTGTACATGATCCGGAAAATAAAGCACAACGGTTAAATAACAAAAGCGATGCGTTTACAATCAATTAATAAATTCCGCGAGTCCAAATAAATTCAGGCCCCGTCGTTTTCATTGCTTTCATTTGTAAATTTGCCAGGCGTTTATTTCCTGCACTGACTGACAATGCCCGTCGCCGATGGAGAGAGAGAGAGAGAGAGAGAGAAAAAAAAAACACACTCTCGTGTTCGATTCGCCATTCAAATGCGCGTGGCAGGAGGTGCGCCGACTTTTTTCTCCCTCTATATCTTTCGCTCCGCGCGCGCACGTCGGCGTGCGCGTGTATTTTTCGCGAGCCGCAAACAGAATCGGCGGGGCGCGTGCATATACATCACTGTGCGTGTGCGTGTGCGAATATGCTGAAAGCGCTGGCAGCAGCTGCTCTCTCTCTCTCTCTCTCTCTCTCTCACTCTCTGCACAAAGGGGGCTTATATCGCGCGCAAACACCGAGAGAGAGAGAGAGAGGAAACGAGTCGGTGTCAGGCGGCAAGCTCCGACCTCGTGATTCCCAGATAGAGCTTCCGCTTTCCATTTAACCTGGCCGCTACGCTGGATCACCAAGAGGGGAGGGGGGGGGGGGATCGAGCGATGGACGCAGCGCGGGAGTAGCTTTGAATGGAGGTGTGTTATTGATTTCATCCCACGCGAAGCGCGCGCGCGAGTCTTGTTCCCTCTCTTCTTGCGGCGGCGGCGGTGGTGGCGGCGGCTGTCGACCTCCCCAGGATATCTGTGCCGCGACGGCGGAGGTATAGTCTCTGCAACACAAGACTATATAGGCAAACGCGTGTCGCAGCGTATCACAGCCCGCAGCAGCTCGTCCGCGTAACGCAAAGAGACACGGGAGAGATGAAACGATTGCCAGAGCGAGACGGAACGGAAGCTACTGTTATATAACACACACACACACAGACACATACAAAACAGAGCACCTGAGAGCAGCTAAACTCTTATACGTATATACGTACTCCCGCCGCCGCCGCCGCAATACAACCGCGTGACTCTGGCTGCCTTAACCCATTTTTTCTCTGTGATATATATATGTATACGCTTATGCGGCAACCTCTTTCCCGGCCTCGTTTTCTTTTTTGCGGACAGCTCGCCTGCACTGCCCAACTTGTGTGTGCTCTCTCTGTGTATGGAATGAGAGCGATGTATCAAAAGATGCGCGAGGAGTATAGTTTACGCAGTGTATAGAGTGTAAAATTGGAATTTCATTCGCAATGCGCACTTTGCATCCGACGACATATAACACTGTGTTGTTGTGTATATATATATACAGCCTCGTTTGATACATTCCCCCGGTGGGCGAGCTGCACGCATTATGTTCCGCCGGCAGCTTACAGATGTACCGATTTAATTATATTGTGCGAGAACTGCGCGCGCCGGGTTGTACATATAACTTAATTTCGAATCACGTATATACGGCTTTTGAAGATCATACCGCCTGTACACGTTACTCGGGTACTCCGCGCGCGTACAGCGATATTATACTTTTTCAGCTGCGCTTCGCCTCTTAATCTGTAGGCTATTGAAATGTCGATAATCGACTCTGATGCATTATTTTGCGGCGCATCCGGATCCATTTCGGTTGTTGGTATAAGCATTTTCCCCGAGAATTCGAATGAAAACGAACGCGCTTCGGCGATCAAATACAACAAAAGCCGAGTTATTAATGATTAAGGTATATGTATGTATAAACGCGCAATAATATATATAAGAGCCACAAGAGCGTATCGCTGATGCAGCCGAGCTTTTAATGAACGGGCTTAATCAAATACACGCTTTCACTGCTGCACGCACATCTATATATAGAGAGAATGTCATTATTGCTGTGGAATAAAATTAATTGAGCGTATAATAAGCTCCTTCTCATCCTCACGGCAACAGTCGAAACACAAACGCTGTGTTGCCGACTGCTCGTTGCGCCGCCGCGGTAGCAAAGTTTTAACGAGCGCGCCAATGCGATAAAAAAATAAAAGAAGACGAGGCGAAACGCCGCATAGCAGGTATATAAGGGTATATATAGGTGGATTTCTCGAAGAGCGCGTGGCCGGGGTTAGACCTTAAACTTGATAAAAATGACCGCTGAATCGAGTAAATCGAGCGGCAATAATCGTATATTAGGCGCCGAAAAATAGAGTTATGTCCCAGCGGTACATCTATATACGTATATATAGAAAGAGATAGAAGAACCTTGCTGTAGGCGAAGCCGCAGAGAGGATAAAGAGAGAGAGAGGACTAAAGGATGATATTTTGGCGGCACTACTGCTACATTGCATTTTCCAGGCGATGTAACAAGCGCGCGCCTGCGTCGGCAGATCGAACATTAGGGATAATACTACTCGACCAAGCGCACGTAGTAAATGCACTCGTTTCTCCAAGGTATAGGTGCTATACACACATGCCGGGACGCATTTTAGAGTGAACGTTTCGGGCCACCACCGCTCGGTACACATACGCGCACAGAACCTGACCCGTATATGGAAGCGAGCGCTTGGTTTTACGCTCGAATAATTAATCGATTGCATAGACTGGTCCATCGGCAGCCGTATGAGCCTGACGAAACTTCTGTAATCGGACGTTGATCCTTTTAAATACACAATATTCACGCACAAAGCACAACCGCTCGAAGATACGTAGAAGAGAGGTACTTTATAAGTGTATATATATAGAAGGTGAAACTCCTGCAGAGTTGCATAGTTCCAGAATCTTTTGTAACAAGATAAACTGTAGGATTTCAGCGCATGAAGGAAGAAGCGAAGAACGTGATAGCGTATATATATATATAGAATAGTATATAAATGAACCTTGTTACAAAGATCAAATTGAATGAATGACTAAGATTCATTTGAAAATTTCTATAGGGATTAAAATTGAAAAATCACCTGTTTGAGCGAGAATTTAAGCTGCCTTAAATCAGCAGCACTGTCAGATGTAGTAACGCTCCATCTTCATTTTTACTCAGTTTCGTACAGTTTTATCTTTCAATCCATAACGCGTAGAGTAAAACGAATCGCTTTATCTTATTAACCACATGACATGTATACGGTCGCTGTTAACCCCCAGAATTCGCAGACAAGCTACTTCAACAAGCCTGGAGGGCAGCAATCTGCATGCAAATCTGCTCTCAAGTTTTGATATATTCAGCGATAAACTGCAGTATTTTGATTATTGAAGTTTCAGCTATAATATAACCAATAACACGACAGCAGCAGTGCAGCAAGCAACGCAGCTTCAATAATGCTTGCACTGAGATAGACGCAGAGGCGGAAAACTTTGAGAGCTTGGTCTAGTGCAGCCCGGATTATTATATTTAAACTGACAGCAGCAAAGATTTATATATATATATATATATATATACATAGTACATACACAGTGTGTTTATTCGTGCGACTTTTTCAATTATAAAAAAAAATCACTGCATATCGATATCGACTCGCTGGATTATCTCGTTGGATCTTTGCTCGGTATAGCATTCCGTACGCGCCACTGCTGCTGGCTGCAATTGGATCGGAACTGTCCACGTTTTGGCGCATCAACTTGAATTTTATCGACATTCGCTCTCGTACGTCGTCAGCGATTCAGGGCATTTTTCCGATTCAGCCGCATTATGGAGCTTGGCCGCGCCATTCTTCGATCTTTTCCCATTCGAAATCTCTCTCTTATATTCCTCTCGCTCTCGTATATATATATATATGACTCAGAAAAATCTCGTGCAGCTCTTTGCGGGCACTTGGGCAGGCAACGTGTTTCGGTGTTGTACATATATATAAAGTATATAGCGAGCGTATATGCCTTATTGTAAAGGCCGCAACACACGCCCCCTCGAAAGTGAAACAACGATGATTTATTAGGACTGCTGCACGTGTAGGTGGATCGCGTCGCATCGATCTTACAAGTATTTATAGCGTTTTACGCACGCCAAGTATTTAAAGCAACGCTCTCTGCCACTTCCATAAACTTCGTTATGCGTGTAGGCAGACTAAGAAGAACCTAATATTGATGAAAGATAAGGAGGCCTCTAATTACGCGACGTCAGTTCATTTGATACTTTGACAAAAGAAAAGAAGTTGGTCTTTGTTCTTGAGCTTGCTTTGTATACTCTGTTCATCATGTAAATACAATTTTACGCGTATCGTAATCAATTCTGACGAAAATGCATAGAATTTTGTATTGCATACAGATTCCTGATGTGAGATTCCAACATAGTAACTCACTGCGTTATTATGATGTTCAATAAATTCAAAATTGGCTATGCTTATCTTGATTAATTAGACGAGTCGTTCTACACAAGGTTTATCAATTGATCTGAAATTGAAAGAGCGAAACGTTTCTATACTTTTTGCTCCAGTAACATAACTTCTTTTGAAATCGCTGCTATCAAAAAGAAAACAGGCCATCAAAAGCATGAGTTATTACGATATTTCGAAAAGATATTAAAAAGAAAATTCTCTTTTACAGCTCTTGAATCATGTATGGCAACCATTATATAAGTACTTTTAAATATAAGTAGTTTTATTTTAATGGAAATCGCACGCATTACTTTCAACCGAATCCAGCATTGCCATATTTAAAAGAAGCAAAGTATATCCTTAAATGGAGGTGAGGTAAGCTTGTCCCGTTGAAACTCACTCGTGAGATTGTTATAATCCTCATAAGGAGATGACTTCAGCTTCCTTACCATTTTATTCCCGTATTTTTTATCTCGAAATTCACTTGGGCACATCTGCGTAGGTATATCACTGGAAAAAGCTTTTCCGCTTTGCTCTCTCCTAATTTCCATTAAGCGTTGACGAATGAATTCGCAGGAGCGATTTTTAATGTCGCGAAGTAAATGGAGGCTCCGCATAATGAAAGAATCAAGTGAATTATTGCGCTAATAATGCACATCAAGACCTATACTTGAATGGTTGATATTTCTTTTTTCAAGAAACATAAATCACAGGGATGGAAAAAATTCATAAATACGAGATAGATACTAAACTAGGTCGAAGCATGAAAAGTCTGAAGGAAAATACATTTGAAATATATACATAATATATACGTGTTTTGATAAAATGCGAATGTCGTGTATTTAGAGCACGCTGCCTAGGACCTTGATTATATGTTTTAGTTGATCACGAGAGAATGCGTTGTGAATTTTCATCATTTGCACTTACTAATTTGAGTTTATTCACCGGTGATAATTCAATTGCGCTGTTGTATAGCGCGCACGAAATTCTAGATTAAGGTAGCGACAAGAATTACGCGCTCGCGTGCAGCCAGTAAATTAATTTATTGCTTACAGGCTAACGAAATTCTTGAGTCATTCCTAGGGACTCTGAGCAAAAATTATTTTGAGTGCTCACATTGTTTTTTTATTCAAAATACATTTTAGTATTCCAATTAGGATGTATATATAGATGTACTGCCGTGTTTTACCAGTAACCGTAGGAAATATACGTATAAATACATTTTTCTTAGTTTTTTATATTTTCTATTATAAAGGAGGTAGAACCACGGTGGAAAGCTACAGACGGACAATCTGGCAAGATTATTCTGAAAATCTGAGTTTTTGCATCGAAGACTGCATTTATGGTATGATATTCTCGACTTTCAAAAGTCCAATTAAGGTAAAAAGTGAAAAACTCGTGAAAATTGCGCGCGATCGGAGTAATTGAAAGATCAATTACAAAGGCGCAAATGAAAAAGTGCGCCGCCCCAGGCTCGGCGTTTCACTCGGTAATTTGCCTCATTCCTTAGGCGCGCGCTGCTCACATTCGAGCAAGTAGATTAAAAATTTTATCTCGAGCCTGCACGTCAACCTTTTTCATGCAGCTGATGTAGGCAAAAAATCTCAAGCGAAAAGGACGAGAGGAAATAAGCGCAGATAATGTCGGCGAACATATTAGAGCATCTGCAATTAGCGCATGCTACGCAACGAACTATAGCCGTGTGCCTATATAAAGATTTCTACAGCAAAAAGATTTGGTTAGAAGAAAAAAAAAACTTCAAGGCATATTATACTGATTGAGCTATTTCTATAGGTAATGGATATAATGGGAAATATGAATAAAAAGGCCATTAATTCTGTTCAATTCTAGTGTAAATAAAAATTGAAATTGACGTGCAAGAAAAGAACTTCAATTTAAAATGAAATTCGAGAGAAAGATGCATTGGACAAATTTAGCTAGTGATTTCTCATATATAATGAGTGAGTGAGTCACTTTTTAACAAACTTTAGTTTATATCAAAGCTTTTCATTTTTTGTTTGCTAATTTACGATAAATAAAAAAAAACTATGACTGAAAAAATATATAAAATGCTCACAAGCAATCGATATTTTTTAATGCGCGGCTTTGAGTGGAGAAAATGTAGTTCAAGATACCTTTCTACATTTTCTTTTAAGTTTTCGAGCCCCGCAACACAATTTTTCTTGTCGAATTCCTCATGTATAATTCTCTCTTGCACTATGCAACCTGGGGCACAGTGACACGGTCGGTTTAAGCTCAGCGTCGATCCTATTCGAAGGAGTGTGGGACTACGCATGTATATATAACACACAGAGAAGATGCTAGGCGTTGCTGAAGGGAGGGAGACTGTCTCGTTGCGGCAGATATACATGCAGAAAGATATATAGATGCGGAGGGAGGCTAAGGGAAGCTGGGCGAGAGGGAGAGCGAGAGAGGAGGAAGATACAAAAGCTCCAGCGTGGATTTCGAACGACAAAACGCGAATGGGAATAGGACGTGCAGCGGTACTTGCAGCAGCAGCAGCAGACGACCTACATTCCTCTCTCGATTTTTCCTCTTCGTTTTCGACACGACGACTATACGAGAGGAAGCTCCAGCAGCAAAGTCTAGGCAAAGTGAGCGCGCGCGCAAGAGAGAGAGAGAGAGACAGACCTTGTCAAAGCTTCTTCTCTTTCCCCCTCGGCATCGCATACCGAATCGGACGCGCGTATATATCTATAACAGCAGCTTGCGCGCGAAAACAAAATAGAGGCTTCTTGTATATACGTATGTGGGCGCGTGTTTGCTGGAGACGCTCGTGATTATCATTCTCGGGAAAGAGGGTGAGCGAAAGCAGGGGGCGGCTCTACTCGATAAGCTCGCTCTTCTCGCCCCCCTTTTTTCTCGCCCGCGCGCGACTCGGCTCTCTCGCACTTCGCAGCGTGGAAAGTTCAATGGAGAGAGAGCCGGTTTTATATATTAGTTTCGGGTGTGTACGTATATGTACTCTCTCTCTCGCAAGCGACAGATTGTCGAGATATTTATCTTCGGAATGGCAAAATATACACATGCAAACGTATATGGACGAGAAAGTTTGTTTGCTCGCTGTCTAGATTGAATAATAATGAATCTTGCAAATGTATACTCGCTAGATTGCATCTCTGACTCTTTATTTACCGGAAATATATATACTCTATTGTCCTGTGCGATATTATTGCGCTGCGAACCGGAGAAGAGGTGGCTCGGTGGATACGAGATAGAAAACAACAAGAGCAAGATGAATTTTTACATCGGAAAAAATATGCGAAATGCGTATTTTGTAAGCTGCGATAACGCGTTTTACATATTCATTGGCTCGCTTTTCCCCCCTGAAAAAGTTTCTGATTAAAATCGCGCGCGATATGCAGAGTCGATGAGCACATGTGTGTATACATACCATGTGTATGCATCGTCAAACGAGCTCATCATCATTGACGAGGGGCTTCGAATTTCACGTCCCGCCAAATATTCCGGCAGTAGTTATATACTTTCAAAGGAAAAACACGTACAAATATTCGATATACCGAGAGTTGTTCGTGTATCTATATACGCGCAAGAAAAAAATTCGAGCTTTATACTCGGTGTATCCGCGTGGCCATACATTTTCAGAACAAGCATATATTTTTCTGTATATGCATTCGTGTTAGTTCGAGATATAGCCGGAGAGTGAGCGGGCCTATATACATACACGTCATCGTCGTTGACCTCAACAGTCTAGATCCGCACATAAATCCCCAATCGGAATATTATACCAGGCATAAAAGCTTATACTTTCCGAAAAGTAGAGCGAGCTATACGCATGTAAGAGGATAACCAGAGAAGAAGTAGATAGATATATATACATATTCACCGAGGGAAATGAATACGATTCGCTCTCTATTAACGCGAAGAACAATCGCTCTCTGCTGCGGTGCGCGAAAAGTAGTGACAGCCGTTTAAATTCAAGAGAGAAAAGCTTTTACAAGTACTCGACTTGGACATGGCTTATTATACACCTAAAGATATATACGTAATAACACCGAGTATCAAAAGTCGAGCGTCATATATATAAATAAGTAGTCATCTCAGCGAGCAATTAGAAGAGCAACGGAGCTTGAAAAAGCGGCGAGAATTCCTTAGCAATAAAGAAAGCCGAAACGTTGAAGTGAGCCCTACACACACACACACACACACACATGTCTGGCTGTGTGAAAACGCCGCCGGAATTCGCAATTCTACTCTCCCTCCACCACCGCATCAGCCGCCGCGTCAAATAGCCCGTGGCTCTCTTTCACGGATCCATGTCCGCCGCCCTCTACTAACCCGCACTATATATAGTTCATACACTCGACTCTCGGAGCTAACGATCGGCTGGGCGTGAAGTGACAAAGGATATCTGCTGCGTGGAATTAGAATACGCTCATCTTGAAACTGCTTTTAGCGCAAGTTTTCTTATTAACGAAACTCGCCCGCGCGCAGTCTATACAGCCGTTGCAGTGCGCAATGAAGAAGGAAAAACAAGCCGAAGAACATCGGGCATTTTCAATTTAACTTGCCGCTTGTGCGCTCAGAGGAGAAGAGCAAGTTCAAGTACTTTGCTCTCTCACAGCCCCTTGGACTCGATCGCTATTATGACGCGATTGTTGGCCCGTAATATAGCTTTCAGCGCACGTTTATATATACGCGAATACTAGAGCCGTAACTTTGGATATATATATATATATATATATATATATATATATATACAGGTGTCGTTTTTCCAACTTTCTTTCTGATCCGCGGGTTAAGGTTAACTGCACTAAATTCTAGTCTACTTCAAACTTATCGTCTGCTCGAACGAAATAACGATGATGTTGGGCGAATCGAGGGCGAAAATAAAGTGTAGAAGGTACATAATGTAATAGTGCGAAGGAAAATCAGAAACACATCGGGGGTTAGCTCGGAAACATGAAGAAGCCGATAGAGATATAAATATATAGGAGTAAATGGGAAACGGAAAGTGAGCCCGGCCCCGGCGAGTGAGAGAGAACCTGACTACTGTATATGACACGTTGTGTGCGCGCTGCCTCAGGGGGATCCCCGGACACACTCTCATATACGCGTTCCTGCACGAACCGAATTTTCTAATAAAATCCGCCCAACAGTTCCCGCCAGTAGTAGCAATCTCCTCCTCCTCCTTCTGCCCCTCTCGTCGCAATAATTAAATTATGTCTGTGCGCGGATGAGGCGTAATTTTTATACGCCACAATTTCCCTTCATACACTACGCGCGCAACTCGCGCGACGGCTATCTTTATTGCCGCGCAATGGCTATAAAACGCTACTGTCAGCGGGGATTCCGGCCGCGCGTGTATACGCATATGCAGCGAAATTCCGTATATATAATGTCTCGTCTACACGGTAATATATATAGAAGTGTGTACAAGCCTTTAATCTCACGGGGCCGAAGCTGCTGGGAAATAAGGGAGAAAAAGAGGACACGAGCGAACTGCAGAGATAGAGAGAGAGAAGCGTCTCCTAGGGCTAAGCGAGCGGAATTTCGCGATTTTTCCGGGCAACATGGCGATGAAATGCGGTCATAGTTATATATACATATATTTCTGTCGGGATGGCCAGCTTTTTGATGCACAACAAAAAAAAACGAGAACTGCTGCTGACGAAACGAAAAAGGGATTACAATTTTTCAATGTTTCGGCACTTGCGCCGAATTTATTACCCGCTTCCGATTGATTTCTATATAGCCGAGCGCGCAAAAGCTTCTCTCAGATTTTCGTTTTTCCCCCCCATATATACATACGAATAAATATCTTTTGTTTCGATTTTTCCCACGATGGCGATATCAAGAGAGCCCGAGCGACCGCACATGTACATATCTATACAGACCTTCGTCGCCCGGATTAATAGTTTAGCTTAATACGTTTAAGCTTCCGCACGGTTTTTCCTTTGCTTTCTCCTTTTTCAATCTGACGCTTATTCCGACGAATGAGCGCGTGCGCATGGGAAATTGGATTTTTGTTTGCAAGGCAGCCGCCCGGACACTCTGGCTGCTATATACACTCTGCTGTGGGAGAACGCGACAGCTTTGACTCAGAGCGACGGACACGAAGCTTTCGAATAGCTATATACACATACACGGAGAGGGTGAGAGAGAGAGAGAGAGAGACAGAGAGGGAAGCGGTTTGATGGATTTTACCTTTCGGCGCGACTCTTCTTTTTTTTGGCACTCACGAAAAATTTGCAAGCGATAACGGCCGCCTGCGTTTTAAAGCTGTGGCTGTATAGAGTAACGTCTGTAGAACGTATATTTTTTATTATTTTTAATCAGTGAAAATGCGAATTGGATAGACGTTTATGACTATATAATCTTTTGTTTTTTTTACGGATTCATTTAAGCAGATCGAGCGGAGATAAAGAGAACTGGCGGCGCGCCGGGTGAAAAGTCAAAAAGTTTCAGAGCCTTTCCAATTTATGTCGGACAGAGAAAGAAAAAGAGAAATAGGAGAGAGAGGGAGAGAGAAGAATAAGATAAGTGCGCGCGAGAGGCCGTAGCGGCGCTCGCTGTTAAACGTCCGGAAAACGACCCCCCGACCAGCAGCATCAAAGATACGGACCCGGATCGACCCTGCCACCAGACAGAGGCAGAGAAACAGAGAGAGAGAGCTGCGTCGTCGTTTCCAGCCGGAAATAGGAACGAAAATCTTGTTTTCCCCACCTCTCCCGCGACGACTATATGGCCGCAGCGTAGAGAAGCAAAAATATATATCAGGAAAATTATACGAAGATATAATTCATGCATCCTCCGAACGAGCGTTAAGTAGTTGCTTTATGCGCGTTTAAGCTTAGAATTGCCATACAGAGTCAGTGTAAGTATTAGCGCCTTTGTATATGTCCGATTTATGACTTTTTGATAGAAGCATAATTTTGAGAGAGCATAAGCAAGCGGGGACAGCCGAGAGAGGAAAAATATAAGGAAAAAGTCTCGAGAACGAGAAGCTTGATTAACTAGATTTTCTCGGCGGCGTTGCCAAGTAGCATGAGAGAGAGAGAGAGAGAGAGAGAGAGAGAGAGAGAGAGAGAGAGAGAGAGAGAGTCGAAGGGGCATATCAGCGTTATGGAAATCGCTCTTAAGAGTTTCGACCTTAATATCGTCGTGCGCGCTACGACGACGACGCCGCCGCGCTGAATCGCAACTCAAGTTCAAAACTTTCAATGAAAAGACACCAAGGAAGAGAGAGAGAAAGCTCAGAAATCATGGTATTAATGCCTTCTACAGGAAATTGCAGACCTTTCTCTATGTTCGCAGCGTAGCCGCCCCACCGTCCTCTCAACGGCTTTGCCAATAAACTTTATCTTCAATTTTATTTCCACTAAGCATTTGCAGGATACCAAAAAAATTCAAGCTCTCGTTATCTCGTTCGAAAATCCATTTCCGAACTGTCACTTGCCTGGAAACGTCGCAGCCTACATCTATATTGTTTTTTTCATATATACGCAATAAAAAGAAAAACAAAAGAGAGATAATCGCGTACATAATTACAAGCGATTATTGAAGCGCCCGCTATGCAAGTGACGCACTCTACTGTTGTGCTGCTAGTAAAATGAAGGTATAATGGAGCAACATCACGCCGGTTGACCGGCATTAAGACAATGCTACGGCATTATTACGACTCGACATTGTCATGACAGTGCGCTGACCCTCGTGTGTGCTCTGTATGGTTTATAATGGAATTAAAAGCCGTTTGGACAATAGCTTCTTATTACACACAGACTCCCATTTGAAGGCGATCGTTAAATTATATAGATGAACTTTTTGAACCCTCGTATTAATCGCGTCTAATAAACTCTTTTACCCCACAGCGTTTATAGTGCATAATAACATTTGCATATATGACGTTAGGTAATTGTGCAATTACCGAGCAACATTTTCTCCACTCAACTTGATCGAGAGAGGCTATCGGCGCTCGAGTAATTACACCTCCATCCCCCAAGTGCCATGTTAACAACCAACTTGTTACAAAGCATGGCGCGTTAATATGCTCGTAATGTTGTTTATTTCTTTTTATTTTTTCTGCATAACACTTTACTAATTTAATTGAGCTGGAAAATTTGTGAGGGTGATTCGTTATTTTTTGGCAACGATGCCAAATTTGATTTTCTGATACGAAGCTAATTGAATGAGAATGTATGTTAATAAAATGAAAATAGAACCCAGTAATAGGATAGAGTCTTTAATATACGTAAAGCTTTGTACAACGAAGAAAGATAATTCACGAGCTTTTTAACTGACTTCTTGTTACGTCGAAATAAGCTTCTAACAATATCAATACAAAAAATTTGACAAATAGTGTCAATACGCGAAAAGGCACATGAATTTTCAATCAATCAAAACAAAGATCATCTGTGCGTATATTTAACGTATAATATACGAACTAATTATAATACAATCGAATAAATATATATATATATATATAAGCCCATTATTCAAGGCACTTGAGCGCTAATTAATACGTCATTTTCACACACTGGGACGGCAATTGCCCTGACTATGCACAAGCGCACGCGATATTGGCACCAGTGAAAAAGGGCTAACTAAATATTAGGAAATCAGCGATTGGAAATTCATAGAGCAGCTGTTCATTCGGCGACCAGCATGAGCCGCGTTGGCTTACACAGAATTTTCGATCAGCTGCATTCAGAGAATCCGCATTGAACTGTTCGAATGTAAATTCGACCTCCGGTATATATACGTATTTAGATATACATATAGTATAACGGCTGATATAGATATATTTAAGTGTCATATATAGCTCTCTCTAGATCTATTTGCCGGTCTATCGACTGCTGCTGCTGCTGGACCGTTCTTATATATATATATTTCATTGAAAACATCGGTTAAGCTGTTTTATATCGATGCGGGATTAAGCAGCCCATGGCTCGGAAAACTTTATGGCAATTGCGCGTATTCTGAACAGTGGTAGATATATAGGCTATATTCCCGCAGCTTACAATAACACACCAAAGTTGCGGAGATTTGCATTCCGCGTAGTAATTCAGCCGATTATGTCCCCCGGGAAACGTGTTCGGAATCCGGCGCGCGCGCGAGAGTGGGAGAGCGAGAGAGAAAGAATCTCGTTGAAAAACTTGAATGAATAGGGTTTTTCACGCTTTTCGCTCTTGGCGCGCTCAAGACACCTTCGCGACGGAAATGGAAACTACCCCCTGCGGATTATCCGCGATAAAAAGTCGCTTTCCATAGTTTACACAGAGTATCAGAAAGTAATGCGAACTTTGCCTATATATATACTGCCATTATAACGATATTTGTTACACGCGTAGATCGTTACTAGGCTGTATATATATATTCGGCTATATTATCAATTATATTTAATTACCTCTCGAAATGTGATGTAGAGGGTCGAATGAAGACTATATAGGACGACGATTGCAGCGACTTCTGTAACACAAAAAAACGAGCGCAAAACATTAATGTAATATAAAACGAGATAATACATTATTTTCAATTCTACAGGATATAGATAATCCACAACAACACATTTAATATGTAGGTTATTAAAATTAACGACGAAACGTCAATGGAAATTCGGCCAATCAATAAATTCTCAACCCAATTAATGCGCATTACATGCGCGCGCTGCGTAGGATGATTATGATGATATTTGTTCAACCCGGGACACAATTTTATTACGTTCGTTAACATAAAATTATAGAGGATTCCGACCATATCGCACGATAATGAAAAAATATAAAATAAAATAAAAATCACAACGGTAGCAGACACACAACAGATCGCTCTCGTGTAATGAGACGACAAAAGGCGGGAGAGACGCGAGTTTGGAAAGCCGTATATATAGCATAGCCTCGCGGCCGATTCTTCATTTTTCACCGATCATCATAAAACTCCTTTGCCGCGGCGGCGCGCGTCTCTAGACGTCGGGAAGAAAAATAAAAACCAGTCGAAATGCGGGCGGCATGCAGCAGCAGAGCAGCAAAACTTTAGCCGTTCCGCGTGCGCTCTCTTTTCTCCTCCGTTAGAATAGTTTTCGCGAGTCGAGTAACCGTGAAAGTCGCCTAAAGTCGTCGTCGAGTAAGCCATATACACAGCAGAGTAGTCGTCGTCTTTTGGAAGGAGCTGAGAGAAAAAAGATTAAGGACCCGCCGCCACTTTATTTTGCGCACGTCAACGTCTTCGCGTCGGCGATATATTTTAAAGTCCGCATTGTCGCGCCCGCCGTTTCTCTGCAAGCTCTACTGCATTATCTTAGAAAAGCTATATCGCACAGGGCAGCCAATCTTCCTCCCGGAAAAGAGAGAGAGAGTCGATTTGATTTTTTTAACCGATATACAGAGCGTGAACGGAAAGGTATAGTTTATACGTATATAGTTTAGAAGCTTTGGGATAGAGATCTAGAGGCGTTTCCTTTTTGTGCAGAGAGAAGATAGTACAAAAACCTCAGAGGGGGAGAGAGAAAAGACCAATCCTGTGAGCTAAGAGCATTTACGCGGACACGGGGGCTAAATACGCGCGAGCGGACTGAGTAACGAGGCAGGCGCACGAACGCACTCAAGCCGAGAGAAACGTATATATACTTTCGATACCTTTCTTCTTCTTCTTCTTCCTGCACTTGAGCATTCATTTTCAGCCGCCGGGTGTATATAGTATACTCTTTCTCGTTGCGCTTCTTCTTTACCCTTTTTTAAAGGGGCACCACTCGTTAACCCCGCGCTAGCTGCAGTTCTTGCTAAATCAACTTTCGTCTATGTAATTACCATAATGAAGAACCGGGAGAAGAAAGAAAAAGCGTTTTGAGCGGCCGGAACTTTCTTTCACTTTGCTACTTCTTTCCTTATACGCTTCAGTAGTGCGTAGTAGTCAAAAGCGTGTATAATACCCTCCGTTTTTCCGAGTATAACGCGCTTGAAGATTTCTAAGCGCGTGTATATATGTATATATACATATACAAGGTGCCACCTAAATTCTGAATTATAGTTGATATACATACATATAAGCGCAATGGGGGGCAAATATTATCATGTAAATCCCAGTCTTTTTTTCTCTCTCTCGGGGAAGGGTATGTGTATATATATATATATATATAACCTACGTTGCAGCACATACTGTATATAGGGGGGGTTATGCCGCGCGCGACCTTGATTATAATCTGTTCTCTTATGCATTCTACTGTGCGCTGCTCGCTGGGAGGACCCCCCGCAGCGCGCGTGCGACTGCCGGAAAGCTTATTCTGAAATACTAATCAACGGATTAGCTCTCTTTTTGCTATACATATAGCGGGCTCTCCCCCTCGACTCATTTTACTTGGAAAACACACTGGACATCTGAGCATATTCCAAGCAATTCAGCAGTCGGCAAAGCTCAGCAGCTTATATGCAGTTATGTAAGCCCCTACGTTACTGCGCGCAAAGGATTGCGAAATGGAGTTATGCGCGGTAGCGGCGCGGCAGCAGCCTGCAGGTTATTGTCATATAAGGAAATTGCATCTCGACGACGGACATAAAAAATCGACGTAAACACATCGTCCGCCTCCGAGAGAGAGAGAGAGAGAGAGAGAGAGAGAGAGAGAGAGAGAGAGAGAGAGAGACCTTTAGTCAAAATGCGCTACTCTGTGTGTGTATTATTTTGCCGACGCCGCGAGGTATATACGAGCGCCTTTCTCGGCTGCACCTGCCGTAATTGGCAGTGAAAAATACTACACAGCGTACATATTTGTATAACAACACTTTTCGCAGGGCAATAAAGTCTTTTGTTTATATCTTCAAACTTTCTGCGCTCTGCTGATGTTGGAAATGTATATACGTAAAGTTTTGAAAATGCGCTTAAATATTATTAGCATAAAGGCGTGTTGGATACCATACACAGAAAGTCAGTGGCAATCACGGCGTAGGAACGAAAAAATCATCCGGGAGAGCCACGACGCTTTCATTTTTTTCCTCAGAGCTTTCCATTATTCGCCGGGTGCTTTTTGACACGGAGACCGCGCGCGCGCCACATATGCGACCGAGCGTAATCACGCTCCGCTCCGCTCTGTCTCTGCCTATATAGCCTTCCGCGCATTATGTTCTCGACCGTGCGTGCATCGGTGTATGGTATATATATATCTGCATATGTGCATGTAGAATTATGAAAGCGGCGTCGCATATTCCGTGCGGTGCCGGGCAAAAATGTAATTAACGCACGTGTGCGGCCGAATTGAAATCTCTCGATATGTGTTGTGTGTGTGTGCATAGCTCGTTTCTTATTCGCTCTGTTTCTCGCGTGTGTGTAATTGTGCAGTGCGCCTAAGCTGATCGCGTTGGATTTTTTCGCAATCGTTAATTGATACTGACGCCTAAATCGTGGTTCTGAAAACTACAACAGAATTATGAGACAAAAGTTAAACGACTCGATATGTAGACGAATGGTTATACACATGTGTGTGAAGAAACTTTGCATTCGTAGTTCAGTTCGTATGAAAGGCTTTGTAAACTTGGTATTAATGATAATGTATAAGTATACGCGTCTTTGGACTGAGTGGCGTTGTTCAAACAACCAGAAGCTCGAAAATTCAGCCCCAAGGGACGGTCGCTATTAATTATGCAGTAATGGAAACTTCGACGGAATATAGCTAATCCTCGAAGTGAATTATGTATCAGGAGATTCAAATTATTATTTTAAACCTTCTAAATTTTGTTTAGATGGGTAAAAATCATGCGTTATTGAACCTACTATTTAGGTAATATAAGCAACTGGGTATTGTTTAGTAGAAACATTCGAAGTTTATTAACCAGAATATTTTCAGTTTTACGACCAATGATAAATTGGGCTATATATTCAAAGTAAATACTGCAATCGCCGTCAGCGCAATTCCATTATGTTATTGCATATATAGATTTATATCGTACATTATTTCAAATGTCAGCAGTCATGAATGCTTAGCATTTTTGAGTTATGATTAATAATAAATACAGTTTTTTTAAATCACAAGTGAATTGTTTCAAACACTATCCCATATCCATTTTAATTAAACTAAATAATATAGTCCTTTAAAAAATCAGAATAACAGCACGTGAATCATACAAAAAATTTTAATAACCCCACGTAATAACATACACTTTTATATACTTACTAAAAATGTTTAAAAATATAACTTCCACATTGAAGTCCTTTCATAAGATTATTTTACGTTTTATTTTACTTCTGATTTAACAAGTATCATTGCCCTTTACAAATATTAAGTATTACAATTTATGTTTATGGGTGGTATGTGTCGCGCATTATCTGTCGTTCGTAAGCCTACTGGAAAGCAAGATTATTTTCCTTCACCTTAAGTTTAAATGAGCTCCAATTCGATAGAGTGAATATCGAAGGGAAAGTGATTCCATTTCCTTCCCATTCTCACTATACTACCATGCATGCTGTAGTTCGCCGTATAGGTTTTCAGTTCAAGTAGCTTAGGCCGGATTTCTAATAAATGTATGTTGTGATTTCTACATTGAAAAAGATGCCATTGATTCAAGATATGTGATTACACTAATGATTTCGAACGTTAGCACATTGCTGTGTACCGCTATTGTATATTTGAAATGGAAGCCTTTTACTCTTAATATTTGAGATTTACCGCATAGACATTATGATCTCAGCCATTCAAAGAGAGAATTCTCTGATACCAATTTTCTATACTTTGTATATAAGAGTCAATTAATAATTAACTTATTGAAAGCTTTTGAAGAGTCCATGTACACTGAGTCTACTTGAAATGATACTTTGAAGACTTCATAATTAACAATTAATATTGAAAAAAAGTGTCTGAATGTCTAGATGCTATAGTTTTGTCTGTATAAGTTTCGGAATATAACTTATTATTGATATGGGATAACAATTTTAATAATATGTGCTTATTACCTTTTTTAAATATGGGTTGAATATAAATTATTATGTAAGAACGATAATAGACTAGGCTGTATTGACTGTGTTCGAACTCGTGTATTGCCTGAATAATTTCATTTTCATTGTATAGAATCTAAACTTCGAATTCTTACATCGACACTTAGATTACAAATTATCGTTTGAGGCTTATAGTATGCGGAGAAGTAAGTCTGCGAATATACGACTTTATTATAGTTCACCTTTTTATGTGTCACCAGAAATTTTTACATTGCGCTGTCATGATGAAATTACACATCGTATTTTTTCACCTCGCTCAGAAATTATTAATTATGAACTCCGAACAAAATAGGGCTTTTACAGAGCAAATTTCTGATCACCAATGTTGCTTTTAACTTGGTTGAAATTACGAGTCAAGTGTATTACTGCCTACTCGGAAGTTTAAAAAAGTTAATTACAATCAGGACCCGAGCAACGGAGACGTGCCTGAAAAGCGGGAACGAAAATACATTCAAAATGAATTCGTGATTACTTTACGAAGGCCGGGCATATTTACTCGGCACAGCAGATAAAAATAACCGGGAGAGTTAACCAGAATGTCGATGCATTTAATTAATCTGAAAACTCTCTCGGAATCGACGGCCGAGATTAGCACGGAATCATTATGCCGTGTGCGATTTTCAGTATAGACACGTAGCATTAATTAAATCCTGATCCATCAACGCATAGTCCAATGAGAAAAAAAAGAAGCTCGAACTACTATTAAAGCCGCTGTAATACTTATAGTATACGTAGATTAGAGAGTGTGCCTTCGGCGAAAATCGCGGGGATAGCGCGCCGCGCAGCAATAAGCATTTCCGATTGAAAAGAAGAATCGCGTAATGAAAGCGCACGCGGAAAGGGGGCCAACACGAAGAAAGAAAGAAAGAAAGAAGAAGAATGAGGCTGCGGGGACTGATAAGAATGAAATTTTAATTCGGCCTCATTCGAAATCAATATCCCCGCGGCCGCTCTTCGCTACACTTAGACGTTAGCTCTGCGGCCGCGGACTGTATGTGTCCGTTACGTCTGCCAAGGGTCCGTTCAGCGAACGAATGAAAGCATGCCCCAAAGGCTCGTCGCGATATATTCCACTCTTCTGCTAGCCTACATATCCGTCCCTAGAGATTTCTCTCCTCGTCCTTTCCGCGCGCGCGCGCGCGCCATCAGTCCGAAAAAAGCGGAAGAAAGAACATCTCAGCGCTGGAAAAAAGCAGCCGATGCCAGAAAGAGAGCTGCTCTCCCTCTGATACACGTCGTCGCCGCCGCGTGTATTGATTGCGCGCGCGGCCCGGAAAATTCTTTTTCTTCTTCGCTTTGAGCCACGTTTACTTTAGCACGAGCGACTTTTTCGAAATTTTGGCAATCGACACAGGTAGATCTCTGCTATTCCGAAAATATATGCGCCCGCAATTTGATTGCATTTTCTGAAGCGTTCGATTCGATGCTCGTGCGTATATAGCCTCCAGTATTTGCGTTGTATGTGCGACAACGTTGTTGCGGCAATACTCGTATATAGGCGCGCACTACACTTGACGTCGAGTTGTCACGCTTTAACAGCGATATCACAAAGTTACGACAGCCCTTTCGGTTGAACGAATTATATATTCAGCTCTGAAATTCTGTTATTCGCCGCCGAGCCAACCCTTCACCCAGAAAAAAAATTGTTGAATTTCAGCTTCGAATTCAAACTGCACGCTATACTGCACATTGCGCTTACGAGAGTCGGCTCAGCGCTGAAGACATGCCGACGATCCTCCTCGACAGTTATACGGAAGAGGGAGGGGGGTATATTATAGAGTAAACTTCCTGATGACTTGGGAGCTTCGGCACGTCGATCCAGTCATACGCGGCGGAGCAGCAGCCGCCGCGGTTTCTGATAATTAAATTTCGTCCTGCTAGAGGATTAAGTAGAAACTTGCGGCGGCAAAAGTGCTAAACCACGCGAATTACGCGTGTCGGGCTTTAGAAACTTTTTCACTCTCGCTGCTGCGTGCTCGGGCCTCGACGTAATTTTAATAATTTTATTATTCATCGATGCATATAACTCGCGCACTGCAGCAGAGAGAGAACGTGAAGGGAGTATTAAATTTTACTTGGCTAATCCACGTTAATGTTATTGAAGTTCAAATAAGCTAAACTTCAGAGTTCTCTCTCTCTCTCATTTGCATGGCAATGTTGCAGATATTTACCCCGTGTATACGATCGTACAATATACACATTTCGGAGCGCATAGTGTTTTCATTAATTAGCCGGCCTACTGGTTCATCAATTATTGCGTTTTAAGTATACTAAATTTTTCAGATTTCGTAATTCAATGCACGATCAATGCCGAAATTTATTCATACGCTGCATTTCGATGTAAATAGCTGCGTCGAAATTAGGCCCTTAATATAAGGCAAAAAGTAGCGTTGATACAATCGTATAGATATAGGCACACAATGTTGTGCATATATACGGAGTTTTCGCTTTGAGTACACCCGTTTTTTCGTCAGCGCAGATAAATCCTCATTAGCTAAGCGTACTGGGAGCGATAAATGAGGTAGATCCCATGTTTCTCTAAAATTAATGAAACCTAGAAATACGCAGCTCTGAGAGCCGTCTCTCGTTCTGCATTATTTCGTATAGCTACAAGAATAAGGTGCGCAACTTCTCTCTCATCAGCGGCATGAATAAAAGAAAATTCTCAAGGATACCCTCGCTATTTTTATGCGTCGAAAATGAAGTTGGTGAAGAAACACATTTGTCTGCTATATAGTAGTAGCGCAATATTTTTTTTCTGCAGCTAAACATAATTTAAATTTGCGATTACAATATTTTTTTTTAATAAAAAAAAAAATACAAATACAAGCATACGTGTAAGCCTTATTTTCTAATGTGAAACATGAGTATTGAATTTATTTCATTTGTTAATTATTCATTCGAGATTCAAAATAAGTATAATTGTATCATTACATTATAATATTTCTTGAAATTTGAATTATAGTTCAGTCAACAAAAACTTGAAGATAAAACAAATGTAATATCTTCCCAGACAGCTTTACATCCCTATTCTACATCCACTAGCAGGAGATCAGGCGACAATAATGAAGCGAGTCGCGGCTGTACACACAACACACTCACCACCAGCAACAACAATGCACTGCACGAATAGATCGAAAGTCACTCGAAACACCTCTCTGCAAAGGGTTCGCCGCTACGGGTTCGATCCGGCGTCGACCCGTCACATATATACATATATCGTCCGCACCGCCACGTTCACGCGTATTTCCATAATTCGTATCGTCGTCGCTGCGTTGCGGCGTGCATTCGATAATTGTCCCGACCTATTTTCGGATGTAGCAGCAGCAGCAGCAGCATCACCCTGAAATTAAACGAGAAAGCTGTAGCCCAGCACGCTGACGCGTGTTGCGGTGGGCGCTTGGGAAAACAAGGCAAAGGGCGTGAGAGAAACATCCAATTCGCAAACTTGCCAGCCCGCCTATGTCAATCTCGTGAATGCGACTATACACTGCGTCTCGGCGGTGTAAGTTGGAAACCGCTCGTAGCTCCTTTTCTGCGCAGCTTCACCGACGCCGGGCGAGAAAAATTCATGCTTATACACTGTAGCCGCTGACCGTGTGTAGTAATACTTTTTAAGTGCGGTGTACTAACCGCGCGCGAGCTCTGCTTTTGATTTCGAGCAGAAAACTCTCTCTCTCTCTATCACTCAGCGTTCCCGCGGGGTTATTTTCCTGTAATTATTTAGAGTATATTGAAATTTTTCATTGCTGACAGGAGTGTGCATGAGAGCAAGAGAGAGAGAGAGTTTTATCTTTATTGGAGTTTACAATAAAGCTTGATGGATGGTAAGTAATAAATATAAAATTTATTCCTCAATAATCGATGATATAATCGCTCGCAATCGAAAACACGAGAAAAGGGGTGATAATTATGGTATCTATTTTTCATACCCAGCGTAAATTGTTTCCAGTAAAAAGTGTACAAGATATTCCTCCTCATACAAAACACATAGAATCACGCCCGTAGAGACACACACTCCCACACATGTATAAAGTTCGATGCCGATCCTAAAAACAATTATCGTAAAGAACGCGTGCAGCTGGAATAGGCTGTATACCGCTGGCTAGCTTTTCCAAAAACGTCGATACACCTCTGCAGAAAACCATTAGAGCCAGACCGGATACGGTCTACCACTACCGACGTAGGCTCTACAAAAGATACGCGGCGTAGTTTGCGAGCAAAAAACTGCTCGTCTCGTATTGTCAATATATGTATATACACTCGCGCATAGGTATACGCACACATAGAAAAGAAGAAGAATTGTCGGCCATCGGATCGGCATATAACTATTTTCGTATATGCGGGGGGATGCTTTTAGGGACGCTCGATATCGCCTTTCCGGTACACACACACATTCTTCACATGTTTACACGCGAGAAGAGGTGCTCTGGTCGGTTCATAAAAGATTCGACGACGACGAGATCGTTTGTGAGCCGTGCTTGGAAAACGGTAAATAAAAGAGACACGTATATGATATATAGACTCGGTGATAACGTGTTGATGGGGCGAGGGCCTGCGTGTACTAGACGACTCAACCACTCTCAATATTTCCTTGCTGTTTTTGTCCCGCATGCCAGACTACGCACTTGCAGCCAATTACGCAGACTCTTCATCTCGACGAATCGCGCGCGTGAGAGAGTCAACTTCTTACTCGAGAATACATTGGCTTCAAGGAGGTGCGCGCGTGACGACAACGCGAGAACAAAATTGAATGTATAAATACTTCGTCGGTTGGGGTTGAACAGCGCCACACGAGCATTGATTTTACATTTTTCTTTCTTCTAGTCGAGCTGCGGGTTAATTAAAAAATCAAGTTTTGAAGGGGTTTAATTTTTCAGGCGGTTAAGCTCGAATCCCATCATACAATTTACTTGGTTGTTCTTTCGAGAGAATAAAAATTGATAGTTTGAGAAAAAATTTCAATTAGTTTAAAGATATAGCTTTGTTCTGCAAATGATTGCTCACGTGCACAAGTTTCTTCGTAGAAATATAGATTTTTTTCTAATTGAGAAATGCAATATAAATATTACTCAAGCAATTGAGTCTATTGAGGCGCATATGCAACGTTTGTATTTGGAATTCTTATCTGGATATAGTCATAATTGAAAATAATTAATTTAAAAAGATTTTTACTGGCGCTCGCATATTAAACGAATTTCATTATATTAATATGAAGAAATAACATACAGTAATGAAAACAGAGCCGAAAACGATGTTTCGTTATAATGTAATTAAATGTTGGAATTTTCCAAAAGACTAGGTAAATTTACTCGCTCACTTTATATTCTAAATTGTCGTAGAATGAAAAAGTCAAAATATTTAAAAAAAATCTATCTTATCGCCGATTGCAGTTTATTATGTAGCATGAAAAATATAAATAAATAAGCATTGACTTCATTATCTTAACAATTTTAAGTAATGCGTCTGCTGATCATCATTATTGTATTGCAAGACATTTGTGTCATTGGGTTCTCTAAATATTGATTCTTATCATCCCTTCATGCACCGCATAAAGTTGTAAACCAATGATTTTATCTCCCACGTAGCAATCGAGAAAATTGAAAAAGTTGAAAAATTGTCGATCAGAAAACGAAGATAGGTCAACAACCAGATAACCGCGTTCTACAAGAGTATATAATACAGAGACCGCATACACGTCTATTATAAAATATTCCGCAGAAGAAGTCGGACGAGTGATTGAAAAACGCCATGAGCAATATATCCGCACTCTTTAATACCGCTATCACTGTCATGAACTATATGAGCCTCACACAGGGCTTTTTAATCCTCTTATTTTCGACGTATACGCGAGCAAGCCGGCGTTTAATGAAACTTTGATGGAGGATTTCTTTTACTACTCATTACCGTGCGAAGATTAACAGTATAGAGTCGTATACGAATGGCCCGCTATTACGTTCGAGCCTATATATATATCTCGGTGCAGCTCGTCTTCTGCAGAGAGAAATAAACTGTCCCCCTCTATATATACGAGCAAACTGCCGAGCGATATCCTACACATAACTACTATTACTATACTAGCATAAAACGACAAAACAGAGCAGCGACAGGGAAGATAGCTTTATACCGCACATATAAAAGACTCTCTCAGAGACCATGCATGCAATTATACCGTCAATAGACAAACGGATAAGACACGCGTAAATATCGACTACAGCGCATATATATATATATATATATATATATATATATATCCGCATAAGCCGCCTCGAGAGCTCTCTCTCTCTCTCTCTCTCTCTCTCTCTCTCTCTCTCTCTAGCTACAACACTTTTTAAGGCGTCCGCGCGCTCGTTTGTATTGGCCTGGAAAAAAGCGACAGCAGCTCGCCGCAAGAGAGAGGGAGAGAGAGAACTCAGCTGCCTATATGCAATTTCGCCCCGGGCGCGGATTCGTTTTCCCATGAGCCGCAGCCGCCGTCGCTGCTTACACCGCCTCGAGCGTCCAATTTTTTTGCTCTCCACTCTCCGACGAAGATTTTTCACGAAGGATGCTCGCGCTCTTTTTAGGCCGCCCGCCGCCGAGAGATGATGTGAGAGGCGTCCAAACGTGGATCGAAAATCAAACATCGCCGCGGCTATCCACCACAGGAGTTATTACTCTTAGAGTTTTTTCCTTCATTTTCCGGATGGACGCCGCCGCTTCTAAGTAATCTCACCCGCGCTATATACGTGCGGCTCTTGACGAAAATGGAGATTGCGACATGAAATGTATATACACACTTGAAAGTGCGGTTCGTGTGAAATTATTGTTACATATATACGAACGCGATATCGGCATTTTAGGATTGCACTTTCTGCGACATTCGATATGTGTATTTCACATCGAGTACATAGCAGCTGATGTTCTCTCGTCGTCAGAGGAGGAAAGCTGATATTATTCAATTTTCGAGTTGCATTACAAGAAAACGTTCGCGAGGCGCTCTTCTCTCTACAAAGAGTATTCCTTCTTACTTCTTTTCAATAGTAGCCTTAACTACTCGGTAAAACTAGGTCGACCAAGAGAAAGGACATGCTCTCTGAGAACCGAGAGAGAGAGCGAGAACAGTGTACTTCTACATCGACTCAATCAATTAGTTTGTGTTCCTTGACGCGGCTCGCTCTATCTTTCTCTTCGGAGATTATTATCCTGAGAATCTATTCTCTTTTGCTGCAGTAATGCGCAAGGACAATGGACACCAGACGCTGACGATGACGAGCGAGATAGAATTGAAAAAAAAATATCAGGCAAGAATGATATTCAATATTTCGGCTGAAGCCCTGATGGTGTTTTTGGAGTGTGTTTGAACGTGTTCGTATTCAACTTTCAAGTTTGCGATACACCGCGCGCGACACGAATAAGTCACATCTAAAAATGGTGACGTAAGAAATCTTTTTACTTAATGCATGAAAAGATTCTTGCGTCACAGCTTGCCTGAAAACAGCTTTTATATCCACGCACTTGTATATAATTTGTATATACGTGTGTATATACACAGACACGCGCGTCCTGGCAGATCTATATATACGTATATATATAATAAAACCTTTTCCTGCCGAAGAGAGTCGGTTTTAATAAATCAACCATCGACTGGGCGGAACAAATTTTCTAATTATTAAAAAGAGGATGTAGTATATATAGTAACATTCATGAGTCATCGGAATAATGAAGGTGAAGCTTATACTCCCCGGCGTCGAGGGAGTTCACGGGGGTAAAAGTTGATGCGCATTATATACGTATAGAGGGATATGATACTAATTTCTCGCCTTTCTTCGGCCTCTCCCTTCTTTGTGAGGGCCGGAGGAATTTTTAATTTCCCGCGTCGTCGGAGGACGTCGCTCTCTGAAAATTCGATCGCGCTAATCAAGTGTAATCTCTTGCACACGTCTCTCTCTCTCTCTTTCTCTCTCTCTCTCTCTCTCTCTCTCTCTCTCTCTCTCTCTCTCTCTCTATATATATATATATATATATATATATATATATATATATATATATATATATATATTATTTTTCCCCGCAGCCTATATATATATATATATAGGCTACGGGGAAAAATTTCGTGCTCGAGACACGCAGAGCTATAGAGAGAGAGAGAGAGAGAGAGAGAGAGAGAGAGAGAGAGAGAGAGAGAGAGAGAGAGAGAGAGAGAGAGAGAGAGAGAGAGAGAGAGAGAGAGAGAGAGAGAGAGAGAGAGAGAGAGAGAGAGCCACCTGTTATATATATCGTTAAAATTGTGAAGAAGCGCCAGTTACAGCGGAGAGTTTAATGACTCTACTTGGAAGCTTTTTAATATTACATACACTTCCTTTTTCGGAAAAGTATATTATTTTCTAGTAAGTAGATTCTCTGACAATCGTCCTGCCGTACCCGTCTGCTTCTACTGCTCAGTTTCAAGAACGTTATTCACACGACTATACAAATAAGAGAGAATCAAAGGACAGTTGCTGCATATGCTTACGACGCTGTCCACTGCTCAGAGCAACAGACGTGGGAAATCAGGATGGAGATAGAGAGACGCTCGCTTCGATTAGGTCCCTCGTCAAGCCGGCGACGTGTATATAGTTTACACGCGGTGGATGCAGCAGCACAGAGAGAGAGGGACCGGCTAGTATATATAGCTTGGCTTGAAACCGACGCGACGACGCTCCGGGGGATGCGACGGCCATTCGCCGATGTACATCGGTGCAGGTGTATACATACATACATACAGGTACGGCTATGTAGCCTCCTGTGTGTACACACGAATATATATGCGTAGAGGGGGAGGGGAGAGACAGAGGACTGCAGAGCGAGAGTTTCGTAAGACGATACGCGCACGTGGCTACGAGGGAGAGGGAGTGAGAGAGAGTAGCTCTCGCGTCGTCGTCTATACATGACGACGCATATAGGCGCGTCGCTCAGACCGGCGGATAGCCGAGCTGGAAGAGCGCCAAAGCGCAGCTTTCGACGTTTGAAAATATAACGCTGCGCTGCCTCTACTGGACACACGGCTTTCAGCTGAAATAAGAGAGCCCGCTGCGCGCATGTGTTTGTACGTCGCATTGCTTTTTTCGCTTTTCTCTCTCTCTCTGCTGCTCTTCTGATGGCTCTTCTGTTCTCCTCTACGCTATGTTTACATATGCGCCGACGTTGCTGCTGATGCTTTGTGAATTTTTATTATTATAGCTCCACCACCTCGTACAATCAGTAGTAAGCTGCTTGATCTAGGCAGACGCGCGGCGGTGTATTTTTTCTGTCTTCCTGCGTCAATCCGACGACAACGCGAAGACTCGATTATAAAAGCCCGCGCGCTCGGAATTCATTAAATCCACACGGCCGGAAATGAAGCCAGAGACTATACGACGACGTCGTTATTCCTCATCGCTTCCAGTTATTCGCATGCTCCGAATAATCGAGTAATTTAAATAAGTCTCTCCCGCGAGAGTGCGTCGCGTCTCTCTCCCGCCACGAGCTCATCTATCCTGCGAATATTCCAAGCATTTTAGCTTCGAATTGCTGATGTCTAATTCCAGAGACGAGCAATATAATTTATATAACCCTTCCATATAACACGGAAGGGGGGGGGTATTATATATATCTATCCGTTTGTTCAGACTTACTCTTAGCATACTACTCTGTATAGAACGGCACGCGACGATCGAATTCCACCAGCCGTCCTTTTACCATCTTTTCCCGCATCACTATATGTCCTTGCGTTATCTCTGTAAGATATACATACTCTCCCTTTGCCGCAGCAGCAGCATACGCGCCTCTGTTGTTTATCTTGGCGCGTATATACGCTCGACTTGGCTTTGAAGATGCGTCGATTGAATTTTCTCCGTGCGTGCAGTGTATGTCGCTTTTCGTGTTCGTGATAAAATATTTATGAGAGAGGGATATTTAATTACAGGTTGCGCGGGCTACTGCGCATTTTTACCACGTCGCGCGGCCGCGCTCTCTCATGAATAATGCCGGTCTACACGCGCTGAGCCAGCATATCGGCGCAGATTTTAATCATCATCGCGCGCGAGAGAGGCGAAAGATTTTAGTAATAAAGCTCTATCGGTCGCTTTTGGTGAGATGTACGTCAAATATAGAGAATAATTGCGTAAAACCGAACGATGTTATACGCAAGTGGAGTTGATTCTTTTTATTATTATAAGCGGAATCCAGCGGAAAATACATCTCGTTAAGTTATAATCTCAGCGAACTCTTCCCCTGCGTTATACTTATGCTACTTCTCGATATATCGTATCGCAACTTCGAGTTTGATTAGCTTTTATGCGAAGAATAGCAGCAGCTCTCGAGGCAAAGTTACGCAGCGAAGAAAAAAAAATCAAACCAACACTGAGCAGCGCAAGCAAGCCCTTAGAGAAAACTAATTGTAACCAAGTTCATTGCAAAGTTTGCAAACAAACGCGCTAAAGCCCCTAAAGTTCTCAGCGCGTCAAGCTTGCGTCGAAGAAAAATAAGCTGTATATATACACACTGTGACTCTTTGTAATGGAAGTTGGCCTCAAGAAGTTGCTCTATGCTATTAAAATTTACCGAGAAATTTGCTAAGAGGTATACATTCGAGCCATCAGCATCAGAAGCAGATTTTGATAAAACTCTCGGTGAGAAGCTTCATTTTGAATTTGTCTTTTCTTTTTCATCGACATAAGTGCTCCAAACCTCTTTATAATATATATATATATATATATATATATATATATACACAGACTTACAACTCCATATCTAAAACTCTTATAGGAGACGTTTAATCTATAATAAGTATCTCTCATTATTTTTCGAGGGCGCGCGTTATCGTTCTCTTCTATTTATCTCGACTTGAGCACGCATCTTTTATATATAAGACAGTGTATCGAAGGCAAACTTTTTCTCGCGTTTTATTTTTTGCGCGAGGGCCGCGACGACAAGGGTCGAATCGACGACGGGACGAGATAGAGCGCGCGCCGCGACGACCAAGTCCAGGCGAAAATCGTAAATGTATATAGGTATACAATTTTGAGTCTGTGTGAGCGCGGTAAGTATAGAGAGAGAGAGAGAGAAGAAGAAGGCACTGTGGCTCTTCAAACTTTTTCATCTTAAAACACAAGAAAGTTGAATATTCTTCGAAAAGCATCGTGTGCAAAAGCCTTAGAGCTCTCAGGTATTTCTATACACATATATATATACTGCTTCGAACGAAGGATGCGCCAGCGCTGTTGTGATGATTGGCGCTTTCAGTAAAATACCTTTTGTCTTTTACGTTGGTGCTTGGCGAAATTTTTCCAACGGTGTAACTTATGTAGCTTAGTTCTATCTCCCTCTCTCTCTCTCCCCCTCTCTCTCTCGCTCGCTCGCTCTCTCTCTCTCTCTCTTGAGAGATCTTTGAGAGTGAATATTCGCTCTGCTAATAGAGAGATTGAGAGATCCTCAGTGGACGAAGAAAATTTTTAAGTAACCCCCTTTTTTTACTCGCTGAGTTTTTCAGAGAGCTTCGCTCGCTTCGGGCGTTAATTCTTTTCTGGGTATGCGTAATTTTTTTTCTGCGATGAAAAATTGGACTTTATGTTCGCCGATGTTCATTAAGCGTAATGCAATTTACGCAGACTGAATCAACTTAGTCTTAGAGAAGCTGTACATAAAGTCACATTTTTCATGCACAAACATTTCTCTGAAATAATTAAAAAAAAGTTAAATATCGTGACATATTATTACTTTGAAATGACATACAATATTTGAAATAAAACGAGGAGGTGTAGCACATCAGAGAAACGCGTCTCGCTGTTACTGCGAAAATCGTCTGGAAGATCTGGAGAAAAAGAGAGAAAATCGTAAGCTTTGTTTACAAATGACTTTCGCCCGGAAAATAAGGATCGAAAGCATAGCGTCAATTTAGCTGAAAGTTCTCTCCAGCAGCAGCAGCGCGCCGCACATACGCTTATGCGAGAGTCATGCAGAGTTATACTCGAAAAGTTTAAATGCATATCGCATAGGTTGGCTGCTCCCCTCTCTCGGTTGGTGCTCTTCTTCTCGGCCCATTGTCTATAAAAACAGCCGAGCGCTGCGAATGCTCGAGACGCGGAAAACGGCCTTCTGCCTTTGCAAGCCATCTTGTGCTGCTCTCTCTCTCTCCCGCTCTCTCTTGGAGAAAGCAAGGGAATCGTAGGAAGGGATTTTGAATACATTTTCGTAGCAGCAGGGCCACCGACGCGCACACAAGACCACCGAGACAAAAATTACACGACCCTCGCTTTTATCGCACGGACTCAGCGATTTTCCGGGCTTTCTTTCTACGCTCGACTATGTGCCTTTCTCACTTTTCTTTTTCTCGCTCTTTTTCTTTTTTGGCAATTCTTTTTCTCTCCCCTCGTGATATCGTACATTTTTTCCCGCAATCGTTGATAGAAGCTCGGATTATTCAAATTTAATTACTTAATTCTTCGCACCTTCCTCTTCTTTTATCTCGTCTTCTCGAAATTTAGTGAACAGATGGAGCTACTTCTTTTAAGTTATTATTTTATTTTATAAATCTGTGTGCGAGGTATTTTTCTATTCCAATGTTTAAAAGTAATTGGTTTCTTTTGATTTTTTGTTGTACACCTCAAAAAGTTAAACTATATTTTCTGATTTGAAAATAAATTTTCAGTTATAACAGGTATACACATTTATCAACTACTCCCAGTGAATCTTCCTTTGTAGATAAAATACGTCGAAAGCAATGCGTGTCTAACGAAAAAAGTGCGCTGCCCAGTCGATCGTATTTCCCGAATTTTTCCATGTGCAGGATAATCTAATGAAGCAAAAAAAATTGCTTGGATAGGTACGATCTCGAACAGATTCATACGTGCACGACTAAAGCTATGGACATTTTAAATTCGTTTTTCAAATAGACCATGTACTTTCACCGAGATCAATCCAGAGAATGTATAAAATTAGATTTGATCAATTATTTCTTAATGTAGATATAGAAAAAATATTATACATTTTTATATTGCTGTGTATAACAAGGTGTTAATATATTGCCCACAATAGCATTAAAACTAAAAGTAAAAGTTACATCAGCATTCCAACATAGTTGTATAGCCTGGCAGTACAGCAATCGTCGAAGTACTTCCCATAGAAACTTTTGCATTTTCAATTATTTGATGTTTTGCATCCGCAGTTAAACTTTAAAGTGTATTACACTATCCAGGCAGACTCTCGGAATACAAAGATCACTCAACCAGTAATACGCGTGTGTAAAATTAGACTTTCCGACATTGTACGTTACGTGACCGGAATTTTTTTTCATTCCCGCAAGAATTATCCAAAAATTCAATTTAGATCTCGGACCTCGGTCAAAATAATGTTTACTAACGCAGTCAAGCATTATTCTAGTTAATTTTGTAACAATATACTTATATTTTATGCATCCCCTCAACTCGCATCGAAATAAATTTCAATTTGTGTTTCGATGTACCTTTATTACGAATACACGAATGTATGAGACTTTTTAACAGTGTGCTTAATTATGAACGACTAATAATGAGAATAATAATTAAATAATTATAAACGTGTATACGTTTGATTATTATTTTATTTATAGCAACATATATGTATAGTAAGATTTATATTATATACACAAGAATACCCTTTTTTGCATAGAAGCATTTCAATTTCGCTTGGCGGACGTTGCTATTAGCACATCGTGCAATAATCATTTTATAGCCCTGTTTATGATTTATAACGCGTGTTTTTATATTTCCCTCATAAGCTCGATGTTATATCCTGTAAAGGGGGGCTTGATTAGTTGAGATGATGGGATTACACGACAACATTAATTCTAACATGTGAAGACGAATATAAACAATCATATTATATTTCTACCGATGTCTTTGTTTTATTATAAAACGGTGCGACAATTTGTATTTTTATTGAGCGAGAAGAAATCTTTAGTCTTCTTTTTTTCGGGCCGTTACAGAAAAAAGTTCTCCTTATTTGTATCCGTCCTCTTTTCAGCGCGACTCAGTGAACAAGGTCGACTTTTGAATCGGAAAGGAACCATCGCGTCTTCGAGCTGAATAGGTATTACCTACTCTCGATTATCGTTCGATTTAAGCGCGTTTACTCTCGTCGAGCATCGACGAAAGACTTTTAGTGATACGCTGGCTGGCTTGGCCGCTCGTTGCAAAACTTTAGTAATTTTAATTAATTGAAGGGCTGAAAGTTTGGATGGTGTATTCAGCTAGCTCGTTTGTAAAATGCCACCTTCGACGCTTCATAAAATTCAACGATTACCTCTCGTGAGAAAATGTTGAGAAACTTTTAATTTCCCCTGGAAAAATGTATATATATATATATATATATATATATATATATATATATATATATATATATATTCAAAATAATTGTTCGATTTGTAAAGTGTATTCACGCAAGCAAAATAGTTTTCGTTGTATTACTATGTTTTAGCAAATCATAGGACAACTTCTCTCTCAAATTTAAAGCGGTCCCCATTTAGGCTTCAACAAGTTCCCGTTTATATTGCCTCTACTATAATTTTGATTGCAGTTGATATTTATTCATTTTCCCCGCTTCATCCGGGTCTTATGCAAATCAAATTTACTTTACAACAATTTGCATAATTTTCCCACGGTTTTTTATAATTTTCCAAAACTCAATTACGCTCCTCCTGTGCTCGAGTGCCTGCATGTTCAAGTACTGCTTGCAAATGAAATTGATTTTATCACGTATATAGTGATGCATTAATTTATTACTAAATAAACACGTAATACTTGAAAACTAACGTATCAAGTTAATATTTGCGCGATGAATCGAGTTATATACATAAGCAGTATGGAGTACAGTATATTACAAAAAAAGATACGAAATATATGTAAATACGCGTGCGATCAATTAAGCTGAAAAAAATTGAATTAACGAGGAACGAACGTCAATCAATTAAAACACTGCCTTTTTGATTTGATATCGACATTTCAGTCCAACGCATGTACATCTCGAACTGCTGTGAATTGCATCGATATAGGTTTCAAAACTATATCACACGCGAGCCGTTGCGACTCCTTCCATTATGAAAAATGTCGACACGTTTTTTTTTGACACGCTCACAGTATACACATATATGTACCACGTCACGGTTTCTGGTGAAAGTGAAAATCCCTCGTGCATAGCTCAAAGAAAAACACAAAGTGCAGCGTAAAGCAGCGAGGTAAAACACGTAGTTTATAAACTGATTGCACGTGGCCAGCGGAGCAAAGTAAATCAAGATACGAACGCGGGGGATGAAAAAGGGTCGGTCTCTCTAAATGAAAAAGTATAGACGTATAGTAGAGCCGAACACGAGAAGGAGGGAGCGAAAACAACGGGAAGAAGAAAATGGATTGAATATCGAGCGGAAGCGCCTCTCTATATATCGGCGTTACTTTAATTGGTACAAATAGTCATCCTCATTACCTCGAATTCCTCTCACACCCCCGTGTGCGTTCGCGCGGGTCAATATTTACGCGCAGCCTATATAAATATAAGAGCATAAAGTTTGTACGCGTAAAACGCGAGCAACAATGCGCGAAGAATCCAGCATGATTTAGACCGCAAGTGTCGCCAATAAATATAGTCTAAACTACTGCTATAAGGTTTCGCATCCAAGTCTCGTTATACCGTTCACACATATATATATATATAGCGGAACCGCTAATGACGTTAACAGAGCTAGTAGGTGCAATAAATTAGCTCGAATACGCATTAGTAAATAAAGCATCCCCCCATTTCGCATCTCTTCCTCTGCTTTAAAGCATATAACGCGAGTTGCACATAAGTATTTATAGTCGCTTGAACGAGCTCGTACATTCAAACGGTCTATATCCTGTTATACCTACTATATACGTTTCTCTCTCTCTCTCTCTCTCTCTCTCTCTCTCTCTCTCTCTCTCTCTCTCTCTCTCCAGCGCACGTCTCGCAGGCCACTGTGAAACTAGTTCTCTTTTTTTTTCACGCGCGCGATCGTCGAATTATATTCAGCAAAACACTCATGACGCGCGCGTCGACTTTCTTTTGCGAAATCTCGCGCTCGCGGTGATCCCAAAAAAAAGAGGATCGTTTATTACACGGCAGCAGAGCTCCGGATTCTGCACGTCGCACTGCTATATATCGGAGTTAACGCGAGCACGGCAATTGAAAGCGTTAAGGAAAAGCTCGAAAAGGTAATCTTACTTCTTTTTTCCGAGCGTGCCACGGCGAATCAGCGGAACGATGTAAAAAGAAGCGGCGTCCCGCGACGACGCTGCTGCATCACTGCTGTCCTCGACCTCTGCATCGCTCTTGTATATATATACGTACTGTATGCAGCGTACGCAGCAGCAACGTGTACGATGCGCAGCCAAACAATATATATATATATATAGATTGGAAAGAAAAGAAACAATATCAGAGGCGCCACACAGAGCGATGACACACGAAGAAAAAGAAACACTGTCACGCCGCGAAGAACTCGCGAGTGATGTATTATGGAGAAACGGAGTTCATACGAGAGCCGGCGCGCACACGTGAAACGGGGATAAAATCAGAGCAGCTCGATCGACTACCGACCGGAGCGAGAGCAGTCGCACGACTGAAGGTTTTTCTCGCGGCGTCGCGCGCGCTCTCTTCCCTTTCTCTCTCTCTCTCTCTCTCTCTCTCTCTCTCTCTCTCTTTCTCACACACACACTCGCGCCGTGTGGAAGTTCCGCGCGTGCGGAGAGCGAGACGGAGATGTATAGGTAGCCACGAAGAGCGAGGGAGAGAGAATTCGCAGTATAGCATCCCCGGCGGCTGCTGCGGCTTCTCTCGCACTCCGCGCAGTTCGTCTCTCTCGTTCTTTCGCGGAAAGCCCTTCGCTGCGGCCGCTCGTTTTTTTTCTCTCCCTTGCGCAGAAAGAGAGGTACGTAACACGGAGTCTCGCTAGGCGGCGCGAGCGAGAACTCCCTTATCTTCTCTATCGCCGCACGCGCGCAATGTCGCCCGCTGCTTCCTTTTTTCGCGCCCTTAATTCCGAGCCACCCGCGCTCTACGCGCTCGTTGTTTCCTTTTCAGCGTCTTCCTCTATACAACTATACCTATACAGTATTACTGTACTGTGGTCTCTGTGTATATATAGCAGCACCGCAACCGCACACCGGAATCGTCGCACTTGTCACATATGTTTACTCGTTCTGACGCTAAGGTCAAACTTTTTCTTTCTCCCGCGTGTGACTGTGTTTTTTTTTCTTTTCAAGTCTGCAGTCTCGTCGTTTTACTATTTGTCTCGACTATTACTATTATTATATATATATATATCGATCTATCTTTTGTCGATTGTCGAATTAGTTTGTCGTTTCTTCGATTGATGGAATTATAAACAACTGATGCGTTATAAATAGAATTGACTATTACGTTGACTTTTTCCACGATTAATGATTTCAGTACACCCTATATCACTTTCATATTTTACTTTCATGTATACAAATTTTAATACATAAATGCAATATAGCCTGCCCGTATAAAATATTTGTTTTACAAAAAAAAATGTATAAGTATTCTTTTAATGAGCTTGTAAGCTCCTTTTTATAAATCTTGAATCAAAACTTCAAACGCGCGTACTAAGAAGTATTTGCAAATAAAGTCATGTAACGAAATTACCATCTGTACAAAAGGCGTATTATGATAAATTAATTGTATACGCAATTATGTGACTATAAAAAAAAATATATATATATTTATTCAAGAACAGTGACTATTATCTCGGAGATCCTGATCGTTAACGCAGCCGCATGTTTTTTTCGGCGAAGAGTAGCAGAATTGTTCGCATCCTCCATTATTTTCCATGCATGGATTTTTATCGTCCTGTGCATGAAGTGTGAAATTGACAATTTTTATAGCCGACACCGGCTCACTGAGATCGGATCCGGATCGCGGTATGATTCTGGAAAAATCGTTGCCTGAAGTTTTGCTACCGCGCCAAATACTCAGTTCGTTGCTTAGATAAATCCACTCGTTGAATACGTAAATGGTTCTAGCATTTGGCACGGCTGTTATGTGAAGATAATTTTCTTGCGAACCGTCGAAATTGACATATCTGATCCTCGTTTCTAGGCTACTCCGATGAATCCAGTATAATCGTTTTTCCGCATAGTCGATCGCAAGGAGCCTGTACTTGTGAACGTAATCAATTTGTTTGCTCTCCATCTTGAGTCTCGTGCCGTTCAGTGTCGTCCGATAGATGGATCTGAAGATACTGTCCTCGGCGGAGAAGAAAATGTTGCCTTCGGAAGGATCGATTACCGTAGCGTAAGGACAACCTTTGAGCCCAAAGCCGTCGCGATAAGTAAAAGACCTCAGGGTGCGCTCGACTTTCTTCGTTTCCCGGACGTTCAAAGCGTGTAGAGAATGAACGTTATTGCTGCTTTTCGAACAGTTGGAGTAATACAAATTCATCGATAAGTCATCGAATGCCAGATCCTCGATGTAATGAGTACTGGCAGCTGTTAGAAGGATCGTCTGATTCGATGGACGTTTCAAGTTCATCTTGTAAACGTGGATGTCGTCACTGATGTAAAAGATGTCATTGCGGGCATCGTAATCGAAATCCACGGTTCCCTTTAAATTTAGGGATTTCGTGTTCAAGCTAGTTGGCAAAAAAGCCTCTGTGAAGCTTTCTCTTTCAAAATTGAGAATTCGTCCTCTCACGGTATTTCCGATCACGTAAAGCAGGAACTCCTTTGTCGGTTGACAGCTTCTCGGATCCGAACGTGATTCCCAGCCAACATGACAGCCACAACCACGTCCTGCATTGAATCCCGACGATAAGAGACACAAGTGTTGACAAATATTCTTGTGGCGAATGCATGGGTTTGAAGCGTCAACGTTTCCTCTTTGCGAAAGAGATTTGATGAATGTGGCGTTGGCGAGTCCGACCGGTTGGATTTGATGATTTGGGCAGGTACCGTCTGTTTTGATTTGACAAGACCACAGGGTCGCATTGTGAACGCCGCTGCTCGGCCACAACCAAAACAACTGATCACCGGATACGCTTAAACTGATGATGTTGACTTGATCTTTGAAGATATTTCTGTGAGTCACTCCAAGATAGTCCGTGCGTGAAATAGTATTGTAATTATTAATCCAATAGATCATTTTGTTCGTGTAATCGAGCGTCATCGCGGTGATGTAATTGACAGCTCGAACTAGTTCGTGCACAGATGTGCCGTCCATGTTTGAACCGAGAATCTGTAAAATAAACATATTTTCATAATGTAAAGCGATTTAATTTATCATTTCGCATGATATATTTACCGATTCCGTAGGCTGTAAAATGAACATCAATCCTTTCGCCGGATCCAGAAATATATCCTGTGGTTGTTTCAGGTCTCCCAGCAATATACCGTACTGTTTGGTCTGTAAATCAATGACAATAGCCGTTCCAGTTGTTTTATCGATGGCGTACAGTTTTTCGGTAAAATAGTCAACTGCTATCGCTTGAACTTTGAACCTCAAATCTTCGAAAATAACGTCTGCGTTTTTGTACGACATATTCCAATTTTTATTATCCCCAGATACGATTTTCGATCCGTTGGGTTCACTCCAAAATGCTATCTCTTTATAAAAATCGAACGGGCCTATGGTTTTATCAGTCCTCAGAATGAATTTGAGGCTTTTATCTTTGGGATCGTAACTCGAAAGACTATAACTATCGCTTATTATCAGTCCGGATGAAACGTATTTTGGTGCACCTTTTCCTTTATCGGCGATGCCTGGAATTATCGTTAGGTTCATTATTACCTCTATATCTTTTACTTCTCTATAATACATTTCACATTCTTTAGTAGACTAGTCCAGTAAGAGATAAAACACTAGACAATTATAGTTTATTTAATATATAAAGTTTACGCAACTTATCAAGATAAGCGTGAATCTATTTAAAAAATAAAATTTTCTACTATACTGCTTTTATTACTTATATTTTTAAATTAAGAAAAGTGACGAAATATCAAATGTAAACTTACTTCCTTTTTTATTGGTGACCGTCGTAGCAATAATAATAATAATTATTATAATAATCACTACCCCACCTAATGCTAAGTTCCAGGGCTTAACATATTTCTTATAGGATCGTTTTGGTACATATAACTTATCCGTAAACGACTCGCATACGAATTGATCTCCATCCGTCTTTGTTTCGGCTTCGGTATCTGTCGTTTAATATTAAAAGCACACAGTTTTATTTAAAATGATAAGCTAAGTTAAAAATAAATGCACTACATCTATAACTGAACATATATATAATAATCATGATCTACAAACGCTGTATGTACCACTATGCGTTGAAACGTCAACGGTATCCCAACACTCATCTCGATTCATAATATTGTTTAAATAGACTAAATAAATTCAAAAGCAAGCACGAATCGCTGCGTGCAAGAGCAACACAGATACTAAAGTCCGTTGTGCGAGTCGCATCAGGGCTGGGTATTCATCTTGGACCACATAATAACAACATGGTGTCGTATATATCGCCTTGATAATTTTAATCCTGATAAGCGCGTTTCCGTTGCATCCACATGAACTGAGAATTTCTACATAGTGTGAAAATTTATGCGTTTCATATTTTATGTTACATATTGATATCTAAATGGGAAAGTGGTTGTTTATCAAAATTTAGTAATTTAATGTTGATAGCGTATAATGTAATGTATACGTGTTGTTGACATTATTTATTTAGATGTATAAAGCGAGTCTATGTTCAAAGTCATGCAATCAAATTTACGGATGACGAACTATAACAATAATACTCAAGCCATAACAAATTATTCAACGTGTAAAATAACATGACGACGTTTATTATAACGCTAACATATAGATATAAATAGCTTTAAATAAACTGTCGTAAAAAAGCTGCGAAATGATTAGATAAAGTTGACAGGATTTACGCAAAGAGTAGATAAAAAGCGGAAATGTATCATCGGAATGTCCGCAACGAAACAAAAGGCTCGTGTATGCTGCCAACCGAAACCCATCTCTTTTTAGGAAAGATCCGACCTCGAATATTCTACTAATTTGAAAAAATAACTACACCGATTCGTTTACAGTCAATCGCAGATGGACGAAACACAAGATCGATGATAAGCCGAAAAGAAAAAGCTCGTATAGCGTTGGATGTTGGCTTTCCGCAAGCCGGCGGTAATAAAGCGTGTAAGGACGCGCGGGAGGAAAAGCGCAGCAGTAGCGCAGTCGAGTGGCCTGTCGCGCCGCACGGTAAAGACTTTCGAGCGGCTCGAGAAGAAAAAATAACACTCGAGCTCGAGAGCTTGCAGAAGCCAAGCCCACTTGTATATATATATATATGTACCTATACATCAGCTGGCATGTATAGGCACTGCTGCAACAGCAGAGCAAAAGAGGGGGGGGGGGAGAGCCTTGTTCTTTATTGTTCGTAGGAATTAAGCTCTCGCCGCATGTGCGCCGGGTCCTTATTTATAAAGTTTCGCGCGCGAACAGCTCTTTACGGGACGTCGCCTTGTTAAAAGTAATCGCTCGGCCTAGTAACGGAGGCGTGCGCGACGCCGTCGTTATTAATGCATTATTCAGATGGAACGTGCCGCACGATCTACAGCTGTTGGCTTTATGAACTTTCTTTTTTATCCGCGGCAGCAGGACCTTCCCGCGCGCTTATTTCTTCCCTTTTATTTTTGCTGTTCTCCTCGCTGCTTTCTTTTGTTTACGGAACTTTGATAAAGTAGAATTATGATCCTTTTCGCTGCTTCTTGTATATACTCTCTTGATGATGGTGCTGCGCGCGAGTTGCTGCTTGAGAAATAGCCAACTGCATCAAGCTTTCATTTGAAAGTTGAAGTAAACGCAGAATACGTATATTATGTAGAAGGTGAAGCGCGGCATCCGTCGAGTGTTTCAAAAAGTTTCATTCGCAGTCTGCGCAAAGAGGGTATATGGGAAGAGGGGATGGAGATCATCATCAGCTGGAAGGAGTTTAGGAGCGCGACTGACAGGCGATAAATAAAAAGCCGTTCCTCCGCTGTGGCAAGGAATGATCCATCCATTCTTTAATATTCACATATTTATATATTTACAATATAAGTGATTGGCTGCGAGGCGGTGTCGAGGCGCTGAATCGCGCCGTAAAAAAGAACGGTCGATGTGTAGAGGAGAAAAAACAAGGCACGAGGCCGATGTGTATATGTATATATATATATATATATATAGGCGGAAGTGCGTGACGTCGTTGCCGCTGTAGATATAATATGGTATATATACTTTGACGCTCGGCACATGATCTCGTTCATCATCGCGGCTTGGCCCCTCCTGTCTTCCTCTCTCGCTCGCGCGCAAGAGAGTCGTGATGCTCATTACAACCAGCGGCGGATAGGCGCTGAAACTTGCTCAGCCCTCGAACTCGCGCATCTGACAAGACTGCCAGCCGAGTTTCCGCAGAGACCTGTAAACAATTACACAAGAGGTTTTACGCTTTCTGCCTTCGCTGTATCATATAAAGGATACTCGGAAAACGGAAGAAGGCTGGTCTATTCGGCTGCGCGAATTCGACGTACAATAATAATGATCGACTGACTCGGCGAAAAATTGCCACCCTCGCTTGAAAACAGCTAGCGCGTTTAACGCATCGATTAATCCTCTCTCCCTTCGACGATGAGCGCGCGTGTGAGCCAATATCGTTTTCGTGTCGGACCTCGAGCTCGCCGATAATTATTCCAATTAACCCATTAACGCTCAAGCGACTCGATTTTTTGTCAACTTTTCGACGCATTTATTTTATATGTTGCCGTCTTTAAAAAAATACCGTTTTAACATATTTCGGCGTAGAATTTTATGCTCTTTTAGAATCCGTAGTCAAAATGATAATTAGACCTCTAGGAAAAAAGATATGGCCGATTTAAACAAATAAAATCGAGAAAATTGAAAGAAAAAATTTTTCTTGATTTTCTTTCATAATGTTATCGCCAATAATTTGTGCTCCAATAGTGGACAAAGGTGGACAAAATGCTTCCACTTTAAGAGAAAATTTTTGTTATCAATGTAAAATGTCTTGTTTCTACAAAATGGCGGCAATAACGTAAAAATTTCATACAAAACATTACTTATTTTTTTTCTTGAAAACTATGGACTTGATCAAAAAATTCAATAGAACAAAAATGTCTGAGAATTAGTCAAGGAATACTCACAAATTTTTTCAAAAAATTTTGACTTGTTTTTCGAAAATCAGATTTTTAGGGTTTAAAAAAAATATTTTAATTGTCTCAAAAAATTCCGAAAAAATTTGTGAGTGTTCCTTGACTAATTCTAAGACTTTTTTGTTCTCATAAATTTTTCGCTTAAATCTACAGTTTTCGAAAACAAAATTAATTACCTCTCAAAAATAAGTAATGTTTTGTATTTTTTACGTTATTTTAATTTTTACGTTATTGCCGCCATTTTGTAGAAATAAGACATTTTACATTGATAACAAAAATTTTCTCTTAAAGTGGAAGCATTTTGTCTACCTTTGTCCACTATTGGAGCACAAATTATTGGCGATAACATTATGAAAGAAAATCAAGAAAAATTTGTTCTTTCAATTTTCTCGATTTTTTTTGTTTTAATCGACCATATCTTTTTTCCTAGAGGTCTAATTATCATTTTGACTACGGATTCTAAAAGAGCATAAAATTCTACGCCGAAATATGTTAAAACGGTATTTTTTCAAAGACGGCAACATATAAAATAAATGCGTCGAAAAGTTGACAAAAAATCGAGTCGCTTGAGCGTTAATAGGTTAAGGTCCCGTTTAATTGATGCCCTCGACACTACACTATAAATACCCTTGTTAGCACTTCGAACTCGAATGCTGTATAACAGTGAGCAGTTATGCATGTAGCAGAGCCGCGCGAAGCTCGTGCGGCGTTTCTCGAAATCTGTGCGAAAAATTCTCTCTTGTGGATTATATTAAGACATTTTTTCGAATTTCAATTTTAAATAATTGTTTCACCACTATCAATTACCGCGCATTATAAAGCCAACAGAACAGCTTTTCATAAACAAACTTTTATTAAGCTCCAGACAACCCTACCGTAAGCATTGTATCTCTCATCCTACAATAGAGCGACTATAAGAAAAAAGCGTAAAAAACAGCTAGAACGTACTCTCCAGCGACTTCCATGAAACCAGGCGGACCGCACGTGAAGACACAGGCCTTCGGGGATTGTTCGCCCATCAAGTCCTTCAGCAAGTCTTCCGACACCGAGCCCCTCCTTCCGTTCCAAGTGCTGTCGGCTGCCGACAGCACGTGCGTCACGGTTAATCTGCAAATGTTAAAAAATTACAGAGTTTAGTCTTGATCGAGAAATTCGTCGGTATAAAACCTGCGCTGCTCAAAGGTGCCAGCGGCTTTTGTACAATGTATAACGGGCGCGCGAGGGTCGAAAAAACTTTGGACTGGAAAGTGGAGTTGAGCCGCAAATCAGCTTAAAGCTTCCGGAAACCCGTGTATTGCAGACAAGCGCAGTTCCGCAATGCTGGCGAGTAAAAAGAGGCAGTGCAAGAATCCATAACAACTGCCTGCGGCAGAGTCCTCGTATAGTATATAGTCGTCGATATAGATATATACTTACGTACGTTCCGCGGAAACTCGATCGAGTTGTCGGGCGTAGAAGATGCTATCCTCGTTCCTGTTGAAATTGATCAGGTTGATGCTCGGTCTGCAACACAAATACGAGGGCGCTTAGCGACACGGCCGGTGGTACAGAAAGAAGAAACTGCGCTGCAGGAAAACGCGAGGAGGGACAAAAAGAAGGGAGAACAGCTCGTTTTCCGACGACGCTATTGCTGCCGCTGATGGATAATCGATGCTGCGGATGCTCCGCGGAAAAAGCGCGTGGAGGGGAAAACTCGTGCTGTACTCGTAGTCGTCGCACTCACGGGTTGCGCCTGGATAAAGCGCGCTTGACGATGGGCAGCATGACGGTGAGTCCGGTGCCGGCGGCCAGCAGATGCATCGTAGCGAAGGTGTCAAAGTCCTCGGCAACGAAATCGCCGAGGCTGTTGCTGAGGATTACTTTCTCGCCGGGTTGCAGCGCCGTTAGACTGGGAGTCATGGCTCCGTCTTCGTAGCGCTTGACCATCAGGCAGAGGCAGTCGTCGGTGAGGGCTGTAGCCGGACGTTCTTCCGGGTGAATAAAGCTCGGCACCGGCGTGTACAGCCGCGAAACTTCCGTACCTGTCCGAAACAGGGAATATAAAGCGAGGTGAAACTTTTTCACGGCCGGTGTAAGTGCTTAATAATGCAAGTCGGCGCTCGTGTGGCTGGAAACGGTTCGCTAAATCGAGATTACGAGGGTTGCTTTCGCTAGCTCGAAAAGTACGGCTGGATTTCGCGAGCAAAACACATCCGCGGTTGCTAGTCCGCACAGAGAGTCCGCGCACGTGTACACGTAACTTCGTTCTGATAAGGCTCTTTTGTTGCCTGATTGTCAAAGCTACACCCGTAATGCAGACACATGCAATTTACGCTGATGCTCGTACAAGTAACACATCGACGTGACATACATTCGTCTGGATTCTACGAATCTAAAATTTATTGAAAAGCTATGTAAATCTTTGATGTTGTTTTTTAAAGATAACTTAATTATTCATCGACACTCGTTGCCTTGCTGCACTAATTTCATTGCAAATATCTACATATTACGACTCGTTAAATCATTGATAAAAACGTCAGACTAAGTAAACTCAGTACTTTATCTCGCATTACAAGTTCAAATAAAACATTGAAAACAGTTCAATTATAGCGCCGTAATTCGCAGACTCCAGTTATATTTTGTCGGTAAAATTGATTATTTTAGTTAACTCTGTTTTCCAAAAGCTTCGATTAGACACGTTTGTATGACGAAGAAACAAAATATTGGTAATAACGCGTATATGCACGTGCGACCTGTTACGCCGTGTAAACTGAGAACATAATTTTATCGGGACTCTAGTCTAGAATATAGACATTCAAACTACACCATTAATTTTATGAAAATTATGCATTCACTTACTACCTGCCAGACATTTGTAAACCAAGTTAGAAACTTTGAGTAGACGTCGGCCGAAATAAACTCATGCTTACCTAATACTTTCATCTTAGCCTCAACGTGTCTGCCAGGCGGAACAATTTGCATGTAATTTTGGGCTCGTAAAACTAAAAGATGAACTACTTTGCAGAGCGGGGTATTCTCGAGCAGCTCATACTCATTGTATGTGCGTTCGGTCGATTCTGCCTTCTCGTGGGACTCCGAGAAAGATCCGTAATTTTTCCAAATTCCTCGATTTTTTTTCTTGAAAACAATTTCGACCTGTAAACAAATCAAGATATATATATATTTCAGCAATGTGCCCATAGCTACTAAATACATGGTTTCAATTAAAGAAAAAGTCTTTGTATATAGGAGACGAGAAGAAAGCGGTCAACGAAATGAAAGCTACTACTTTTTTTTTCTAAATACGCGCTTCAAATGGATTTTTGCCTCGACAGAGAAAACAATCTCGATGACTTATCTTTCGAGAAGTACGGAGCGAACGAAGCGTAAAATTGCAATTAAGACAAGAGCATTGTCGAGACCGGAGGACAAACAAAAAAATAAATACCTCCGGCGCTTCGCTGCTCCTCTGCCAATTAGGCGGCCACTCCACGTCCTCGATAAGCTTCACATTGTGCGTTACGATATCTCCGCTCTTGCCGGCGGGATAGATTCGCAGGCTGAACTCGGAGTCGGTGAGCTTTTTTATTCGACACTCGCCGAGCGCTCGGGCCGCCTGCGTAGGCTCGTAGAACATCGAGACGGTATTCGTGGTCTGCCTCCAGTCCATTTTCACGGCAGCGGGCGGATCAGGGACGGCTTCGGTTACGCTTTTCTCTGTTTACAAACCAACGTTTGTTCGTCAACACAGTCCGACATAAACATACCCTCTCTCTCTCATGCGGGATTCCGCGGCCAACCAAGCACAACTGGACGCCGAAAACAGCTCCAATTTCAATTCGAGGCTGAGCTTTTTTCGTCCCGCACAGTTGATGGTGGTCGCTAGTCGGGGAATCCACGCTTGTGTAATGTACTCACTCGCAGGCTTGGGTTTATCGCTTTCGAATAAAAGCTCGGCGTTGGCCGAACGCTCGAGCCTGCCGACGACGCACTTCTGCAGTATGCTCTGGTAGTTGACCCACGCGTGCACCTGAAAAGAGAAAGAAGATGAGTAGAGTGTCGCACTATGGCTTATCGTATACACGTGTGTTTAAAGGAAAGGAGCTCACGTCGTCGAACAGTTTCGTGGCATCTTTTCCAACTCCTTTCATGAGCTCCGGTACACCGCCAGGGTGAAAGCTCATGTAGCGAGACACGTTGAAAACGATACCTGCGAAAATCGAAGACAAATTACTTATATACAAACATAGAGAGATCTCGCATCTCATATACTATATATATATATAACAAGGTTATATCGCGCTTAGTTTGTCTCAGCGATACTGCGCGCAGTTTCAATGACATTAGGCAAGTCGAACAAGCTCCGCGACTGACGTTGTACATGCTATAGGTCGAGCGCAGTCAATTTCTGCATCAGCCGATACAATAGACGGCTCGGGCGCGATAGACGCGCTAACAAAAGCCTCGCAGACGACGCGTGCGTGTGCAAACTCGCCTCGTATTGCGATCCAGGCGTCGTTCTCCGTGTTGTGCTTGGCCAACTCTGCAGGTGTGACGCTGAGAAGTTTTCCACCCACGCCGGTGAGATCGACTCCGGACGAGCCTAAGCGGATCCAGTCCATGAGGCTGTGGCCCGGCGCCAGGGCTGTTTTGTTCCTCGGGTTGCCTGCGAGAGCAAAAAAGAAGAATAAACCGGCTCCTTATTATACTTGCTGTATATACACTCCTCTTTACTCTCGGCTTCGTTATACATTGTTCCTACGGCAGAAGTGGTTAATGACGGGCCTCGACAAAGGCGTATTGAGAAAAAAAGAGAGGAGAGGCGACAATGACTGGCAGCTCAATGCGCTCGGGCTGAATTAAATGCTCGTTAACTTATCATTATCATCGTATAATTAATATCTTTCAAGCGTTGATGCGCATCGGAGAGCCTGTATACACATGCACATCCCTCGGATGTTCCTGGCGACATACATACATACATATACGTATATATAAGAAACGCATAACACAGTATATACAGACGCGAGTGGCTAATTGGCAATTAGAAGGAGGTCGCATCGGTCGGACCGACCCGGAGCCCGTTTCTCCGCAGCTGCTGCCGGTGGTGTAGGAACGGAGTATTGCTGGCATCGGCAGCAGGAACGCGTGGTAGCGACACGAGGATACTGCGGGGATACAGAATTTCTACTCCTGCGCGAGATCGATCAATATACGACGACTTCTCCGGATGTCCGAGTCTCGCCGCGAAATCGTCTTGGCGGTGAATTCTTAGCTGGTATGTATATAGGTGCCCGCGACTGATCAAGCAAATGGTGAGTCGAGATGAATTATAGAGATGACTTTTCAGCCTAGTTTGCATCAATCAATCAAGTGCGGCTGACGCGGACTTTCATATTCGTTCGGAGTGGCGCAATTTGCTTCGAGTCGTCTCGACGCTTAAGTCAGCTTTTATATTTAGACGCGGTTATTACGTGCAGTGTACGAAGACGAATTCGTTGTTCAAGAAGATATAGTAAAAACGCTGTTACACCACCGGTGCTTATATGCGAAGCCGTGGCTGACCGAATTTCGCGTGTTCTACTGTATATTCATGGTATATATACAAGAGAGAGTGAAACAGAGAACCCCGATCATCGGCCGTGTATATAGCTTGGTATATACATATAGGGAGAGGGGTGAAAATTCGAGCGTTGATTATAAAGGCTTTTGCCATACTTTAATCGATTGCATTGGAGCCTATTCGAGTGCGAGGATCTGTATACGCTCGAACGGCCGATATTTATACCTCGATATAGTTATATGTTATTAAATATAACGTCCTTTGAGTACAATACCAACATAGCTATATAAAAAAAAAACAGTATATATTTTATCCAACCGTATATATACCTAATATGAGATACAAGTGTATAAAAAGCTCTCGGATCTTGGCACGCTGTTCCAGCGGTGTCATTTGAAGATTCCTACCTCTTGATTTTTGAACGAAGCCATTCCTCGCGCCGCGTATATAGCCTTCTCTCAGCTCAATGCGGCTGGGATTTTAATAGAAAAAGCTGCAGCGCTCGCGCGCGACCTTTTAAAAGCGAGGAACCGTTTATACTCGTTCCTCGGCAAATTAAAAGACACTTTTCCGGAATTAAGGCTTTGCTTGAGCAATCTTCGCCTTTTATTTTATACTCTCGATCTCTCTGGCATTGGCTCTCTCGCAACCCGTCGCTTGCTAGGATTGATGAGCCCCCGAGGCTCGTCTTGGGCGAGAAATTGGATTTTCGAAGCGCATGTTTACGTACTCTTCGGAAAACTTGTATTAGAGCACTAGGTATATCGATCGACTTATACGCAGGATCCGATGAGTAATAGGCGAATACTTTACATAGCTGCGCGTCTATGTGTATAGGTATGCTGTATATACTATATATACGTTCGCGATGCATCCATTAGCGCTGCTAAAATGGGACCAAAATCAATCACATCTGACCCCGCGCGTCGTCTCCTCTTCGATGCGGCGCTTCTATATCGCGAGGAATAATACATAACTCACAAAGACTTCTTATACGTTACGAACTTTGTCGCCGCGACATGCCGAAACTTTGGAAAGTATTACTGAAAAACTTTGCAATTTCGCCTTCAGGAGCAATTTAAATTCCCTTTTCTGCATCATCAGCGCAAGCATCGATGCAGCCTGTTCATACCTATAGCCTGTTCACATACAACCGCAGCGCGAATAGCGCGCATCGAGACAATATAATATATATGTATAAAGACTACGACACCGAAATCCATGTTTATATTCTCGTTTAACAAGCGTTTCGCAAGCTCGAGTTTTCGCAGTCGTTTGTATTGCCGCAGCGGGACTATTAAATACGGGGCGGAAAGCAATTCGAAAGGAGTCGGTATTTAATTACGGCGCGGAGAACGTGCACGCGCCGTTGAGAAAGCTCTCGAGCTGTATACCGGGCCGTTAATTCGGCGAAATAAAGCCCGCTCGTAAAGCCCCTCAAGAATCGGAAATCGCGAAGCGATGTATATACGTACACAGCTATACGCTATGGCATCCGAGCATTATATACATCGGATAAAGAAAGGACATACAGTCGCTGGGAATCTTACCAGTAGCGGAGCCAGATGACGAAGCAGCGGTGGAAGGCGAAGCTTGATTTAAAGCCGCGTCTCGAAGTTGCTTGACGCGCACAATTCCGCTGGGCAGGAGCGCCGTGTTTTTCACCAGCAGACCGAGAGCCGTCGGCGGTTTCATGTCGATTTTCTTTATTTTCTCCCCGAGCTCCTCGGCGCTTTTGTTCTTATTTACCGGCGGCTGAAAAACAGACGACTCGGCGACACCCCCGCCGACGGACTGACGAGAGCTTTGGCGATCCTCCATGTCTATGCGTGTTGTACAACTGCACTGGCGGTCGGCTTGTATAGCCCGTGTGGTCAGCTGGAACACATCGGAAAATCAAAGCGTTCGGATGAATTACTGTTACTGCTACGCCCGGTTGGGGCAGTAGTTTTAGTATTATATATACACCCTTTGATCGCGAGAGTCGTACTACTAACCGAAATGCGTCTGGCTTACTTTTATCTGTATATGCCTCTCTTCTGCACTTTTTCTCTCAGTTATGCATGCCGCATCGACAGATACAGATTTATGCATCAATAACTGCGCGGACGGGACTGGAAGCTCTAAAGCAACGAAATTCAAATGTAAATTTTACCCACATACTTATTTCTCTTTTTACCTCGACGCTGCTGTTGTCGCTACTGCTTATCGTTTCAGGCGTCTGGCCAACAACGCGCTTATTTAAATTTGCAGTGGAAAATATCAACTTTTGTTTATACTCGGATAATTGTTTTTTTCTTCTTCTTACAAATATAGTGCGGAAACTTTTAAGATCGATTATAATATAATTAATATATTGCGAGCTGTAATATAGTTCACTGAGAATGCAAATTAAGTATCCATAATATGATTCGCCTCGTTATTAAAATGAACGTGGGTGCAAGTATGATCCCTTCTCTCTAAACCTGATTAGAGAGTTTAAGGCAGTTCTCGCGATACCCAATAATACTCTAGGTACTTCCTAATTTTCGTTATCAAGTTTATCAAAATATTGATTGTTGATACAAATTTTTTAGACAGCAATTGCTTTTCACGCGTAACTCCCCCATGATAAATAACCAGAATGAAAATATTAATATATCTTGCTTCCTGGATACCCTCTGATTCGAAAAATTAAATCCTTGGCATAGCAGTGATTAACTTTTTTTGTTAAACTTACCAAGTACTTTGTAACATATATAAAATTTTCATAGCAATACTTACAAAATACCTAACAAATTAATAGATTCTTCTCCTACAACAATAAGTTGGTTGAAAGTTCAAAACTCGCGCCTTACCGACCGGTATCGCGTATACGAATGGGTCGCTAGGCGGCAGCACCTCTCGGCTATCCACACGTGACCATCCGCGGCAAACGTCAAAACTCCGGCTATAATTTACTCGTGGAGTGACAATTGCTCCGACTTGAAGCGAAGAAATCCGAGCGTGCGCTATTCACACCTGAGGATTCTTATATACGTATATACTCGTACGTTTGTACTAATCGTGAATGGACTTTGCCGTATTAGCCGCGAGTTGCCTATATATGTACATATATAAATCGCCCTTATCTTATCAACAAGTTACACGACCCTAGGCGCGAGTGTACAATGCAAAACTGCACATTATAAGTATATGCACATTATAACTATATATTTATAATACGCTCTCTTTCCGCAGTGACCTGTAAGTACAGACAGTCCGTCGCCGTGCCCTGAAAGCTTTGACTTCGATCGTCAAATGAAAATAAATCGATACCGTTCAAGCCGATTAGCCTTCGATGCATAATAACCTATCACTATCGAAAGGGGTGAGCCGAGTAACTGGAGCTACACACAGTGACACTCAACGAGACAACAAGGTCTAACGCGCTCAATCCGATCGTCGTGGTATACTCTCTTGCGAGGCGTGTACTTATAACCGCAGCACAGAATCGCGGGGCGAAAAAAAGAGCATACGATACGTAGAAAGATGGATAAGTAGTAGGGAGAGGGAGGGAGAGAGAGAAGTGTACGATTTCGGAGGCTCCAGTAACGCAAGCGCGAGGCGCTGCTCTTCCACTTTCCTGCGGAGACGAGTCGCGAGAGAACCGCCAGGACGATTTACACGAGGAAGCAGCTGCTGCAGCAGCCGGGCAAGCTTCTAACCTCTGGCTTCCCCGGCAGCAGCAACAATAAGACGAAGACGAGGAGGAGCAGCCGAAAGACGAGCTACTACTGGCACGTCAACAGATTCGCCGCGGGATTGGTGAGTTTGCTCTTTTTATGCGCTCTCGCTTCGCTCTATACCTGTACTATTATACTTACGCCTAAGTCTTGGCGTTAAAAATACCGATGACACTCGTTTGAAATTCCGGCTTCGACAGTCGTTGGCTTTCGAAATCCGCGTTTCAAAGACGCGATTAGCGGCAGTGTGAAAAGTACATGGGCAAACAAGTCGGCTGTGTGCGTAGTCTACCTAAGTGTATCTATAGCGGTGCGAAGATTCCGTGGACTTTCGATATGCCGCCCGAGAGCATCGCGAAGCAAGCTATAGTTTTACACCTATTATACTATGTGTAGAGTTATGCAGCAGAAGCGCGCGCGCAAACGATAAGCGCTTCATAACCTAAAAAAAACACGGGGGATCCAGCTGACTCCAAGTTGCACATACCTGCTACAAGGAAAGGACGTCACCGTTCATCCACAAAGCTGCATCCGGAAGTTCAGGAGAAAATTTCGAATCCAGCTTCGATCTGACGCCGAAGTGACAAGAGGCCGATGTGTCCACGTCGTCGCGGCTATTTCTCGGAAGGGAAGACAGTCTTGGCTCGCGACGGCTCGCCTGGAGCATCGCTCAAGAGCCCCTCTTGCCCCCGCGGGTGACTTCGACCCGTGGACTTTAATATTAAAGAAGGCCTGCAGCGCTCGTCCCGCAGCTCGACTATATACATTTCACGTATTTACGCGCGCGAGAGAGGAACGACAGAGAGAGATAGAGCAGTCTATGTGCGCGCGCTAGACCGACGTAATATCTTTGGTCTAGTCCGCGCGTGCGCGCGTGGATGTGGAGCTGTTTATGTATATAATAAAATATATGTGCTTTTTCCTCGGATTCTATATTGAATAGATTCTCTGCCATTGACGCCTCGCGGCTTTTTTATCCTCCGCGAGGCTGCAAGTTTTTTAGGCGTTTTATATACTTGTCGATGAATCGCTTCGAGCATGCTTCTTATACGGTAAGAGTGAGGAGACATAATCGCGCAGTTATTTTATTTGCCGGTAAACTTCTTTTTTTCTGCAGTTGTATGAGCAAATTTATTATGATTATAAATGTGTATTCGATTAATCACTTTTTTTATACAATGGAATATTTGGAGATCTCCCAGTGTAAACTAATTTCTAAATCGCTGTTATTATTATACCCTTTTGGATAGAGTAAAATATTTTTGAATGATTTTTCGCGTAAGTTCTGACTAAACAATTTGCAAATTATGACACAATAATGAGAAAAAATTATGACATTTAATATATGCAGTCACCGGTTGAAATATTTACCGATGGTTCGTCGATTTGCATTTCGCTTTTAAAGACTACGAGTGTACTTATGCGATAGATATTATGTGGTATCTATTATTATTATTTTTACTACGATAAGGATTTAAAACGTTGTGGGATCAGGTGTGAACATTTTGATAAGTATATATAATATAAGTTTATATCTATACAAAAATTATCGTTTCGGTTATTAAGTATAAATTTAAATGTTCATCTTCTCATAAAAGTATAGATATACAATACGTTACATCCATAATATAAATGTAAAATTATACAGCTTCGCAAATCCATTATTTGTCCAAGTATTCGACGAATAAAAAATGTATAGTATAACTAGCGAAAACTGACAGTCATCTTGTCGAATATCGTCACACATTCAAGGCGTCTACGCCGTCGTGGAAATATTATAAGGAATAATTCAGACATATAAAAGGAAATAACATCGGTATTATGGTACATACGACTAATACAAGGCAAAAAAAACGAGTCGCGCATCAAAGAAAGAGGCAGATCCCGCCGCGCTCGCATATATCAGCATACGAAATTACGTGATTTTTTTTAGGCGTGTCTCGACTCACACATACTACCGAACAGCCTCTCCCGGGGACGATGCGCGCGCTAGTATACCGGCTATAATATTATATACTCTGCCTCAGTCTGCCAACGCGCGCGTCCAGTGACGGACGGAGCTGCGTTCCTCTCCGATTTTATCGTACTTTATATTGTATACTTTAACTACTTACTGTGTTTATACTCCACTTGCAGCAGGTAACACGAGATTAGTGTTTCTCGCGCGACCGATAACGTAGATATTCAATGAAAACGCGTCAGATAAGATAGATGTATATACGTTATATAGAGTGAAGAAGAACGTGCGATTATAACCGGGTATGATGAAATCTGTCGTCGATGCGTTTTTATTCAAAACTTTCATATACGCGTGAGTGCAGCTCTTTTTTGGCGCGTTGGTGTTGCAAAAATTTACAAGTGTACAACGGTAGCAACAAAAAATGTTTTTTTTTCTCCATTACTCACGGTATAAGCTTCGTTAATCTGTCGAAGGTTATACGACTTATCAACCGGTCATTATTAGTATAGTCGGACAAAATGTATATGTATCGCTCGGCGCGTGCGTTGCGCGGCGATACAATCGAAATTAGCTGTAAAATACACGATGATACTGTTTTGACGCGTCGGCATATCCGATATTCCCGCCGTGCATGTATATAAGTATAGGGAAAAGTAGTCCGCTGAATATTTGACGATTGTGTGCACAGGAAAACAAGCATCGCGTTTATGGAAAAAAGATACGCGAGTTACGGAATATCCGTCTGCTGCAGATAACGATCTCGCTTTACCGATCGCGAATCGAAAGGTTAATCCGGCATCGAATGCGCTATACACACGTATTGACAAAAATCTCCCGCTCGTATAAGTGTCGCTTAGTGCGTCACTCGACTTCTCCTTCTTATTATTTAACGGCACGTTTTTTTTTAAACAGGCATAAGTACATATAGATTTGAACAAAATTAAGGTACCGAATTGAGTCGTGTATATAAAAAAAGCACAGACTGTCGCGTGTCTGATGCTATACTTATATACATGTAAGTATATATGCCGCTGTACTTTCCCGAGCGCGTTAGCCTGGTCACGCTCATGCAGTCATTCAATAACGAGTAAACTGTGCTCTTAATGACTAGACGCGCACACGAGGTCGCTCATATTGATGCTGAATGCAGCTCTTCGCATACACACGTCCGAAAGGATGGCCGTGTGTTGAGTAATATATTATTGCATTATGCAATGCGACTCGATTTTCGACGGGAGATTTTTTTATCGCGCGCTCGATATCGCTTTTTACGCTGTTTAGGATATGAATTACGCAGCGTTATCTTGAATATACACGTGTAAGGCTTGCGATTTTTCAGGGCAATCCGATTGCAAGTCGATTCGAGGCGTTTGACGAAAGTATGATTGTTTCGCGTGTTATGGGTCTTATATATTAGTCTATACTTGAGTATACCGTCAATTAATGTTCTTTAATTTTGTTCAGTAAATTTGTCTAGAGATGATGTATATTAGGTTATCGAAAGATGTAGTGATGTGTTTTCTCAGTATAGCCACTTAGCTCGTACATGCCAAATTTAAATAAAGGTTTTTAGAGTATAATTAAGTAGTGCTCTTTTTGTACACTGCTCATCGTATGCAATTGGCAGAAATGTGTCAGCTTATCTTTAAATATGCAAAATGTATTAAATATTTACTCGCGTATCGTATAGCTAGCGTTTCAACATTTTAACGCGTTTGTTACGAATAGAGTTTACTAGTGTATACGAAAAGGGATGAGATATGCGCAATAACAAACATTATTTTTTTTCAACTAAAGTCGAATATCGCAAAGTAATTTAACGTCCACATAACCGCAGATATAGTTATCGGATATATTGATCCACAATAATAACCAGGCTTGTTTCTCAAAATTGGCCATGCCAAAACAACCTATTATATACGGTGAAAAAACTTTTATCTTGATCAACTTCTAACTCGATGTTACGTATGCCCATTTATATAAAAAAAAGTAAGGATAGCTCTGCACAAGGGGGTTACCTTCGAGCAAATTATGACGATGTTGCATTTATTAATAGACTTTCTATAGGTTATTGAAAATCGACTTGTTGAGGAAAGTTCGCGTGCACATGACTGAGCATTAAATAAATTAATACATTCATCACAGCACAATATGACGAGCAGCAGTGCATTGCCCAACTTTCTTTAGCCGTATTAAACTTAATAATACTGCAGAGACTCATTGCTTGATATCCCTTGATGAATCATGCTTAAAACTCGGTTTGGCTGAACGTGCATAATTTTTTATTAATGCCTTATTGGCATATCTTCGAATGTTACAGATAAATGCATTTAATCGGGGCCGAGATAAATCAAATAAACAACGCAAGATGAGGAACCTCGTAAAGGTCGTCAATGTCATTCACAGGCTCATTGAATTCGTGGCGAGAGGCATTTTTCTTCTCGTCGCGTATCTCACTGGACCTGCGGAGTCGCAGCCACCGATCAAAGATCTTACCCTTATGCACAGCGCAACGGCATTGGCTATAAAAATAAGAAACCGTCAAGTAAGTAATAAAATGTTATAGCATCGAGCCATCAGAGCATCAATTGAGTTTGTTAAATCTCATTTATATACGGCTGAATTTTGAATTAACGGCACCGCAAATTTAAGTAGTTATGGACAATTTTCAACCAATTTTATATTAAAAAATGATTATTCTCCACCCAATAAGAAACATTAATATGTCGTTCGTTTCAATTAAGCTGATCGATTTTCCTATTAGAAACATTTATGCGAGGTAGGAGAGGAAGTATTTATAAATATGCCAATAATAATTTCACTCGTATATTTAAACCAAAATTAACGAGAACAGCTCGTGCTTTTGATTTTTCTTTGTAAACGCGTATATAGCAATATATACTTTTTTACCGCCTCGCGCAGCTATTACTTACAAAAAATATATATAACTATAAACGCATTCGTTTTTCCATGAACGCTAGTTATTTTTTATTTTCTACGCCGCAACATTCAATTTTAGTTTTCCTAGTATTCCGAGTTATATCGTGTGAAATTCCTCGTATTTGCATAGACCAAACGGTCCCTCTGCGCGATGTGCCGAGTGAAGGCAAGCTGGCGGCTCAAACAAAGTTTGGAATATATGCTAGAATAATTAGCGCTCGAACAAAGTCAACATCATTGGTATGCTTTGCAGTTATCGTCGGAGGAGGTAGTGAGATCCTACATCGCTAGAATCAATGAAATCCAGCCGATTCTGAACTGCGTAGCGGAGGACAGATTCAAGGATGCTCTGAAAGAAGCCAAACAGTGCGACGAACTTCTCAAATCGCCAAATGGACCGTCCGCTGAGATTTTGGCCAAGGAAAAGCCTTTTTTTGGAGTTCCTTTTACGACGAAGGTATAAATAAACATAACAAAAAGGATCATTAAAATTCTGAGCGTGTTCACGCTCGCTTGGAAACGTGAGGGAATATGCATACTATGATCAACGAATAAACTGCGTCTACAATTTCGCGTTTAATTTTGTTCTATATATCTTATTTGAAACTGTTTATTCTGTGTACGCGTGTAAAATTACATCGTATGTGTGTTTTACAAATTTTACACCCGTTATTACGTTAAAATTTAATCCCTCCAATGCCTGCTTACTTTATCCCGAGCTTCGTGCAATCGTTATTATCACTTCGATTGTTATGAATACGCGTGAATCAAATTATTTATTTTTATTACTTTGCAATAAAAATATCAATCCATAAGGAGAATATAATGCTTTGCTCGCACTCCAAACGCATTTGATTAAAAGTAATGTGGGTCACTATGACTCATATAATAAAGTCTCTTAAAGTGGTGTGTATAATATAATTTAAAAGTTAATATTTGGTTCCAGGATTGTCTCGCTGTAGAAAATATGAAGCACACCGCTGGTCTCGTAGCCCGTAAAAATTGTATAGCCGATAAAGACGCAGAGTCTGTAAAATTAATGAGATTAGCGGGAGCAATTCCAATTGCCACAACAAATGTCTCTGAACTCGCAATGTGGTGGGAGAGCACCAACAAAATTTATGGAACTAGCAAAAATCCCTACAACACTAGGTAATTTATTCAACATTGTTTCAACGACTTATATAATGTTTAGTATAAGATTATAAAAAAATATAAAAAAATTGAGCCAGTAGCAATCCTTTGGTCTAATCAAAAAATATCTGCGCGAATAATATCCTTTATGAACTTGTTTAGCGAAATTAACTCATAAATTAGTGCGGTCATTGTAAGAAATTGTAAGACTTAATAGAAACTATTTTCAGGCATATAGTAGGTGGCTCTTCCGGTGGAGAAGGATGTCTAATAGGAGCAGCTGGTTCGCCGTGTGGGATAGGATCAGATATTGGCGGATCGATCCGCATGCCGTGCTTTTTTAATGGAATTTTCGGTCACAAACCGTCGAAAGGTAAAAAAGAAAGACGTTTAAGAAACATTAATGAATAAGACGAAAATTATTGCTTATGTAAAATATAACAATCAATTTGCACAGGCGTTGTGTTAAATCATGGACAATATCCAAGCGCTGACACTGTAGATCAGGATAAACTTCTTGGAATCGGTCCAATGTGTCGATTTGCTCAAGACATGGCGCCTATACTGCAAGTGATTGCCGGCAAGAATGCCGATATGCTGAAATTGCAATCAAAAGTAGATATCTCCAAGCTGAAGGTCAGTCAACTGTTTTTCATACAAAGCAAGTTTAGACTGCTTAATTAACTAAAAAATATTATTTGCTTTTCGTTTTTTAAACTTTTTTCAAATATTACTGAGTATTGCATAATAACGTGTTGTTCTCGTTGATTAAAAAATATACTAAATTTTAAATTATAATTAATTATAACACAGTTAAATAAGTCAAATATTTATTTTAAGTATTAATTAAAATTCAATTTCTCAGATTTACTACATGGAAGATGATGGTGGCCAAATGTTCGTATCATCGGTAGACCCGGAAATCAAAGACTCTATGAGACAAGTAGTCAATTATTTCGAAAAAGCGTACAACGTCAAAGCGAAAAAAGTCTGTATTCGCAAATTTAAAAAAAGTTTGGCGCTCTGGTTTGCTTGCATGTCAACGGAGCCTGATAAAGACTTCTCTTATGAACTATCTAACCGAACTGGTCGGATTAACATATTTCGGGAGTGTATCAAGTGGATTACTTGCCAAAGCGATCACACATTTGTTGCTCTTGTAACCGCCACCTTTGAAAGGTTAAACGTTAGCTATGGTAGCGAATTTCAGAGTAAACTTAAGGAAGAATGCAAAGAGCTACAACAAGAATTTAAGGTAATGATCTTTTACAAAGACTTTTGAAAAGTTTCATTTAAATTAGCAATACATTATTTCTTGCCTGATTATTATATTATTATGTCTAATTTCCAATTCTCCTGCAGGATATGCTGGGTGACGATGGAATCTTTTTGTATCCGACACATCCTACAGCTGCTCCGCTTCACCACGAACCACTCGTAAAACCTTTCAATTTCTCGTACACGGGTATTATTAATGTGCTTGGCCTACCAGCTACCGCCTGTCCACTCGGATTAAACAAGCAAGGGCTTCCCATAGGATTACAAGTAAGTCGCTTTATCGAGTAAAAGAAAAATTCAATTCTAGAAAGCTTACAATATTTACGTCGATTGAAAATGTCTATACAACATTTTGATAAAAAGTAAAAATGAATTTGTGTTCCAGGTCGTTGGTGGTCTTTATCAAGATCATATAACGTTGGCCGTAGCTGAGGAGCTTCAGCGAGGATTTGGAGGCTGGGTACCTCCGGCGATAATTGAATGACGCAAATGCACAGAAGTCTCATAAAAACTAAAAAAAAACAGCCGCCGAACAATGCCTTAGTCTCGTCTTGGATGAGACCATGAATGTTTTTTTTTTATTCTTTGCGTTGCGAAAGGCGTTTTTTAAACCTACAATACAGCTGTTTAACATTGAATGTAAATCAAATGAAATTTAGTATTTCGATTTTTTTACTCGGCTAGAATTTCTATTTTCGTACTGGAAAATGCAAAAGGTTGCTGGTTAAACTGTTTTGAACGTTCAGAGTCATGAGTTAAACTTTTAGAGATGTGATAGCACAATCAATACGCGTCCTAGTTGTTTTTTATCTCGAAGAAAGTATATTTTATATGCGAATTATATCAATAAAAGATATTATTTTTATCTGTTTTTGATAACCTTCATTTTATTTTTTTTTGTTACTTAGAAATTAGTAAATGAGCTCCACACAAAAATCCTGATAAATCTGTTGTGCAAAGTAATTTATTTTATAAATATAAATCTTTCCTGTGAGACATTCTCAAAACTCTGTCTTATACAAGCGGAAGACGTATTTCCGCTAACCTGTCTAGATTCTGTACTCAAACAAATTCAACTAACTTAGAATTACTATAATGGTTACAATGCAATGAGATTTTTGTAAATTCTAAAATCTGAGATGAATCGATAATACTTATAAATCTTAAAGTATACGTCTCCAAACGTACAGTTTCATACACATTTTTTTCTTTAATTGACAAGTAGTATATAGCGATCTAGTCGCGCGTCACAGCTCCATTTATTCTAAGATGCTTTAAGTATATTTTTTCTCTGTCATGGTACATTCATGTACTTTTCAATGCGTAAAAAAACCTCTAATCGATTGAGCTCTAACGCGGTAACGAGATTACCGTGTTTCGGGCGTAAAGAACATCGACTCAGTAATGAGGTAGAATTAATTACAAGAAACGTTTCAACGATTTCATCTTGAAATAACACGCACCGAACTGTAATGCTTACGATATGAGATTACGCTTTTCCTCGATTTGTGTATTGTGCGACTCGTGTATAGAATCGTCGGCATCTTTCTGCACTATTTCGAAGTCACTGGAATTGCTGAGCTTTTCTGCAGGAGAATCCATGTCATCCAAATGAGCGAGATTTATGTCGTCGGGTGACGCCATGTTCTTCATTTCTATCGAATTAGAATCCGAAGCATTCGTCGTAGATCTGCTTTCGCTTCCATCGCCGGCTTCCCGTTTGTTCGCCGCATCGTCGCCATTCGTATGCATCTCGACAACTGTCACGAGGCTGCCCTTGCGAGACGATCTTTCTATGTGTTGTTCCTTATGTTGGTCATTTTGCATGGCCACTTCCGCTTCTTTTATCGCCGAATGAATGACTGGTTCTGCCCAGAGGCCTGGATTGAAACCTGGACCTGTGCCACCCAACTCTGCTGGTAAAATGTCCAGGGGTAAGTGTTGGTGCAGTGTACTCAGATTGTTCCCGTGTAGATAGATCTGAAAATTTTTTTAATTTTGCTCATGTAATGATAATAATTATGAACTTTTCATGCTGTTATATACGTTCGTGATTTATCGTATAATTAAAACCTCTCGGGCAGCTCTAATCGACGAAGCATTTAAAGTGTATTTTGTGATCGTTCAATATATACGTGCAGATTGTTCATTTGACATATGACTCAAAGAAAACGAGTTATTGATTTTTTCAACAGATATCCGCTGCAGTGATGACACACGTGAGTTCCTTTGTGCGGGTATATAGTCTCTGAACTTTTAGTGAGTCGTTCTCGCCATGTCAACGTTTTAAGAGTACAATAGATTGGCTGAATATAAAGGAAATATTGGTATATACCTTGTTTCTCGTCTTCTCGTCGAGGAAAGGCTTGAACAGGGCCAAAGTCGCCTGAACGTAAAGCGGCGCAGAGAGGAAGTGAATCGCCTTGAATCTGGCTGGAAATCGACCACGAAGGGCGGATATCAGATTCCGAAGTGCTCCCGCCCCTAAGGCACCTCCTTGTCGCAGCGTAAAACCACTCCAGTCCACCACAGCCACGAAGCCCGATTGCTGCCAAAACAACAAGGATGTTTATTCGCGACTCACGTGCACTTTTACGCTCTATACACATTATACTTATAGCTATCAAGCTTAAAATATTCATGACTGAAAAAATAATTATTCATCAATATGAGAAACTCGATTTTACGAGTGATTTCTAACGCTTGACTGGCTTGAAATTTCATTTATAAAATACATTTGTCACTTATTCACCTGATTTCTAGGATCTTGAATTAACGTCTCTAAAACTAAAAAAATAGCTCTTTGGACCACCAGAGCTGGAATTGCGATTGGATCCCATTGCGAAGCTAAAATGATCAAAACGCATCGTCCTTTCCTGCATAACAAATGAATTTGTATATTGTAAAGTATAACTCCATCAAGTATATGTATATATATACATGTACGGTATATATCGTTAACCCAAAAAAAGTGCCCTTATCAGTATACATAAGTGAAAGTTCAGATAACAAAGTATTGATCGCTTCAAATCGTGCAGCTGGCAAGTTTGAAGCTTCGACTACAGTATACTATATAAAATTCATAATCATATAACATTTATTTAAAAAAAAAAATACTAGCCAAGCACTTTATTAAATATGCCAAAGAAAACATTACCTATCACGCGCGGGTAGAACACCTGGTATACCAGCTCTGAGGGCTCTTTGTAGCGCCGGATCACGGGCCGTCAGATTTCCAAATATGTCTTGGCGGTGCGCGATTTGCGCTTGGTAAGCAGCTATCAGCGCTGCCGCCTGTTCCGTCCTGTACTTCCGAGCCAACAGGAAGCGCGTGATGTATTCGTCCGTGCAGTCTTTCAATTCTACGAATATTCATTAGACACATTCACCTTCTGCTTATTCATTTATCATTGATAATGAGTACGGATTTCGCGTTGGCGGATTTCTAAATTCGGTCGTTCGACGAATTTATCCGTCGTTGCGCAAACGTGTGCGCGTGAATCTTTACGATACTTTTTATCTTGAATTATTATGTATAACTTCAGGATTTCTAAAATAATCCAAGCCACGTGTAATCTTTGCGAGTATAATATATATATAACAAAGCGCTGCGATTGCGAGTGAAACATTGTCTTTATGCAATGATTTTTTATTTTCAAGTAGCTTTTGCGAAAAAATGATTTGAAATGCTGCGTTTGCGCTGTTGTGAAAAAAAGTCTATTTTATAGCCGCCGATCCATTCGTCGAGGAAGCAACTGCCGTAAAAAATAATTGTTCTTTTCATTGTTGCGCTTCGCTCACATAAACTTGTGCCGTTGCAGGACCGCGACAAATTTATATTTTACAGCGTTACTATATAGTCAATACGATTTCTTATATATATATATATGGTGTATGCGTAAAGCATACATAATATGTAGCTATATGTGTTTGCATTGAAATGAAAATATACGCGTATAGCCTTTTAAATACGACAGAAGAATCTTTGTTTAACAAATGTCCTTCTAATTGTGCATTAATGATGACACCGAGGAAAAATGCGCGTTTATAGTGATTTTTATATTATTTACCAGAAACTTTATTCGGTGATTATTTCTCTACGTTTTCAATACAAAGTAATCACTATATATTCTTCGTTGTATATCTTCCGAACATTAAGAATTAGAATATTTCAGACTCGTGTTTTTTTTATTTTAGTCTCAGACCACCAACTACCTGCTTATCTCTTAGAGTCGAAGAAAAAGCAAATAGTCACCTTGTAAAAAACGACGACGTTGCTTTTATTACGCGAAGAGCCATCATACAAAAAAATACGTTAGCCACAAGTATTTTTCTGCGTGTGCTGAGATATATACACCGCCCCAGCAGTGAAAGATTTATTCTCAGCGAATTTTTTTCCTCCACCCGAACAAACATCGACTCCGAAATAGCAGCATAAAATGAGTGTGTATATAATAAAAGCGAACATTGTTATTATACTTGCACGAAATACACAATGTTCGGATGGTTGCACAATTATTATATATATATCCAACTCGGCGGGATCAGCGAGCCAATTATTATATTCTTTGTTCAACTCACCGACACCAGGCATGTCGCGTAGAATAGCTCTGACAGTCTTGATGGCGAGTTTCTTGTCTCGTATGTTGAACCTCGACTGGTCCTGGTAGATACTCCTGGCGAGCGCGTGATTAGCGTGTCCCCGTGTCGGGTCCCACATGTACTCGCAGTACTCGGCCATCTTCTGCTATTGTAATATATATATATATATATATATATATATATATATATATATAATAGCCCAGGAGTAAAGAAAATTAAACGCTTCCTTCTGGCCAAACGGAGCTTCAACCAATGCTCATCCGCCTGCAGTATTCATGTCAGTCTTCGGCGACGCTGTTCACCAGCTGGTAAATACGGATCGACGATGAGTCCTGCGAGTGACTCAGTGAGCGATTATGACCGAGAAGGAAACGGAACAGTCGGGTCGTTGTGCCTCTCGCTCGGCGAGACTCCGACTATCCCCACCTAGAACAAGAAGGTATGTACCGTTACGTCAGTTCCCTCGTATACTCACACCTACACGGTCGCCTGCTCCGAGTGTCCGCGTCAGGAGAGTAGCTCTCGCTTTTTTTCCTTTGTCGAGAATATTGTATACGCGCTCCTGCATTTTTTTCCGTCTGATGAACAATGACCGGTGTGTCTCGAAGGCGAGAAATTGGTACGACCGCGCGCGAGTGCTGATGCGATCGAGTCAAGGGGATTTTCGTAATCGGTGACTTTTTCCTCCGAGGGAAATGCGGGAACCTCTGTTTTGTGGGATCGCTTTGGAAAAGTTCTTTTACCGAAGCTAACAGGATTTTTATAAAGTGTTGAAATAAAAATGGTATATCTATATAGTTTTGTTATACGAGTTTTTTAAAGTAATTTCTTTGATATACGGGGCTGAACAGTGTAACAGTTTGAATCCTTGAATCCTTGTACGCACGAAAAAATATTCTTTTTGTTTCCAAAATTTGGTTAATGAAATGTTTCATCTTCATTTAATATTCTTCAATTACTTGCTTTCTACTGAATAATAAATACAAAGAATAGGACAATAAGCAAACAGCGCATCATGAAATTGAAAATAAACATAAAAATATTTTTACAATTAGTACAGTTGCGTATTAAATAAATTACGTATAAACTTTTTCTCTGCAATTGGAAAATCAAAGTTCAAAGTAAGATATCATCGGTAATTGGTCGTTTGTATAAAGTTTAGAAAGTGCGTCAAATGATCAATAAATACATTTTTTTTAAATGTTGAAATTAAAATTTCTCTATATTTACAACATCGCGAATTACGATGGTGAGCGGCTCGAAGTGGGGCCAGAATTCAAGATGAAAATAAACATTTCCGATAAATGAAATAGCTGGCGATAACTCAATGGACGCATGGCGGCGAGAAGTTATAAGACATGACGTAAAAATACGAACAGTTTGCGAAAAGTGAAAGTTAATGCAGCGGTATAAAAAATACCGACATTGCACTTACGAGAAAATTCCTTATTTAATTAGTTTTGCCAGCTTCGCACAAAAACTAGTTTACTGGCCACTTTTGCCGGGCATTACGTTTTTCGTGCAAAAAATTCGATGTATACATTAATTTAATGTTTACGACTATTCGAGCTTGGGGCAACACAATTTTAAAGAAATTTTCATTCCTACAAGTGTATAGGATAATTATCGATCGTTTACCGAGAAATGATCAATGTCAACAGCCGAAAAAGAATGCAGAATTAAAAGTCCCGGGGAACAAGTTTCTCTTCGTGATGCCGATTCTGCTTGACTCAGAGGAAAAACTTCAAATGAAATTAGCATGTCAAAGAAATTGTTATTTGGAGAAATTTATAAATACGATTTTTTACGGATCGCTCTTGCTACTTAAATATTATAATTTATAGTGGAAAGAAAAATGAATTTACAAGAGAAATTGCCGAGAAACATGGTCAAGGTTGATTAAAGAACGACGTTCGTATAACACATGTAAAATAAGTAGATCGTGTCTAGCATATAGGCATTTACGCAGTTACACTCTCTCTCTCTACGGCTATATTAATGATCTTTCGTTTAATAATTTGCATTTTTCCAATTCAGTACCAACATACGTTTTATCCTGCTTCTTCGAAGCTCAATTCCACGATAGATGCGTGACAGTGTTTATACGCACCGAGATTTGTAACGCTAGACAGTTGCACATTGCATCGGATTATTCTCATATATATATACGAAAACGATACCACAACTCGCACATGCAAAAGCAACCGTATAATGCAACGCAACGTAATACAACCGAACAAGAAAACGAGTATATATATATATTATTCGCAAACACGAAGACGTGCGAATGTATCCGCCGATAGCCCTATAATATGACTGATGGCGATTCGAAAGTAACAAAGAGAAAATTACCCGTAATGTGCCCCCGAGGAGAGAAAAAGAAGGAGAAGTCAGCGGTGTGCGTTATATACAACTGTGTGCAGCCCAGGCCGCAATAAGTATAGTGGCGACGCTCGCGCGGCGCGGCTATTGCGGTGAAGAATGAAGAGAACGGCGCGCTGATGTATAATCGCGCGCGCGGCGGCGCAAGAAAAAGGAAAAGCAAAAAGGACAGCCGAGAGCGATGTGTATATATATATATAAAACAACAGCGTGGGGCTGACTCATCGAGCAACTCTATATAGGCTATACAGATCACGATTTATACTTATGTATATATACGCTATCTGCGAATCTGCAGGACGGTTGCGGCTATAGCTATATTCGCCGTCGATATATATAATACGAGGCTACGAGGATTCGGTCGTTTGTGAAACAGAAAAAGTGCTCGAGCGTATCGTTTTGGTCGGAATGGAAAGTTTCCAATATTATACGCGGCCTCGGCTGCTCTGCAGACCCAAAAGAAGCGAATATCCAGATCGAACGCGATCTCCCCATTGACGTTCGGGCCCCTAATATATACTGATGCGGTGTGAAAGTAATCGTGTCCTTGACTTCTCCGGATATTTTTTGTCGTTCGATATATACATGCATGTCTGGCGAGAATGTTAGTATTGTTTTTGGCTCGATGGCGAATAAAGAAACGAGTCGCTCTCGTGTTAGTCATTGACTCCTGATTAATAATGTATTAAAAAATTCGTTGCGGCTCCGAATAAAATGAAAACAAAGAGTTTGGATGCGATGGATGTAAAGGAACCCGGAGAGATGAGTATAGTTTCTAATTTTAGTTTGAACTAATGTATGATAGACGTCAAGTTTGTTTTTGAAAGCTCCTCAGTCGTGCATTAATTTTAACAAAGAACTGTACGCTGTTATTATTGTTGGTATATTTTTGTACAGTGTTATTATCTTATTTTCTCGTGTAACACTTCCCCAATTATACTTTTCGTGCACATTCCCAAGAAAATGGGACTACCTGTGTGTATATAGCATTGATTGGATAATGAATTCAGCAGAAACATGCAACCTTTGAAAAAATACAAGTATATACTTATTTTAGTTAAGAAATTAAATAATTTGGCTATTATAGAGGGAGTGAAGCGTAAGAACGCGTGTGAAAAGTATAGCTGATTTTTTCTCATCGTTATAAAAAGTGTATTATGATCATTTTCGAGAAGCCAATAATCCTTCTACAATTTTGGAAAAATAATTGCATCTCTCAGAAATGGCGTAATACGGAGGAATTGCAATGAAGCGCGACAAAAAGTCGACAGAAAACGCAAAGCCTTTTATCCTTAAACAAAACAAAAACAGTTCGTATTGATATACAGGCACTCCTTTTCCGGATTCACTTGGGAATGAATAACCTTGGGAACTTTTAACGTGCGCCAACTTCCATTACTCAACAAACTGCGAGATAAGGTATTGTTAATGTATAATTACAGTGTAGCGCTGAGTTTCATGATTCTGCATGTATAGGTATACCAAAGATTAAACTAAAATATCATCATTCTATAAACATGTTTCAGTGTAAAATGTATTGTATATATAGGGTGTAATATTTTTAAGATCACATTCTGCATCAGTCACTGTAAACGATAGATCCAAAGAAGGATAAACAATAATGAATATAGATGACACTCGGCTTTATATTTAGTACAATTCGAATATTGCACAACTGTATATTATGAAACCGGTTTCGCCGTTTTATTATCACAAACTCTTTTAGCTTGTTATAGCTGAACTTCAGAGGAATGCAAATGTTCATCTTTGCTTCTTCTCTTTTTTTTTCAACATCTATCACTATTTTACCAAACAACTGTATAAATAATTCAAAAGCTCGAATGCAATGCATGATATACTAACCTACATAAAATATTCCGCAAACTGTTAAAAGCGAAAGTACTTTTTAGCATAGCGATCTTGACGAGCTTGATTTATGAGCTAAAAAGAAAAAGATTATGTAATTCCGAGGCATATAAATTTTGCTCATTTAGGAAACGAGTGAGTCATAGCAAATATGTTCAAGGCACCTGCTCCTCGAAGAGGAAGTCAAAGTTGGTGCGCCTATTTTCAGAACGATCATACAAATTTTTCATTCACATACGCGATCTTTAATCCAACCGATCGTCGTTCGACCCATACAAAAATATCGTTCTTCCGGCATCCAAACAGAGTCGAGATCGGCGAAAAAAAAACAATATTTAAAATTACTGACGTTGCTGTAATAACAACCTTCTCTTCGATCTGCAGTTGCTGCAGACCTCGATGATAAATCAGTGCTCGGATACGGCCACTAAAAAATAAAGCACCGAATACACAGCACAAATATGCGCAAACGAGTTGGAGAAAGAAGAAATCCTCGAAACCCGCGCTAATCTCATTGCCATGCTAACCGAACAAGAGTAGCACGTAATCAACGCTTCTACATACATATATAGTACCGCACGACCTTCGCGCAAGTCCATTCATATACCTTTTTCCAATCGAAGTTCGGAACAGCAACCGATGAAGCCGATCGATCGTTGGATTCCTCCTGTGGTACCGCACTGCTGATGAAATCGGTTCTCGACTCTACGATCGGCACTAGACCTTATGATATATACATATATTCATATATGTATATATTTATTCGGTACTTCGTTCGCGGAAAACGACAGCGGGAAAGGAGCAACGCGAAGCGGCAACGTTAGCAGACGCCGGGGAACTGAACCAATATACCGAGTAGGTACATATACACTCGCGCTCGAGCGTGTGCGTCCGGCGGCGGCGATGGCGCCCGCGAAACACGATAGTGCACTGTATATGTATGTAGTTCAGTATATAGCGCATTGTGCACGTGCACAAACATACACACACACACGTACACGTCGATACGGTTTCCCTGGAACCGCGGGTTCGTTATATGCTTGCGTATATATTATGTATAGTTACTTGCGATATTGACAGCCATGTTTGTTGTCAAGCTCGTATAGGTTGGATTTTGAGTGAAAAAAATGTCGTAGTAAAAGAGCCTGGATTCGCTCGGTTGGAATGATAAAAATCGTGCTGGATCGCTTAACTGTATCCGCGCGAAATAGTTCGTTAAATTTTTGCGAACATCAGCTCCAACTTCTATGTGCGAGTTATATACACTGTTATACAATATTATTTTATAAATTGTATGTATATTTTCAAACCTCATGATATACTTGCTCTTACCCAGTAGTGCGTAAATAAAGGACAAATCTACAGCTATATACCGCGCTGCTGCATTTGAAGCGTAGAAAAAACGGAGCACCGTGTATACTGCAGTCGTTTGTATTGCGAACACAATGACATAACGTTGCCATGGTGAACAACTCCACTTTGACAAAGTTTTCGTGGTGCTGCACCAGCATTACCGTTGTCCGTTGTCGCTCGTCTTTTGTATAGTAACGGAAGTAGCATCGTGCATTTGATGCATCCGATAGTATCTTATTGTCTTCTTCTTTTTTTTTTTTTTATCTCACGCAGAACTATTAGCAAGAGGTGAACGGAGGATGTGCGATTTTTACACGGCTTTGTTCAATTTATTATTAAACGTTGTTCGTGATAATGCATAGGATGAAAAGTATAATAAAATATTTAGGTGGCGTTGTTTTATAGAGCTTCAACCTATATAATTTATTTATATTACTGCAATTGAGATAATAATAACTAATATATTATTTGTCTTGTAACTTGTATGTAGGCATTTATTATAATACTATTTGAATAGCAACAAATAATTCGAAAATGTTCTGAAAAAACAACCTGTATTATAATATATATCTGATACCCGGATTATGCGACAAATGCGTTCGCAAAGACAGCCTAACTTACCGACAGAGTATAGATTCATCTAGTATAAATGTACAAAGATACGCTAGATGGCATGAAATTTCATTGAATTTATAATGTGTGATTTTAAAAAGATATATATCTTGTACCTATATCTAATACAAACAATTTTTTTTACGAATGTAAATTTCTTGTTAACTATATAAATATTTTTTATCAATTAACTTTTTCATAAATCACGCTGATATAATATCACCGATTAGACATACATTTTTTTTGTAGGATCTCGTAATGCACGGTATAAACTTTGAATAAACATTACAATAAATAGAAGACGTATTCGCATGCGCTTGAATTTAATATAATTAGTATACCATTAATGAATATTACTCATGCGCTTAAACAGTTAGTGGTCAAGGCAACGTTAACTTACCTCGTGATCCTTGTAGTGAGGTTTTCTAGTGCTGTAGTTTTATTCATAAATAAATGCATTGTTGAATAAATTTTATATCCTTCGATAATTTCTTGCTTGTATACAATATCTTCAATTAAAATCAAACAATTTATTTTTAAACATTCCCTTTTTACTTCAATTTATATTATGATTCCAAATTTGTTTTACATCTATAACGCAACAAAATTTTCAATTCAATTTGCAATTATTTTATATCGTTTTATCGTAAACAAATGCCTAACATTCTTAGATAACCATATATCGTTAGTCCGATAGCAAGGACTAGTAAATTATAAAAAAAAACCCGCGCCAGACTAGAATACATGTATCCAGGTTTCTGATAAACACGATGATAGAACAACTAGTCAAAAATACGCATTACTTAAAATGTGTATGTAGGCCATGTCCATTTATCACAGTGGTATCTATTCTTGTATGCATATTACAGTAATTTAGTAATATTATCATATTTTGATGTTAACAAGATATGCATATTACAGTAATTTAGTAATATCTTGTTTCGATGTTAATCAGAATCCAGATTGTTGTGCCAAAATTTTGCTGCTTTCTCCATTGAACTAGCCGCTTTTAGTCGCAACGAATTAACCATTGGACTATATTAAATAAACGAAAAAAGAATGAATCACCTGAAATAATTTGAAACTACGTGAATGGCGATAAACATTTGAACACATATTCAGTTGAATAAACTAACAAAAGAAAATTTTTCATTTACGTTTCCATAAATTATTACATACTTGATACTTTTATTATGAATACAAAATACTCCCCTGCACGCAAGTAAAATACATTTCATCGATTTCAAGTTGACGATTCCGGCTGCAAGAGGCCGCTACTTCGAAAATCGATACCAAATACGACATATGACAAGCCTCTATGATGTATAGGACATGCATTATAGCACACCAACAGCAGCTGGAGCTATCCCAAACTCGCGTATATACGACCGTTACGTCAGAGCAGGACGCACAGCTGATGCGTTGGTTGTCCTTCTCTCTCGCGCATAGGTATATATCTATACAGGAGACACGCTTGCGCGCGCCACCTTCGCAGGACCCTACGCGTCTCTTTCTTTCATTATAAGTACACACGCTGCCAGTCGCCCTGTTCGAGTCACGATCCGACTCAAAGTCAAGTTTAACCTTTTTTCTCCCGTATACACTTACATAAAACAGCGCTTAAAAAGGATGCCTCCTCAGACTACGTGTACCGAGCAGTGAAAGAAGATCAAGGAAGGGCGAGAATCATCTCGAAAGGAATCTCTACCGCGGCATGGCGTAACAGGTTTTTCAAGTTTGCCCCGTGGCAGCGTTGTAGGTATAGATACTTACGCATACACATACGCACTAAACAGCAACAACAACGAAACTCGCTCTCGTATCATCGTGTGGCAATCCTCCTGCGATATCAGCACGAGGTGCAGACGCGCTTGCGCAAGTGGGAGGACTGCGAGTTCGTTGATAATATAATTGAGCGGCCGAAGCTCGACTCTCCGCGTGCAATAGTGCACAACGTGCGCATCCTGCAAGTCACACAGCAGCAGCCGAGAACACGGTGATTTTCCGAGCCCGCAGTCATGCTCTAGTCGGCGCACGGGCACATCGCACGCGTTCTCTCTCGCTCACTCGCGCATCAGCGCCGACTTTGACCTTCCTCTCCCCCCACTCCTCATTTCGACTGATTCGGGACAATGATTCGGATAAGAGGCTCATGTGCAGCAGTATAGGCCCGACGACGTCCGAGAGAGCAGCCAACCTGACCGATTGATCGAGTGCAAGAGGGAACCAGAGCACGTTGGAGGAATTCTACACTGCTGACGGAGACTGCATCTTTACGAGTGAGTTTTTTTCTTTTACACTGTCGAGTGATCGAGTCGCTTTTTTTCCTGCTCGACTTCTTATCGCGCGTATATAGGCGGCTTTTTGGTCGATGTCGCACACGTCGTTGTTCGAATGTAATTACCGCATGCGCAGGGAATTTTGAAAGAATTTCTCCCCGGCAGAAGCCGTGCCTCTTCTCTCACGCGTTTCCCATAACAGTGTTGCAAACGTCAACGCTGTGTATTAGGAGCCGGTGCTATACAATGTCGGGGCTGGGAAACGAGAATCGTCCGCTTGCGGAATAGATAATTAGAAGATTGTCAATAGAATGCTGAATCTTACATGGCAACTGTACTCGACATCGTTATTTTATTCATTTTTTAGTCAACTCCTGCTATATACGGGTTTGTTTTTTATTTCGTTATCAGCAGTGGAATACTTGTTAATTTAAAATCGCAAGGAAGTACTTAAAAAAGCTGGATCTATAATATCGATCGAGATAAAAGCTATTAATATGCTATGAGACGATATGAGCTGATGACTAGGCATTCAATACGTAAATGGCAATGGATGTGTTTGTTATGTGTCTAGATCGTTTGTGCTGAAGTTTGAAAAAATTTCGTATCAGCGTTTATAATTTAGAGCCGAGAACTTATTTGTGTCTGCGCATTTGTTTGATAAACAATAAAGTATTGTAAGTGTTCTACATTAGTAACTGCCGACAGATAAAGTTAATTAAACTCGCGAAGGCGACTGTATACGGCACGACAATAGTGAATATTAATGTTCAAACAGGAAATTTCGTATGTAGCATTCTGATTATTCAAAGTCAATGATGTGTTGACTCGTAAAAGCAATATAAAGATTTATAGTTTCATTAAAAAAATATTCGTTTTAATTTAATTCTTTGATTTTTTGCACGCATTGAAAGTTTATAAATCGTAATAGTTTTTGAAAGAATAGCTATATGACTCACGGTTTCCTCATGTCTTTTTGCAACTCAATCTTTTACTCGTATCTTTTTCGCATTCTCATCTTGTCTCTGTGGTTTCTTTGCTATCGTTTATTTGCGTATACACGTAACACAACTAGTCGCGCCTCGTCAAGGCTAAATATATGAAATTAAAATTCTAAAAGCATTAAATTCGCTTCTGGGTTGCAAACTAATGAAGCATTACAATGATATATGATTAAATTAGAAAAAATAATTAAAGCTTGCGTAAAGATAGAGCTCAGAAGTTTAATTACGATTTTGATTGATCTAATACTAAGCATTGCCAGGGATTTGGAAAAATAGTTAAACAGAAGAAGGTCCTCACGCATGCTTATAAGCTTCTAATAATTATTGTCGATTTTTAAAAACGTGTGCCACTCACTTTACGCAAAATAAAAAGAAGATTATTTATTTACAAAATCCATCTTTATATCTATTATTCTATTAGGTTAAATCGGGCTTCACAGTTCGACGACTTGTGTCCTAAATTTAGCGATCGACAAATCTTGATTGCGGTTGAACCCAACTGGGTGATTCGTGCAGACGCCTCCAGTTATTTTAATTGACTTTTATTGAAGAAATTGTCTTTCATAAAATTGTTCATATTGCACGACCTGTTTTCATTATTTAATGATTTAATATTTAACAATTATTTAAAAAGGAACTATGTAAATGTATTTATTAAAGTTATTCAAACAAATATAGTGTAACTGGGCTTCAAATAAATTAATACAATACAATGTCACGGCTTCATTTGTGCAGAGGAACTGCATGGTTATACTTAAAAACATGAAAAAAAATTATTATCAAGATCCGTTTGAAGAAAAAAAGTTAATCGCGTGCATACTTTATCAATGACCTTCTAAAAGACTACTTTTATGAACTTTGCACTCCAGACATCACGAATTAAATGATATGATTATAAAAAGTATAAGGTTGCAGATTTTATTATCAAAATTAAATATAAAAGCGAATAGAGTTGTTTAATTTAATGATATACAGTATCAGTCTCACTGGGTTCAATTATATTACAATGAAAATATTAATTATTTTCAGTATTATATCTTAAAAGGTATAGGTTTGTCATCAATATTTATTAATACAATCGATGATTAATGATTCATGAATCAAAAAAAGTTATAATTACCATCATCAGAAAGTATCAGTAGCTTATTTGTATTAACTTCATTCGATTTTTTCTAAGACGATATAATACGGATTCGCAAGGAGTGATATTTTCTAAATATGTCAATTAAAAAATATTTCTGCCACTGCTGTATATTTTAATAGTTAAGATCTTTCTGTAGTTTGAGATGTATACTTTTCTAAGTCTAGACCAAACATAAAAAAATCGTTAAAAAAGACGTTAGTATAGAGTAGATTGTTACTATGTTACAACCAAGTTATGTTATTAATATATAAGCCTTATCGTTACCATCATACCATTATGCCTATTATCGGCCGTTTTTACTGGCTTCAGGCGATATCAAAAAGATCCTTACTTTTCCAACTCATCGCGCTCGTGGATTATAAATTATTTCTCTATCTTTGTATATGTCAACTCAAATTAACATTTCATATGCAAACTGTTCCTTTTATATCTACTCTAACCAAGCGTTTCAGCCCCGTCACTCTTGATTTTCGTAACTTTAAGATTTTGAATTTCGTATCTAAAATTGTTCGCATGGAATTTCAACGATTTACTTTCAGTTTTAAATATACATTTTAAATATTTCTATACATACATAAAAATAAAACATTTATTGCATAAACAATGTTTGTACACTTTTCAGATTCAAAATGACGTCGTTGGTCACCACTTTAACTCACATTGTGATATTATCAGCGTATCTTTTTACCGTATACTGCACATTTTACGTGCTGGACATACCTATGTTACATGACAGATTCAAAAAATATGACGTTGGTCAGCTAAAATATCTCACAGTGTGGAATGTGGTATGTATTCTTATATACTCTTTATTAATTTTCATTATTTACAATATCAAGTTATTATATAGATATTACTATTAGAGTACTACGATGAAATCTCGACTTTGAAAAAGAAATTCGTTAGCCGTGGGAATTTTTTGGAAACACATACTGTGATTATAGAAAAAAAAGCTTTTGAAATTAATTAGTACTCTAATAAATTCAATGAGTCATTATTACTTTTCAATAAAACGCCATCGGAAAAGAGAAGATAAGTTAAAATTGCTGATCTCATAGATCGATATCATGATTTAGCAATCTTTATCGAGATAGCTCCATAAATGTGTAAAAGAAGATAATAGATAAATCGGGTCGCACTGACCATACTTCCGCGTGTTTGACAAACCAGACACCTTCTGTCTCGTGATATCTCAAGTACCGGGCAATTTAGACTGCCTTTGTCGTACAATATCTGTCGCATCGAACGTGTCAGCATTACTTACCGATTAACTTTGCATACACGATTTCCTCCTTTAAATTAATTATCTCCATAACTGTCTTTTTATTTCCCTACATTTTATGGTCTAAAAGTTTTATTCACATAATTTCTCCTTCCAAACGGTTGAGTTCAATTCCAATCATCAATCGCGACTTATCTTGCAATAATCCGCACGTCGTGCGCGAACGATGAGGTCGCGTGTAAGAGCTGACGAGTCGATTCGTAATTTCGCAATTCATCGCAGCAGCATCGGAGACGACGTTTCCCAAAATCTGCATCGCGCGTAATCAGTACAGCGTATTCATGGGCTAATACCGCACACCGCCGTTCACCATTCTTTTGAAACCGGCGTCCGAGGTTGCGTTGTAGACACACCGTGTGTGTATATTTACAAGTATATATATATACGTATGTAGCAGCGGGAACAACCTGCTCGTGTAAGCATCAGGGCAAGATGCCTTTTCCATCTCTTTCTCCTGCAGTATAACCTGCTGCAGAGTTACTCTCACCCGGTGCTTTCTAATGCCGTTTTTACACTACGGTCTTTCGGGCTAAAATCGCGGTGTTATTGCGACACTGCGACGATTAGCACGCCATTTGAAGAATCTATAGATTGCCGACTGTGTATAAAAACCGTATGTCGCATCTGTCTTGTGAACCTTTGAATCAGGTCATAAATTTGATGGTTCATCACTGACCACGAAGAAAAAAACAGAAAGTTATCGTATAAGGAAGCTTCAAGAACGGCATGTGTTTAACTTTTTCATCACGTAAGAAGGACCGTATATATTTGCTAGCGTTTATCATACTGCATAGCATTTACGCTGAGCATAATGATTTCTCAGAGGAATAAAAAATTTTTTGATCAACAGATGTGTGACTTTTGTCATTGCTGCTCAAAGATTTGCTTTCCAGACACTGCGTAGACAAATGTATATAGGCGCTCATATGCGAAGGAGACTTAACTCTTTGTTAAGCTTACGTAAGACGTATAACATCGATCAATGAAAATTGCATTTTCGAATCATTATCTTTCCTTTCGTGATCCGACCTCGTAATGACAGAATTACAACTAATTCCTGGCGAACTTTGAGTATCACACCCAGGCATGCGCATCGTAAATCACGTTCGTAATTCCCGCGCAAGGATTATGTCACCTTGTAGATATATAGGTCGAAAATTCATCGATATTCGAAAATTTCGCTGCGTATAATATCAGTTGGCTTAGAGCATCATAGTGCCGTGCGTCGTTCCTTACATAATTTTAATATCATACCTGGATAAAAAACTGAGCCATGCGTGTCTGTTCAGTATATATAAGCTTGCATAATGTTGGCAGAGAACGGTACATCTCAAATCGGCGCGACTATATATGTAACCGAAACTAACACGCCGGTCGCAATATCTATAATAAAAAAAAGAACGCGTCGTCAACATTGTTCATTATTGACCTAAAGCCAAACCATCCCGACACTATAATACAGAATCAAACCTACATACTATAATATAGAATATACCGCGTGGGCCGGAATTTACATATAAACACAAGTTAACATACGCGTACAGCTAGAGTAAAAGACAGAGAGAGAGCGCGCGAAGAGGGAGCGCGCGCGCAGTTCTCGGTTATACACACACACATATACAGTAAACAGCATATAGAGGCGCACGACTTGCGCGCGGGCCGTGCCTGCAGTAGTATACATAGTTGATTCGTCGCTGCACGCGGTCTGCGCCGCGGTCGCTCCAGCTGCAGCAGTATCAGTTCACTTTCGTCTCGGGATGGCTCGGTCGGTCGCCGGAGCGCGTGACTAGAAGCCACGGGATCGCGACGCGCACTTACACTCGCACGTGTCCCGTTGACCCAATACGATACAGCGGCCACGTTGTTGTTTCTCTTTTGGTCGTGCAGCTCTGTAGAATTGGCACGAGCCGCGAGTCAAAGCAGCTGCTGCTCCGTGGAGGGGCTGACGGGACTCGCGAGCTTTTTCATACCAGTGCTTTTGTGCTTCTTTTCGGAGCGAGTAGCTCTCGCCGAGGGGTAAAAATAGAGCCGATGGAGCTTGTGGCCGGATGATACGTCGATGGAATTTTGAGAGTTTTTTTTCTTTCGTCTATATGAAACTATGTATACTGCTTCGGTCGCAAGCTCCTCTCTGCTGTGCTGTTGAGGGCATCCTTTATCGTAACGTTTTCGGAGTGCGGTGACAGCTGCGTATTTACCGTAGAGATATATAATACGACTGATTAGCTTCGGTGTATCATATTATCGCTCTGTGATGGTGAAGCCGGCAGTTATTTATTATCGTGTGTGCAGGGGTTATGTCAGCTTTTGAAAACGGGGACTAGGGTTCACTGGCGGCACTTAGCCCGAACGATCGATCTTCTGTACGACTCACATATGTGCCACTGACAATATTATATATACACGTGTTCGTATATATGCGGGCTGACGCGTTTAATATTTCATAAAAAGTGTAAAATTAGAAGTGGTTTCATTGATTCTCTTTTGTATGCGCTTGCCATATTTTCATACAAATAATCGCGATTTCAGTGCGTCTTGAAAATAATAAAGATTTTAAGTGGTCTACATCGTCGCGAACAATATTCATGTATTACCTGGAGTATTTTCAATTTAACTTAATTTTCAACTGCGTTGAAACTTTTGGTTTGGCTCTCTTACTCAATTTTTAATGAATTTTACGCACATATCATCGTATAAAACGGAAAATTTTAGACACGTAAAATGACGTAATTTTAAAATCCAGCAGAAATTGGGTAACACAGCCAAGCCGAAAGTTCGAACACAGACTCGTGTATCTCGCGCGGCAACCGATTGACAGCAATATATGCGAGTTTTGAAAAAAGTAACAAAATATAGTTAAAAGCACGTTTGACTTGCAAGTCTATATTGAGTATAGATAAAGCATAAATTAATGAAACAAGAAATATCGGCGCATGAGTATACTCTTGTGTTATATTTCATAACTGCGATTCTTCTACCGTGTAACACTCCGCGATGCATATAAGTAGACGCGCTCGCTCTCCGCGATGTCGTAAACTCATTGGCTCTATAATTCGATGGAAAATCATTTATTACTCAACTCGCGTCCCCAACTCTGATATTCCATGTCTATATATATATTCAGCAGCGACGAAAAAGGAAAAAATTGTCCATCGCGGATTCTTGACCTTTGGAAAACGAGGAAGCGGTTATATGTATACTTACCTGCGTGCGCCCGTTAATTGCCAACCGACGAAAGCACGCGAGAATGCGTAATAATGACGATGACCTTGATAAATTTTACGAATACACTTCCGGTAATGATGATCGCACTTTCAATTGCTCTTTTCACGAAAAGAGATCACCTTGAGAAACACCCACCGATTCGAGTTAATTTTTAAAAGAGAGAACGGGTCAACGAGCGTTACGCTATGCGACACATTATATATATATATGTACAATGATTACGAGCAGTTCACTACGAGCTCGCGGACAATTGACGTGTCCGCGGCGGTGAGATCGCTTTGTCTAAAATATAATAACTAATTGTGAGGGAAAAATCGTGCAAGTTGCAAAATTATTTCAAAATATCTACGATAATTATAACGTTACGATAAGGGAACATTTCATGCAAGTGAACATATATTTTCGAAATATTTCGCACATACGTACAGTGTGCTTATATAGTAAAAACTTTTTAGAAAGTGCTCATTGCAATATCAACTAATACTCCGGGATGCGGGAAAACTGTTTAATTGTCTTTCACGCAGCTGCGTTTGTGCAATTCGCGTTTTCGGTTTATTACGACCTTTTGCACACGCATGTACCGATCGAAGTTGGAAGAGTTCACAATGCCTACGGAGGAAAATTCAAATTTCTAACCTTCTGGGATGCGGTTTGTATTTCATTATCTATAAAAATTTATAAAACTTATAGATACACATTACGCCATAATTATAGATATATAGAAGACGACGTTCGTACGAAATTTGATCAGTGAAAGTATTTTCACTGTTGGACATCCATTCTATAGATCGAACGATATTCGAGTATATATATTCAACTCTTCCAGAAACGCAAAGCGCGAGCAAGAATATAAGCTTTTTCGTTGACGCAATAGTCGTATTTTCCGTTACTTCATCCGGCGCTTTGAATTTTCACTCTTCGCGCTCTTTTGCATACATACTTCGATTATACATACACAGTATATACCGCTAGTGACCGCTTGCGCTCCTCCGCCGCTATAGCCTTCCGTATTGCGTAAGCGTGAAAACCGTGTATAAAGGTCTCCCTAACTTTCGAACGAGAATTAGAGAACGATATAGCATATATAGTCGAGTAATTACTGTATGACATAAGCCATAGCGGCGATCAGTGCCTCGAAAGCTGCTGCTGCTTTTACTGCAGCTGCAGCCGTCGCTTTGTATTGTACGCGTGTGTAGCTCGCGCGCGTTACCGCATAATTCGCTCTCTCTCTCTCCCTCTGACGCTCTTGCGCGAAATCCTGCTCTCGCGTGCGGATACTGAAGTATTATATATATATAGCTATATGTGCATCTAAATTGTGCATAATCGCGCAGCCGCCGCTAAAGGTTAATGTACCAGTAATCATGTTATATCTGAACTCCGTATAATCTATATTATGCATTCTTTTAATCACTGCGTATGAAATTGCGTTACAAAAGCGCATAGAGTTCGATTGAATTGTATAGCTCTTACTGACGAGTGTCGTCGCTTTTTGTTTGTAACATTATTAGGAGATATAGATCATTATTTTATATAAATAATAGGAATAGCATTGAACGACGCTAATATATGATAATTTTAATGGCTGCGAGCACGAAAGCATATATAATAATGCGGTTATACTTTGAAACAAGTTCATGGTGTCCTTTAATTTTTATAATTATGCGATCGATACTTTTAATTGATTATGTTAATGTACATTATATGACTAAAGTATATACATTATCGGTAAAATGATAAGGAGATAATTATTATATGCGATGTTTGAAACAATCATTATTGCATAAAATATATTTATAATATTTTACGTTCATTCCGTACTATATTCGTGTTTTAAAACTTCACTCATTTTCTGTTTGACAGATTGCACAAACGTTTTTCTTCCTACTATGTCTGCTCAACGATATCTTCGGCACAAACAGTGTCAGTCCGAAAAAGAGGCCGTTCATACGGAGATTCAAGGACTTCTTTCACGCAGCCGTTGGGTTCCCAGTATCTATGGTGAGTAATGCAAATTTTTATATTAACGTACCTTGAGCAATCTCTAGTCTTTTACTATGACATCTTATAATTGCCTTATCTCGTGTACTTCATTTCGCTGAAACGTTTAGTATGTAAAGAAGCTTCTTTAAATGCATCTCTAATAACATCGTGGTTTCGACGATTTTTTTATTTATAACTGTTCAATCTGTAAAATCGTTGTAAAATAATGACTCTGCACTAACAAATGTAATGCTATAAAATATATATGTAAATAGTTCGTAGGCATTACATTTTGGGGGCTGATGGCCGTGGACCGTGAACTCGTATTACCCAAGGCATTGGACCCCTACTTTCCATGGTGGCTCAATCATCTGATGCACACTATGATAATGGTCACGACTGTATTGGAAATGTTTATGGCGCCGCGGCAATATCCTAAAAGGTCCCAAGGTATGGGAGGCCTTGCTGGATTTATGTTAATTTATTTGGCCTGGTACGTATATATACCTTTCATATATCTTCAAAGATCTTATCAAATATTGAGCTGTTATATTATTTACAGAATATTATTCTAAATAATCCTATAATATCTTAAATTGTTTTTTACTTTAAGGATGCACTTTGTATATTACAAGAGTGGAGTTTGGGCTTATCCAGTTATTGAAGTGTTAACGGTTCCGTTAAGAATTGTCTTCTACTTAGTATTGCTGGTCTTTTCAACAGGACTATACTTTGCTGGCGAAGCGTTGGATCGACTAGTTTGGGGTGAATATTATTTAAACTCTCGAATCAAAAGTAACCAGCTTGCTGATTCACCAAAACACTAATCATTATCTATTATTTGTTTTCAATCACCTATTTTCTAATAGTTTAAATTATTCATGGTGTTGGTATTGTCATTTTCATCTTGTGTATCAGTAGATGTAGATGCTTGGCTTAAAATGACGTATGAATGGTTTTTTTGCTGAAAATATATTTACAATCGCTTGTTTCATGCATTCACATTTTTATTATTTAATATGCGGCGCAACATTGGTAATGCTTTTCTCACATTAAAAGCGCAATATTACTGTGTATCATGACCATGAACTAAATAAAAAACTATCCTTCACAATATGTGTTTGGAATAAACATCTAGGCTTTGTAAGTCATTGATCAAAATACTTCATCATTATTTTTGTCATCATAACGATATAATGATTTTTAAATAATTTTTGGGTGTATTTAATTAGTAACGTTTTATAAGAGGACGACATACATCAAAGTTTACATCATTAAAAATATTATACTATACTGAAACTAAATTGAGGCTTTTTACTCGGTATGTAGGAAAACGATATCTAGCAGCGGCAAACGCTCCAGAACTGAAATTATAGAATGCTGAGAATTATCACAAGAGGATTTCTCATCAACTTCCATCCAGGAAATGCATGAAATCAACCTTCATTAATTCGCCAAAAGTCATATTTTCAATTAGGGGTAGAAGAGATATTTTTATACAGTATAATTGACTGTTGTTTGAAATCAGTTTTTAACTTCTTTTAAAAGTATCTATGACTAAGTAACTGCTACATTGTAAGTTCTACTTGATTCGATATTCATCAAAGAAAGGAATGTTCTCTTTTGAATGTTTATTTTTCTATAACAATATTTGAAGAATTAAAGACTCTAAACAAAACTTTTAAGAACCAACTTAAATACTCAAAAAAGCCTTCCATTGCGTAAAGACTTAAAATAGGTTTTTTCATTAACTGGTTCCATACAAATATTCTGATCCTTGCATATACTCGTATATAGAATATTAAAAAAATATATGTTTTATACTCGCAAAACACTTTCACTGCTGTACCAAGACTGAAATTAATCAATATTTAACTGCAATTTTTCTGCCGATTTTCTGATATTTTTATTCATAGTGGAAATGTGGTGAAGATTTGCTTTACACATTATGATAAAATAAAAAGACTATGACATTCTCTTCTACCCAACAATCAAACATTATGGCAAAGGCATTATTTTTAAAGCGAATTGCAATTATATTTACGAATTGTATGTAGTCAAAGACCTGTAAATATGTGTTATATATTATTACAAATGTGTTCAATGCCTGTTTGACATGAGACTTAAAAATTAAGTTGTAGATAAATGATTTAGCTTTAATTCAGATATTTGCGAATGTGTAATACTAGCCATAATTCAAAATATTCATTTCACTCTGAAACGCGCGAGTTCCTTTTTATTAACCATTAATAAGTTTAATTAATTAATTGATCCTAAAAATGACTAATGCCTACGCAAAATTCTATATTTTATTATTTTTAAGTTAGTTTTTAAGTAAATATGATATTCTTTTAATCATCATAAGACTTAAAATAGTGGGTCTTTCGCGGTATAAATCGTGTGAATGTATGGAATTCTACACCCACTCAAATTCTGTATAGTTTTACATTTGTGCAATAAACTTTTTATATGTATACACATAAAATAGCCAATATTTCTTATCTCATTCCTTTTTTGTGCATGCCATTACCCTGTAAGAGTACCTGTTATGATGCTTTTTCTGATCATGTTTATTTATGCCTAGTAATTTATGGCACCTATTAGTGTGCTGTGTTTTATAAATTTGCAAAATGTTGGACTTTAGCATGATATATACTAGTTCATATACTTATAAGTAATCCTTTAATGCTTTTAATATAGTATATTTATATTTTATCAATCCTGTACAATAATACAGATTGTATATAGTTATACAGCAACTATAGAAAACATTAAATACACAAATGTAATGTTTTGTAACATACATTTATGATATTTTATTATAGAATGCAGTATTTCTTATTACAAATATTTTTTTATTTTTGCTAAATAATTTTTTAGTAGTTTATGAATAATTGTTTATTGTTCTCATTCACAATCAAATAAATTTCTTATTTTCGTTTTTTTTCATTTCAGGAAGTACAGTCAAAACTGTGGATAAGAGCAGTAAGAAGAAAAAATAATAATTGTGAACATTTTTGCGTAATGAATATTTTCCTGGTATGCATTTTAAATTTTCCTATCTTATAAGAAGTGAAAAATTGGGTGTTTTGCTATTGCGATTTTGTCTGTAATTTTAGTTTAAGATAAGTTATGCAAACAAATATTATATGTAATGTACGCGTATGCACTTAATTTGTCAACTAAAGTTAAACAGATTTATCGTTTAGAATTTATCGATCAAATTTATATTTACTATACCTTTTGTGAATTTAGATCAAGGTACATTCTCATAGTATACACATTCTACTAATTTACGATTTATACACTTTTTTAACTATAATTTTGTAGCAGAATCACAGTGTAAAAATGTTGATATACATATATACTAAAATAAATTATTTATTTTCGTAGCAAATGTCAAAACTTTTGTAATAAAACTAACATATTTACAATATTAAAGTAAATGGTAATTAATATTGATAAGTTGTATTCTAGGTATATCATTATACTAATTACAACGATGTATTGTAATCGTAAAGATTGTTTTATGTTTAGTATATAACGTTACGTTTATAAGACAAATTTTGTATAAATATAATCAGAACTGCATTAAGTTTATTTCATACAGAAATTTAATCATGTTATATGTATGTATATATGCAAACAATTGTCGTAGGATATGGTAATATTGGTAACTACTTTATAAAAAGTGTAATTTATGCAATTTTTACGTAAAAAATTTTATATACATAAAAAATTTAAAGAAGACTACATATCGAAGACGAAATTATGAGACTCAAACGATATAATTGAATTACTGTTTGGAGAAATTCGTCTGGATTTATGTTTTATATAATGTGGACCGGCAAAGATAATTAGAGCGCGTACTTACCGATGTCTTGGCAAAAGCTAAAGGTAGGTATCTGCTTGAATTTTCATCGGTACCAAACATACGCCCTATTACAATATATAGCAAAGTAATATAAACGTTTAGAATGATTTGTGAACTTAGTACTCATTTTTTACGCGAAGTATATTCTAAGTACTTTATATAATATATAAACGGCATCAGCAAAAGATCAGAAAAGCGCGTTTCATGGCATATCGAGGATGAAAAATTTCCAATTATTAGCAGAACCTTGGTTTTTGAATATTCGCGCTTCCATAGCACGTGATATGTGCATATATGTTTCTTGTCCGTCGGAAGTTATCTTACAGGTGCCTTGAAGAACACACAATTGTGTTTACTGGAACATAGCTGCAGTTCGCGGTTATCTTGCAGAAATGCCAGACTAAAATACACTAGTCAATCCAACATGGCGCTACGTTGTCCAGTCCACATAAGAACCAAGACCGAGTACATGATCTGAAGGTCCGAAGGGCGATAATAAATTTAATCAACGATGTCAATGCGATAAGCGTCTCAATTATGAATCAACGTGCCTCACGCAATCAGCAGCAAAAGACAAGAGCATTGTGCTCGCTTTGAATCGCACAGGTACGTGTTTCTCGCGCGTTATCACGAGATTATAAATGGAACAGTACGCCTGTGTCTGTGGGGGGATTCCTTTATACATATACGCCTATATGTATGCATCGTCACACATTATACGTATATATGTATACACGTATGTATATATAGTAAGTATTCTTTGCTCCATTCTCACCCGCAAGCCCCTAACGCTCAATGGGATGCTGCTGCTGCTGCTGCTCTGCGGCTGCCCTGCCGCACATAGATTGATCGCTTAAATTCTTCTTCTCGCCTGGGCGAGCTACAGGAGCGGGAGTGTGTGTGTGCGAGAGTACCTCTATTGAGAAAAAAGCAAAGGCCGGACTCAAGGTTTAATATAAGTATCATTTTCAATTTCCAGCTGCGATGAAGTCGCCAAAGTCACTCGCGGGAACTTTGCCGATTGGGATAGCGCAGTGTTGTTATTTACAATTCACATAACCCTCGGGGCAATTGATGGAGTCAAATCTTCAAAAGAGACGTTTGTTCAACCAACGATAAGACGCTTTACCTCCGAGCTCCGAGTAAGTATATTGTTCCTCCTATATATGTACAATAATGTCTTTGTTGGTTGGTGAGTTTTACATTTTTATATTTCTGTTATATTTTGTAAAATGAGAAGAATTCTTTGTCTGGCTTATTTTTGTATCTCGTGATATTTGTAATCCAGCGATTTGAAAATTAATCAATCCTTTGTTGTGCTTAAATTTGACCGTTTGTTCGTTGAATTTTCTAAAATTAATTATTTTTGCCGATTTTTAAAATACATTCTCAATTACTCAGACTTTGACTAAAATAACCTAATCTCATTATTTTTGTTTACCCACGTTTCTTTAAATATTTACTAATTGCAAATAAATAATTTCTGCTACTTTGAATTGACAAATAACATTGTTTTGTAGATCTGTGATTCCAAAAGATTACCAACGAAAATTCAGCTAGTACAAAACATGCGTAGATTTGTTTGCTGCTCAACGACACTGTTATTGCCTTATTCTTGCCTGTGAAGTCATTGATTGATAACAATCAATGCAAAATGAGTGGAGCAGACATCAGAACAGAGATCGACGGAAACAGCTGGCAAGAGTGTGCCAGTTGGCTAATAAGATGTGGAGCCTTGAGAACGGATCACAAAGCCAACTGGCCAACAGCTGAAGCTGTGGATTTGGCTTATATACTGAGAGATGGAGTTCTTCTGTGCAATCTGTTGAATGCTATTGAAAAAGGATGCATAGACAGCAAAGATGTCAATCAAAAGCCTCAAATGGCTCAATTTTTGTGTTTACGTAACATAAATGCTTTCCTGACTGCCTGCACCAACGTATTTGGATTATCTGAGTCTGATCTTTTTGAGCCTTCCATGCTTTTCGATCTATCCAACTTTCACAAAGTCCTCTGCACGTTGTCTCTGCTATCGAATTCCGGTCGATTCAAAAGCAAGGGAATTGAGTGAGTATTTCAGTCTACTCACGCTGTATTGACTTTAATTTTCTGTGTCAATAATGCCAATTGAATTTCAGAGGTTTTATGGTGAAGAGAGGTCGTTCCCAAGAAGATATTTATAAGGATTTGCAAAGTGCTGGAGTTGGGTAAGCTGATTATAGTAAGCGTATTTTAAGAGATGACTTTAAAGAACATTTTTTTTATTATTCTTTAAACAAGAATTTAATTAAGCAAATTTCGAAATACGTTCTTTAACCAAGTCTTGTTATCAAAGTTAAAATAATATTAAAAGCAGCAACAACTAGAGAATAAAATGAGAATCGTGTGTGGTGACTTTTGTACATTTAGCTCTATGGCACCAGTGGTAACATTTACGATAAAACCTAGGGTCATGGACCTAGGTGAGTCGAAAGTTTATCACGAGTTGCTCTGCTTTTCGCAGTCAACTCCTCGCCACAGCTGGTCGACTTGCTCGGAGGAGGAGGTACGCGTCAAAACTAAATTCTTGTATTGTTTACATGTTGCTGCTAGTTTATCTCGTACCTTAGGCGCAACAGTTGTTTAAGATGTTGTGTAGACATGAGATAATTATTGATTGGTTATTGTAATATTATGCTGCTTATGAGAAAGTATCTTGATTGATCATAGATTAGAGGGCAGAACTTCGTATCGGAACAGTTCCGTTTTGCACTTCAGTCTCTATTTAATGGAATCCGCGGTGCAAGGCCGTGCTGTTCCGAAATGAAATCAGACATGGACAGTGCGCTCATTTATTACTAAAATAGACGTTTCTTGTTTATACTCACGGTGAATAACGTTCGCACGTATATAGCACGAGCTCTATCAACTTTTTAAATTTTTTACACGTTATTTATAAATCACCGTTATAAAGCATCAACTAGTAACTCGGTGACTAATAAAAGCCATATCACCAATTTAACGATATCTTTATAAATTGCTACGATCGATAAAATACAAAATAAAGCGAGTTAAACGATAAAACACGTCCGTGTCTGCATGCTTTGAGCTCAAGTATTATTATAACACCAAAAGCAAAAAAAAAAAAGGAAAAGGAAAGGCTCGAGAGCGAGCGTGTTGTGTTATTATTCGTACATTATTTTTGTTGGTCGCTTTGTTGGCTTGCACATCTTTGTATATTTACCTGATATAGTCGGAAAGAAAAGGTGTGAGCAATGATACAGTACACGATTATTATGATTTCTCGCTGTGTGTATAAATTATCGCGCGGGCGCGCTCGCGTTTCCTTTTGAATTTTCGACGCCTAGTTGAGAGCTGCATGGCTATTCATGTTTATGTGAAGCCGAGAGGACGAGGGTCGTCGCAGGCGGTTTAGGAGGCGCGACGGAGCCGGACAGAGTACCGAGGATGGAGCCAGTGTCGACGGGGCTGGCGCCGATGACCCAGTCGCGGAGGAGGACGGCTACGGGGCTTTCTGCAGCCAGGCTCGCAGCGAGGAAATCTACCAGGATCTCTGTAGCTTGCATCTGCCGCCCCTGCCGACCTCACAGGTTCTTTTTTTTTATTTGTGCAGTCTTTTTTATTCACTCTATATTATTAGCTGCTTCTATTTTACACTATTATTTTTCGTCTTCGGGATCGTTATTATATTGTATTAATATATCGTGCAGCTGTTTAGTCAGGATATAAGCTGCTCTTTAAATATATATATTTGTTTTTGATAATATACAGCTGCGTCTCGTGACGGTGAGAAGGGTTGCGATAGATACTGCATTAATCTATCGACGTTTTTCTCGCCACGCATGTTTGGAATATTTATATAGAGCATTTTCATATATTATTATATTATATACGCGGTGTCTCGTACAGAACACAGATTTTTACAGGAAGAAGTAATATTCATATAATACCCACGAGGTGAGATGCTCGAACGTGCATCTGCTTAAAATTTCTGTGGGCATAAAATTCGGGCACCTTCTCCAATCTGTCTGAGAAACAAGTTTAATTTTCGAATTTCCAACAACGCAGGGAGCCGCAGCCGCATCGACTACCGGAGGCGAGAAGCGCGATTACGTGATCCAGGAGCTCGTGGAAACGGAGCGCAATTACTCCGAGGTGCTGAACAGCCTGCTGAAGCACTTCGCCCGGCCGCTCTCGGCGCTTCTGCGTCCCGAGGACTCTGCGCGCATTTTCTTCGGCATCAAGGATCTCGCCGAGATTCACGCGGGCTTCCACAGTCAATTGCGCAAAGCCCGGGACGGAGCCGCCCTCGGCCAGGTATTCCTCGACTGGCGGGAGAAGTTCCTCATCTACGGAGACTACTGTGCCAATCTCACGACCGCCCAGAACACGCTGCTCGACGTCTGTGCCAATAACGAGAATATCAATCAAGAAGTCATCGTGAGTCGTTGTGCATTATTGTATATACTTGTGCATTGTGTAGATTTTTCAATGTACTCTATGTCACGAATAACCGCCGCAGAGGTGCCAACAAGAAGCCAACAATGGAAAGTTCAAACTGCGCGACATCCTATCCGTTCCGATGCAGAGGGTGCTCAAGTACCACCTGCTGCTGGACAAGCTTGTGGAGGAGACACCTCGCGACTGGCTCGAAGATCGACGTCAACTACTACAGGCTCGCGAAGTCATGGTCGACGTGGCTCAGTACATCAACGAAGTCAAACGCGATTCCGATACGCTCGACATAATCAAAGACATTCAGTGTTCCATAGTTGACTGGGAGAGAGCAGAAGATATTCAGCTCAAGGATTACGGAAGGCTTCTAAAGGACGGCGAGCTCAAGGTATACGAACGGCAGTTTTTGAAAAACATCCCTGCTGCGCAGCATTTGCATAACTCAAATTAATTTTCTTGCCCGTCAGGTAAAAGCTCACGGGGATCAGCGGATAAAAGCCCGATACGCCTTCGTCTTCGAGCAGGTGGTGCTCGTGTGCAAAGCTGGCCGCAACGAACAGTACTGCTATCGAGAGACCATCAGGCTCGATGAGTATCGGGTGGAGAATCCCACGACGAGAAAGACCCTCGGACGGGACTCGCGCTGGTCGTACCAGTGGCTTCTCGTTCACAACAAAGGCTACAAGGCCTATACCCTTTATGCCCGCACCGACGAGCAAAAGCTCATGTGGATGAAGGCTCTCCAAGACGCTATCGACAACATTGCACCGGCCGCCTGTCGAAACACCAACCACAAATTCAAGCTCACTACGTTCGATAGCGCGCGTAGCTGCGAACGCTGCGGAAAGTTCCTCAAAGGCAGAATATTTCAAGTAGGCCGTACCTTCTTGCATAGCGTACGACGAGTCGAGTTGGGCGTTTGTTAAAATTATCTTTTTACAGGGTTACAGATGCGAGACCTGCCGGTTATCCGTGCACAAGCAGTGTATCGCCTACTCCGGACGTTGCGTGCTGATACCACCTCCCCCGCCGCCACCGCCGCCTCCGCCACCGCAACCGTTCGAGCGCGAACTCGCGGCCAAGCTCTGGTACGTCGGCGAAATGGGACGAGACGCCGCCGCGCAAAAACTTGAGGCGCGCGAAAACGGTACATACATGGTGCGGCTCCGTCCAACGGCCGGCCAGCCTCGTCTCAAGCACGAAACCAATTATGCTCTCAGCATAAAGTAAGTCTTCGTTATGAGCTTTTACTTCTGTATGAAAAAGGGAGTGCTTCATTAATTTTATTAATATTGATGGAATTGATTGCAGGGCTGACAACGCAGTGAAGCATATAAGAATATTCAAACGCGAGGTGGACGGCGCCGATCTTTACTACTTGAGCGAATCGCGTTACTTTAAGAACGTGGTCGAACTAGTCGAGTATTACGAGCGAGTCTCTTTATCGGAGAATTTTGAAAAGTTGGACCAGCGACTACTCTGGCCGTTCAGGCGTGTTCTAGCCAAGGCTCTATTTGACTTCTGGGGCGGCGAGCGCAACGAGCTCAGTCTTCGCAAGGGCTGTCGCGTTGTCGTGCTCAGTAAGGAAGGTGATGCCAAAGGATGGTGGAAGGGAAAAATCGGCGACCTGGTCGGCTTCTTCCCGAAAGAGTACGTCGAAGAAGAGTGATGAAAATAAGTCGATTCAACGAATATTATAACCGCCTGCGCATAGCGAGCACGGCGAATTATGCATTATCATGTATGTACGCATAGGTATTCAATACGCAAAGACAGAGCAAAAACGTATATGCTGCGCGACGTAGCTTCGCAACACCATGCTGATAGATACATACATATTGTCGCTTTTACCGACTTTTCCGGTTCTCGATATCCCGTAGAGTTTCCAAGTGAAAAATCAAGCGTAGGCGCAAATTTATCAGTACACGCTCGCTCAAAGCAAGGTGAAGTGCTCGAAGAGTAACCACTTCAAGAAGGTTTTATGTTTTTCTTATAATTCTTTCAGGTATACTGGAAGAATGAATTTCCGAAAATTAGGTTCCTTGAGCAGTTTTCCGCGCTCAAAGCTGCGACTGCTATTGTTGTATTCGTGTCATTTTAATCAGGGTATGCCAATATATTATCTACATGCCAAATTCGCGTTTTTAATGAAGCCTTGATCAACTTTTGTAGCAATGCTTTGTAATTTAACTACTTGATATGAAAAACCATATACATTTCTTTGTTATATATCTATTTTGTAAAATTTAGAAGTTGTATACGAAAACGAAAAGTTCGAATCTCGATTATTAAGATAGGACAGTGTTTCGGATATTTTAAAGAATGTTTCTAATCTACTTTGTTTGGCAAATATTTTATAAGAATCTCGGCGTTGTTTATCATGTTATTAATGTCTATTAGAGTGTTATAGCTAATCTGCGATTATTCGAATCCAAATTCGATCACTTCACCTTTATCACGATAAAAAGAGATAATTAGAGAATGAAAGTTACTATGAATGTGTGTAAGAAAACAATGGACAATGTTCTAATTGAAAATCCCAAGAGTGTATAAAAATTGAGAAATGGAATATGCGTGTCTGAGTTAAGTATATATGTACATGTAATTTTGTTAGATATACACGCATTTTAATAAATACATCGATATTTTTATTGTTAGGAAAGAGAAACTTTAATATTTTTAACTTCTGGAAAATGTTCTCCAATTGTGCCAATTAAAGACTTGAAAATCTATTTAAAAAAAAACGTTATTGTTGGGTTTTTATTTATCGCTTCTTACTACCTTTCAAGACCTTCCATACATATGCGTTAGAGATAGACAGAAAACATTTTTTACTAGGAAAAAATGACAGCTGACTCATTTAGGTATCTCTGCAAGGTTTTTATTGAATAACTAAATCACGCTTGTATCTCCATAACAGGCCACGTGATAAAATATATTGTCCGAGCTCAAATGATTGTTAATTTATCAATTTATGAATTTCTTAAACAAAAGACAATTCACATTGAGACAATGCAGAAGGCGGCTACAAAGCCGATAAATAAGCTATTTAATTTACCGACGTGCGCAACACGTATATTCAAAGCCGAATATCTTTCAAAGCCAAACATAACCTACAGGTTGCTGATGTTTCATTGTGAAAAGTGAAAAGTGTTTGCGTGGTAAGGTTACTCACAAGTGACTTGGCTTCGGAAGAAATGGCGTCGAAGGAATCCAGTGCTCCGAAATTATTTACCCGTGCCGAAGTATCCCAGCACAATGATAGCCAGAAAACTTGGCTGATCATTCACAACATTGTTTACGACGTTACGAATTTTTTGAACGAGGTATTTGACTTGTAATTCACGTATGGTTAATATCAAACAGAAAATTTTAATCATAACCTATTTCAAATAAGCCGATCCCGTTGCTTGATTAATTAAAATATTATTTAAAGCAATTAGTATTTCAATCGTTTACTGTTTAGCACCCTGGCGGTGAGGAAGTACTTTTGGAGCAAGCTGGAAAAGATGCCACAGAACCATTCGAAGATGTTGGACACTCGACCGATGCCAGACAGATGATGGAGCCCTTTAAAATAGGAGAAATTGTACCAGTTAGTCTCTAATCCTTTGAATTACATCATTTTTCAATATAAAATATCATTCTCAAAATTCTTTGTAATAATTAACAGGAGGAAAGAACGAAAACCAGTGATGATAAGTCAAAATACCCCTCTGGCGGTAGTGTTGGAGATGAGGATGCTAGGTATTTACATATTAATAATTAGCATTGCTTTTATTCATACATTTGCGTTTACATATTGTTCATTTATTAATTCGATAATGAGTCATTTAGAATATTTAACACCTGATAGAATATTGCAATAAAACTTGAACTAATGAATGAAAGTTAATTAATTTTCAATATTATAATAAGCATGCTTGTCTTAAGGATTAAAAGTAAATTAGTTATCTAATCGAGCATTCATTTCATGCACTGAAAATTTTGATAAAACTAAACGTCTCATCTGAGTGATCTAATTTTTTAAACATTAGTATTCATATCATTATGCTCTTAACAAGGCTTACTTTAAATTATTTTTTAACTTTCATTCTGATTAAATTCAATCGCGATGTATATAAATATGCTAGTTGCTGTGTGGTGATGTGACCATTCACAATTGCAGTGGTTCTTGGAGATCCTGGTTGATTCCTATTGCGCTAGGAGTTCTCGCAACACTCGTCTACCGCTACTTCATCAGCGCACATTAAAAAGAAGAAGAATTTGTTCCAGCATTTTATCATACCATAGTTAATGCTATTGTAATGGTATTGTTACAAGACATATGTAACGAATGACTACGTTTTAAACAGACGTCTGTCCTGGATGAAAGTGTATAATTGTTGTTTCAAAAACATTACCAATATAATATAGGTATTTTGATAGCTGCTGTAATACAGTGTGCTACACAATCGAGTGGGATTTGCTGCTTCAAGTAGGTCGCTATGATTTACAGAACAAAATGGCATACCCATACAGAGTAGATTTACATTTTACATAGTTTTTGTGTAGAATTTTATTGAAAGCATGGCAGTTGAACAAGCTTGTTAAATATTTGATTATTCAACTTTTGTACAAGAATGCGCTGGTGTAAATTGATTAACCAGCAAACTTCTTTTGGCATTTCAATCAAGGATACTATCATGCATTTTATATAATAATTATTTAGCAAAGGGTATTTTTCGATTGCAATAATTACTGGGCAAATTTCTATACTTTATTGTTATAAACTATATTTTCGAGAAACTTAATAAAAATCAGGTTATAAAAAAAATTAAAGTGACAAATTGTTGATAGACCTATCCCTTATATATTTAGAATGTGATCAAGCAATGTGGTTAAAGTGCTATATTTTCATTTTTATCAACTTATAGGGTAAAATTAGAATGTATACACAACGTACACTATTATTACATGATGTAACGCTTGTGAATGAAAACTGATTTCCAAGATAGGCTATTGACGTCACTTGCGCTATACCTAACACGGGACATTTTCCGATAAGCCACACCCAAAAAGGGTCAATATTGGTGTTCATGCATACAATAAGATTTTTGCATCAATTCCTTTGATGATGAAATATAAAGAATCATTCCTTATTCGACGAATTAACAAAAAATGCGTAAAATATATAGAAAAAAATTTGGATCATCATCGAAATTGCATCAGACCAGAGAAGACGCGGTATACTTCCAAATATTGTACGCACAATTTGAAAATGCGCTCAAACATGTTTAAACGAATTCGGCGGCGGTTTATGTTAGGATATATATTATTGTAAGCGCCAATTAGCGACGAATGGGAATTCAAAAGCACGCGCGATCCTTTCGTGTCTCTCGGTCTTCAATTTTTCCGGTATTCAGAGGCTGGTACGTGCTGCGCGCAATTAAAGCAATCAAGCTCATAAAACGCGTCTACGCCGAGCAGTTATATAGTCTCATCGATCAATTGCGCTACATTAAAAAATATAGGGACTTTGTCTGTATCAATAAAGCGGCTATATATATATGCATGAATTTGTGGTGACTGACACTCGACATTAAGAATTTTTTGAAATCGTATATAGATGTTCGAGTTCGTACAGTTCCTTTTATAAAATACGTAATTATTCGCTTTCTAGACGACAACATTTTTTTTTTTCACCAAACGTAATACAAATTTTCTCACAACGAGGAATCACCGTTATATACCTTTTATTCGATTTCATATGGAAGAGCACACATATATACATCTATTTTTCTAATTTTAAAAGAATCGCCGAGCTGCGAATGACGCGCGAACGCGTCGCCGCCATAGAGAAATAAATAAATTCGATTGTTATATATTATTATAATCGCGAATATATCACCGATCACATCTAAAACGCATTCGGTCACGAAGCTCGAACCGATTCAAGAATATCGACTCTTGCCGACTGCGATAAGTATATCCAGAAAAAGCTGAAGCGTCGATTATTTCCGCAAACGTTTTTTTATTCGACATTCCATAATCTCCGCGGAGCTTGCGACTTGCCTGTCCTCGCGCGCTCTTCCTCTCTCCGCACACAATAACGCATAATAGAAACGCTATACATACGCGCGGCTCCAATTAACATTGACAAAGGCTGGCCTTAAACGATCGCAGGACTCGTGACGCCGGTATACGCGTTTATCCGTGCCCGAAACTCGTATAATTCGTGCGAGAGGAAAGTAGACACTTAGAGGCGCCTCTCGAGAGACAATACGCACTCGGAGTAAAAAAGCATCTATAAGTATTGCACAGCTGCTGCGACGTTCGGGGTCGAGAAAGAGCTTCTCTCTCTCTCTCGTGCGGTATACGGAAAAAGCACACTACTCGAGGGTACGCGTATATATATATATATATATACCTATACACAATACCTTTATTTTATATATATATGTATGTATATCTATAGGCGGTCGTCGAAGCGAGACAGAAGTAGGAAGGAGAGCTGCGAGCGCTTGCGCCTTTGCTCGCTCGCTCGCTCGCGTCCTCGTAGCAGCGCAGTTCGCTCCGGGGATCCACGCCGCTCGCACGAACTCTCTCTCTTTCTGCGCAAGATATGCCGCCCGCCCTCTAGTACTTATATATATACATATATATATATATACATACATAATTATTACATATACGACGCACGTGGATTCGCCCTCGACGCACTTTTTCCGTACAGCATACCGCTGCTACATGTAGATACGCTAATAATAATAATAATAATAATAATTGTGCGGATATATATTTTATATATATATATATATATATAATATTGCATCGCATTGCACACACTGCACCGGGACAGGTGTGCGTCGCAATCGACGTTTGAATTACAGAGAGAGAGAGAGAGAGAGAGAGAGAGAGGGAGAGAGAAAGAAAGTGTAGTCTGATCCGCCAAGTCTTCGTCAACGACGAGGAAGACGAATAATAAGCAGCAAGCAGCCAGTGCTCGTTACAGATAAGCCGTCAAAGTGTCATGAGAGGCAGTTTTACAACGATCCGCCCTTATCGTCGGCCCCTTCTAGAGTCATGCATGTCGCGCCCCTCAAACGAGGTAAGCCCACGTATATACTTACTAAAAGCTTCGGCCCACATCTCTCTACAACATACCTATATAGAGAGAACGTAACCGCGTACGTGCCAAGTTCATTATCATCTCTCTCGCTTACGCGCGTGGCTGCATCGGAGCGTGCGCGCGATTGCCGATGAATCTTTAAAGCCGTCCTCGCCGCGACGATGAGTCCTATTGCGCGAATCCCCCCGAGTACCGCGTTATAATAACCGGATAACACACGAGCGACGCGCGGTTGCATCAGCTCGCAAGTAGATCCAGCCGAGTAGCGCCAGACTCTCCAAAAATATCATTTTACAGCTGCCGCCCAAAAGTCCGTCTGAATGTCATCGAAATCTTTCGTTGGCTCTCGTGTGCCGCCGTCTTCGATTCTTTCTCTCTTTCGTTAATATATATATATATATATATATATATATATATATATATATATCTGGCGGAGGCCGAAAGTGTTTTCTGTCTCGGCGCGGCCGGAATTTTCACGTGCTGGAGAGCGATGCCGGGCTGCGATGTGTGTGCGTGTGTGTGTGCATATATATCGAATGAGTCCGTGTGTGCGAGAGATGCAGTATTATAAAGCCGATGAATGGGATGGACCGGCTAGAGTCACGGTTATATATAGCTATACGTTATTCCACGCGCGCACACGTGATCGATCGCGCGCGGCTCTTATAATTGCTACTTTTTTTTCGAAAACTTCGGAACGCCACATCGATCGTTATATACACATATGTATATAAAAATAACCGAGGAAATGTATTTTCGGCGACTTGTTGCACGCCGATGCTTGTCGGAGATTTTTAACCTACTTTCAGAATCAACTTATATATACAAAACAATGCTTCATTATAGTCGCCTCGGAATCACGCGCTTGCATTGCGTCCGCTGCGCTTTTGGCAACGCGCGACGCAGCTTTTATCTTTATACACGCATATTCCCGCGCGTAAAATCTTCTCTGGCTACGGGAACGATTGATCAGCCGCAGTGAGTGATGGGATAATAAGTATAGACGTTTGGTACGGGGTAATATATATATATATATATATATATATATATATATATATAGGTATATGGAGAAGAAAAAAATTTTTTTTTCGCAACACAACGATAGTAGCGCGGAGGGGATGCGCAAACTCGGCCGCGCGCATAAATAACTCATTCGCGCGCTGTGTAAACATGCACGTGTGTGTGTGTATATATATATACACACACTACGTATCGGCACTCAATGAATCCGTACAAATCGAAACTCCTCGTCGCGCGCTCACTGTATATGCATATTGGAAATAGCTGGAAAAGTCTATTTCTCCCGCCTATATGCGGTATGTATATATATAATAAATGAGAGCGAAATGTAAGTGAGAGAGGCGTGGCATATTAGATACATGCAAGCGCACAACAAAATATGTACGTACACAGGCGCTACGCTGTATTATCGACTGTATAATAACGTGTGTGTATAAGCCTTTCGCGCGCACGGCCGAGATCATAAGGGTGCAAATATGCATAGAATAGCGGTCAGTAGATACTACCTGCTGCCGCGTGTATGTATGTATGTATGTATGTATGTATGTATGTATGTATATAGGGAACGCGTGCGCGCGGGCGGGACGATTCTGGCGTAAATCGCTCTCTCGACCTTGGCGAGGGGCCACTACGCCGCCTCTACTTCGATCCGCAAGAGAGTGCGAGAGAGCCGAGGAATATGTGCGCGCGCAGGGGCGCGGATCGCGCGCTCAACGCACGAAAATTGCGGGGGTGGAAGTGTGCCCATACATATATATATATATATATATATATATATATATATATGGGGAACGGCAAGTGCTCGTTATCATCACACGAGAGGCTTCGCGGTCCATTGAGCCGCGATCGATTTTCGAGGGATGAAGCAGACTTGTATTATCGCGGGAATAAAGTAGCTTCGTATTCGGAATCAGGCTTATTCCGCGGATGGTGATAGGAGAGTCCAGGAAATCGGATTCTTCAATATGTCGAGAGCGAGAGAAATTTTTTAACGCTCGCCGCGCGGAGGCCACATTCGTATACAAGCTAATATACACCGATGTGCGGAAAACCAACTATAAGTACACCCGCGCGCACAGGAAAATATCGATCGAGAACCGCATCGGTGGTCGATATGCGAATTGCATAAACACACAGCGGCGGCCTTTGCACTATATTCTATATCCTATATATATTTATAGCCATTTTGTACAATGTGTACATATGTGTCTGTGTAATAAGCAAGTGCAATGATTGTGCAAGACCTTGTCCTAGCGTGTCGTACTTCTCTTTCTCTCTTTGACGGCGCGGCACGTGTATATATATATATATATATATACGCATAATAGAATAAACAAAAATAACTCTAGCCATCAAACTCGCGGAAATTCAAACGTTATCACCCTTTTCCGCACTATATCCCACATATTATACGGTTGCAGCTCTAGTGTGCATGCAGGCGCCTCCGCTCATCAATATTCAGTAGACTATACATATATGTATCGTATTACACCCAGTTCATCCTCTCTCGCGACGTCGCTATATATCGTCGTATGTATCGCCGCGCATATACTTTTACATTATATACCGCTCGCTCGGCACTTATGTATACTTACGCGCACTGAAAAATACAACGGCGTCAGCTTAAAAAACGCGCGCGATCGGTCAGACGTGCTCTTTACGAACGCATGTGTACACATATATATATATATATATATATATATATATATATATATATATATATATATACAAGCGCGCGCGAATCGTAATCCGAGCCTATTACTTGAAATATATAACCTTATATAGTCTACCGCATGTATGCGAAACGACACACAGGACTTATCGCTCCTCGTGTACGTATTCCGTTTCTCTATATATATGCTCGTTGTGCTCTGTACTGATCGTCAGAATCGCGTAACGACATTTTTTTTCTTTTTTTTTTCGTCGCTGCAACCACTTTATGTGTTTTCGATTCGGACGCTTTATTTCTTTCGTCGCGGAACTATATATAACACACTCGTACTTTATATCACGGCCTGTATATTTTCGAGAGCGCGCACGATATGTTTGTTTTGTCGAGCTTGTATTTATAGAATATATCCGCGTCGTGGGAGTATACAGAGACGCGCGCAGGAGAGAGAGAGAGAAGGCATTATTCGCGTAAAATTCCATAATCGCGTAAGAATGCCGGTATCGAGATATCGGATTACGGAGTTCCGTTTTGTTATAATACGTAGGACAGCGTAGTCGCGGAAAATTAAACGCTCGACTGTGCAGGTACAACAGTTGTCCCGAGTTTAAAGGTAGACAATCGAAGGAGGAAAAAGGCGTCACGCACGATCAGTGTGTATACACAATGGGTAAACTTTTTGCCTTCACACGTACCCGTCAATTTGCGGGAGAGCACATAGGGAGAGTTTGTTTAGCCGCTCGCGCGAGTACGTACTTGTATAAACAGAGAAAATGAAAATTTTTTTATCGTTTCTCCGGGAAGTCTCCTCGACAGCTTCTAAGCGCACGTATACAGATTATAGTCTTAGCTGCTATTAGAGATTGCCCCGTGTGCATATATAATGGAAAGCGCGACCTTCACGCTCGATATATAATATATGCGATGCTTGCGTCACACAAAGCATAGCGCCTCCCAATTTCGTCCCGACTAATATGGCTGAAATATTGAAAGCGCAATTATTCCTATAGCCCAATATCAGCGCCGGGGCTCACTCGTTAAAATTAACGAAAGGTTTATACGTTATACTCTTATGCGCAGCCGTCCCACATCATGGTACAGAAACAGGTCCACACGAAGACAGCAGTGTCAGCAATCAACAGCAGCAGCAACAGCCAGAACTCGAACGAGCATCAGTCACAGGAGAGCTACAACCGAGCAGCAGTCTGCGCATGCGCAACAACTGCTGGCCCAAAGCAGGCCAGGGGCAAGAGGGTCCCATCACCGGGTTCCAAGAACAGCAGCAGCAGCAGCAGCAGCAACCGAGCAGCCTCGGCGGCCCTCTGGGCAATGACCAAGACGGGAGTGGAGGGTGCAGAGGGTTGGAGGGGCAGGACCCAGAGAAGGACGACCCTGTTCACCTCAAGAGACGGGTGGGACTCGTCAGTGGGGTGGCTCTAATCGTCGGGACTATGATCGGCTCAGGAATTTTCGTATCGCCGTCCGGTCTCTTGGTGAGTTGAGTGGTATATGTGCGTGTGGCGGTGAGCCAGCTGCTATTCCGTGCTTGCAAGCTCGACGATAGGCGGGAAAAGTGACGCTCGCGATGACGCGATCTTTCATCTAAAAACAGCGAGAATATTCGAAATACCAACTCGCAGTGTATACAATAGTTATATACTGCGCGTATATAAGTTATACTCGCTCGATACCGCGTTGCAGCGTGTTGGCAAACTTTGTCCAAGTTGACACGTCATCGGCATATTTCCACGCGTAAAGCGTCAATAACAATGATAATAAGTTGTACACGCATATGCGACAGATACGAACCGGCAGCGTTGGCATGAGCTTCATCGTGTGGACGGGCTGCGGGCTGCTGAGCTTGTGCGGCGCCCTGGCCTACGCGGAGCTCGGCACGATGAACACGAGCAGCGGCGCCGAGTACGCCTACTTCATGGACGCGTTCGGCGCTCCGCCGGCCTTCCTCTTCTCCTGGGTCTCGACCCTGGTGTTGAAGCCCTCGCAGATGGCCATAATCTGCCTGTCGTTCGCCCAGTACGCGGTCGAGGCGTTCGCCGCCGAGTGCGACCCGCCCCAGGAGGTGGTCAAGCTCGTCGCCCTCCTGGCCATCGTCCTCATCCTCCTGGTCAACTGCTACAGCGTGAACCTCGCGACCGGGGTGCAGAACGCCTTCACCGCCGGCAAGCTCATAGCCATCCTCGTGATCGTCGCCGGCGGCAGTTACAAGCTCATACAGGGCAACACCCAGCACCTCCACAAGCCGTTCGACAGCATCGAGGAGCCGCAGGACGACGTCGTCGAGACGGTCTTCAATGTCGGCAGACTCGCCACGGCCTTCTACACCGGCCTCTGGGCCTACGACGGATGGAACAACCTCAACTACGTCACCGAGGAGATCAAGGATCCCTCCAAGAATCTGCCCAGGTCGATTATGATCGGTATACCGCTCGTAACGCTGTGCTACGCCCTCATCAACGTATCCTATCTGGCGGTCATGTCGCCCCTCGAGATGATCGACAGCGAAGCCGTTGCCGTCGTAAGTCTTCTTTTATATATAAACGTTACTCCAAAGTGCGAAAGACGCTAATTTTTATAATTACTACGGTACTATACTGTATTATTCTAATTATATAATTTCGAGTTCCTTCGATTCACTTTATAGCATACATATTGAGTCCTGTTCTATAGAAATTAAGTCTGGCTAAATTTGCGCTCGACAGGCCAAATTAATTGCATCGAATATATATCTCATTTGGCGCGGAATAAAAGATACGCCACAAATAACGCATCCGTATATGCGTATATGTCTATTAGCTATATCTATTATTGTTGGTCTGAGAAAGGCAAAAGGCTATATTACTATTGTATTGTTTCTCTGGTAGAAAATTGAGCAGACGTTGTGGGCAAAAATTCTGGAAATCTACTGAAACATAAGACTCGTTTTAAAAAATGTTTACCACAAAATAATAGGTTCAATTTTTTACCGGGGATAATTAATGTCAAACTTCACATCACTGATTTTATTTGATTCATGCGAATGCAGGAATTTTATACATTTTTTTCCCCAAAAATTATAATATTATGTATATACCAAAAGCTAGAACTATCTGGATGATTGTACGCTGGTGTAGATGTTTTCCGGAAAATAATGGCAATCGATTAAAGGCAATCATAATCTACCAAAGTACATACAGATAGTTCTCGCTTTTATCCGAACTAAGCGATAGTTTTTTTTCGAGTAGATTCCATTTGAACGATACTTGGGTACACCTATCGTTTTCTGATATTACTGATGGAAATGGTAGATGACAAGTAAGTTTAATCATTGTAATGTGACGTTATGGAATTACACAATTTTTTGAATATTATTCTCTCCTCTTCGTTTTTTCTCAAAGTATAATTGACTATAGTATACATATACATATATATATACGATAATATTTTAGCTTTATTTCCAAGCCACACTGAGCTGCATTATTTTTATTTGTTACTTTTCATTTATCGAACGAATGTTATAACTACAGCAAAAAAGAAAGAGGTGCACATTATCATTATTATTATGTAACATTTGTTCGCATATACTTTTCTTCATTTGAAAATTCATGCTAGCACATCATATAATCGCCGAAGAGTTTGAAAATCTTGATAATACCGCGAATAGCTCTTGACACGGTTATGAGCTTAACTCGTAGATGATCTAAGATTTTGCAAGTTTCTCAGTAGATATATACTATACATGTAGACATGCCGATATATAGATCGATTTAGTATCGAGAGCTTAACACGTACAGTTTGCCAAAATGTTCGTAGTATGTTCTTGTAGCTGCAGCGAATAACCTATACGTTTAAGGGGCTCCGAATGCCGATTAAATGAATTTCGCTCCGAAGTATCACCGATAATTTGGCGCGAAATTCAAATTTTCAATTGGCATCGTTCGAATCTCCTTGTAACAAAGCAAAGCTTCGGGATGTGCTATAAAGTTTTCCGCAGTTTCTGTAGTCGATTTCATGAGCCTCTCTCTCTCTCTCTATATCCACTCTCTCTACAATACATATACACACAGCCTCTCCTCGCTGCATCATCCTCCCACCCAGCCACACACACAGACACACAGACGCTAAATTAAAAAAAAATCTCATTGACTTTGCAATATACCGCACTCATTATAAAAACTATATATATAGTCCCATGAGATGAGATAACGCAAGGAAAAAATAAAAATATTACTGCGAGGATGAATGAGAGTGAAAAATGAGAAGGAGGAGGTAAAGGACACATATATGATGATAGAACGCATACGCTTTGCCTGCAGACCTTCGGCAACCGGATCCTCGGCGTGATGGCCTGGCTGATGCCGCTCTCGGTGGCGGTGAGCACGTTCGGCTCGGCCAACGGGACGCTCTTCGCCGCGGGCCGATTGTGCTTCGCAGCCTCGCGCCAGGGTCACCTCATGGACTGCCTGAGCTACGTGCACGTGCGCCGCTTCACCCCGGCGCCCGGTCTGATCTTCCACTCGCTGGTGGCCGGCGCTATGGTCCTCTCCGGCAGCATAGACTCGCTCATCGATTTCTTCTCCTTCACCGCCTGGATATTCTACGGCGGGGCGATGCTCGCACTGCTGGTCATGCGGCGCACTCGTCCGAACCACCCGAGGCCGTACAGGTGTCCCCTCGTCATACCGATACTGGTGCTCCTCATATCGATCTATCTGATCGTCGCGCCGATCGTCGATAAGCCGCAGATCGAGTACCTCTACGCGGCCGGCTTCATCGCGGCCGGCATGCTGTTCTACCTCCCGTTCGTCAAGTACGGATACGTTCCGAAGTTTATGGGTGAGTATCGCGCGATTACCTTATATACATATATAAGCGTATTATCTATTTATTCATTGAAAATTATCACCTTTTTGCAGAAGGAGTAAATGCTTTTCTTCAAGTGCTTCTCGAGGTGGCGCCAACCGCTGCCGCCTTCGACTAGAGACAAATATATATATATGTCGCATATTCGCTGCAGAACAACACGTGTATACAACGATACATGTATATAAATATACTTTTACTACCGATCATTTTGCCGTTAATATATACATATATATACCGCTTGGTCCTATAATATATACACACACACACACACTGTATGTATATATATATATATATAAATGCGTTGTTGGCGTTGCGCGCGGAGGAGAAAAAGGCTTTGGACATAATTTTACACGGAAATACATTATATATATACTATGAGATATATATATTATATCTGTGTGTGTGTGTGTGTGTGCGTGTGTACACGCGGTGTGCTCCATTAATCGGGGGCACGAGAAGGAAAAGCGCCAAAACAAAATAAAAACTGCGATGTGTCTGTTATAGAACGACTAGAGAGAATACAGATTTTACAGAGACATTATTTTATTACTCGTTGTTTATTCGTTATATTATATTACAATATATTATACTACAGCAAAATACAAAAAAATGCTTGTAACGAGAATTTATTGTTCTGATCAAATGATGAAAAATAAAAGATTTTACGCTAAATCTACATCCATCGTGACTATGCTTATTAATAGCCAGCCTCTATATCGTTTGTTGAATTAAAATATCGATGACTTCAACTGTCCGTAAGGTAAGACAAAACTCACCATCTCAAGTAACCATCTACATAACGCAGAGTCTACAATCTAGTTTTAAATTTCGCGGCTCGCGTTCATCCAGCCGCGCGATTGGCCGAGTACAGCGCCAACAAAGGTGTATAATACACGTCGCGATAATATACACGTATATATATATACTTTGCCGACCTAACCTCAAAATCCTAGCGCGGATCAGACTTTCTCCTCGGGACCCGGTTGATCTTGGGCGCTGCTGCTGGTCAGCTGTCTCTCCGCATATAAGTACGACATAATACGAAAATAGTAGTGTATAATATAGCAACAAAATAAATCCGCGATAATTCGAGAAAAACGAAAAGTTCGAGAAAAGAGAGAAGCTCCTGTTCTCTCGGGCGAAAAGAAGGACGAATCGCTCGAAGATGTCCCTCTGCATAAGAAGTATTTCAAACGGCAGCAGATATGTTCCAACGTTTGTCGCGAGCGCACAAGGAGGTGTATCGCGAAGGTACAGCAGCCGGCAATTGCCGAAACACGTGAATCCCGTCTCGACGTCGACGTTTTTGAACGAGGTGAGTTCCGCACTTGTCTTGCAACTCCTTCTGACGTTCTTTGTTAACGTATTTGGAATTTTCCATCGCACGTACATGTGTACGCGCAACAAGACTGCTAATTTATCGGTCTTGAGCCTATACGCTGCTCCAACCGCAGCCGATCGGTAGAATCTCCAATAATTTCTCTTACATAATGAAAATCAAAACGTTCGGATGAAGCTTTAAACACCTCCCTTGCGCTCGTCTTTGTCATTTCCTCTTGAGCATCGGAGATCGATTTGTTTATCTCATATTGTGGGTTTGTGCTTTCAGTTTTTGGGATCCAACGTAGCAGTTACCACAAGCACCACCTACACTGGGGAAGATTCCAGACTGTCAAATTGGTCTAGGGAATCGTTGAATGGTGCGCATCCCCAGTCAACTTATGTACATATTAATAACTTGCTCGATGCCTACGGCATTGACAATATCAACAGTGAAAATGGCATACACACGAATGACAGTCTTCAAGCCTACGAATCACTACCCCAGGATATTAATCAAATTTCTTATGTGACATCTTCAAGGGACCCGCTAGTCTTATCCAATCATCTAAAGTTATACGAGAGCCAAATACCAGTTATCGATCATGATCAAAGTTGGATGTATGCAGATCCTATAGTAATGAGCTCCGCAATTATGGGTACATGTACCAAAGATAATACCAAAGTGAGATTTTCAACTGTACCAACGAGTTCTCTATCCTCGTTTGAACCAGGAAGATCTGTCAAATCATCGACCAGTAAGGGTGAAGCTAAAAAACCGGAAAACCAAGATCTTGAGCAAGTTTACCAGACCTTGAGTATAGATGTAAGTTGTGTTTACACATATTACTAATTAAAAATTTTAAAACTTAACTAGCAATTTATCGATATGTATACTCCTAAATTTTCAGCTGCCTAATTTTTTTACAAAATCACTTGATTATAAAATCTATCATCCAGATATTGAGTTTGTCAATAACATCAGAGGAACAGTCACTAGGTTAGAGATATGTTCTATAAAATAAAATATTTGCTTAATAATGTATATTACTCATAAGATGGATAATGTTGACTCTAGGGGCTTACATAATTATGTCAAGCAAATGGCTTTTTTGAGGATAATAGGACATTTTAGATATGCTTATGTTAAGATGGACGTTTTGAAAATAACAATGCACACTCAAGATAACACTATAAGAGTACGCTGGCGTATAAACGGTATAAGCGGGATGAAAATTATTTTTTCGTTTTGGAAATACAAATTTTGGAGAATACGAGAAGCGTTGAGAGAGCAAGAATGGTAAGTATCATCGGTAGTTCTTATGTTCAATGAAAGGAAATAAAATATTAATAAATTCCTTTCGATCTCAGCTGGTATGATGGCTTCTCAACTTTCTACGTCGGAGATGATGGAAGGATTTATAAACACATTGCTGAGAAAATGATGCCTGATCAAGAGATGGAGGAAAGTAAACCAAAAGGCAGCATACCAACCAAGTTAGCATCCCAGCTTACATTCTCGAGTCTTAACTGATGTAGTGTTTTCTCTATATCTCTCTTTGTGAATTGCTACATTTGTACACCCTCAATTTGCATCGAATCATCAAAGTCTCAATGAGATTAATAATCTTTTTTGTTACTCTGCAACCGATGTTTATGTAAGTTTATTTAAAAGATGCGTAAGTTGCAAATCACTGATCATGTTCCAGCGATTATTGTATTACAAATGTTAGAGTTTTCTAATAACCATATCGATTTGTAAAATATTTATCAAAGATTTGTTATATACTTTGTTTAGAGCTAGATGCAACAATGTGCTACTACAAGCATTACAAACTCAGTCATCTTATCATTCTCACTATCTTCATTGTCATCATTGCTAACAATTATCTTTATTTTATTATTATTTACGAAGAATTGTTAGCTGTAAATAATACAAAAGTATTGTTAAACATTAAACGAATTTTAGACAAAAATGATTTTTATATAGTCACATGTCTCGGGGATAAGGAATGTCCTGCTTTACCGACCAAACTAGGCGGAAAATAGTTCGGAAAAGGATTCCTAAAGATAAATCTTTATTCATAAACTCTGTAAATTTACAACTTTTTTTCTAAAACTTCATATATATATATATATATATTTACATGAAATATAGCGGTATAACAACATTATTTACGTATATATTCACTGCGAGTACGTTCGAAATTTCTCATAGTAATGCACCTCGAGTCACACTCGATATAGTCGCGAAATCGCATATTACAGCTTGCTCGTGTACTCGCTCAATTGGTTTATTTTGCTATCTATACATTTCATTGCAACGGCAAAACTAAAAGCCAATTATCAAACTATGCTCGCTCAGTCGTATACAACGAATAAAGAAAAATAAAGAACCGACGTACAACATACATAGAGAACAAGAAGAGAACTGGACGCTTCAATCGGCAATCTTCTTCTTATCCGACTTGATTCTCTTTCCCTTCTTGATCTCCATGGCAAGTTTGTAGCCCAGCTCGGGTCTCCGGTCTCTGCCCTCGACCATAGCCATGACCTGGCTCGAGGTGACGATGACCCCGTTGTCGGCGATGACCTGGGCCTTGGTCTTCTCGATGTCGACGAGGTCGACGCCTCTGCTGCAGTCGTCGACGAGGATGGTGCGGTAGCCGCTGGTGAGGGCGTCGATGGCCGTCGCGCCAACGCAGACGTCGTAAGCCACGCCGCAGACGTAGATGTCGGTGGCGCCCTTCTCCTGCAGCTGCGAGGACAGCGTCGTCTCCGTGAGCTTCTTGTTGTCCCAGAAGACGGAGTAGGAGTCGACCTCGGGGTTCGTGCCCTTGTACACCTTGACGCCTCGATCGACGATCTTCAGGTCCTTGTGCAGCTCCGCGCCCCACGTGTCCTGCACGCAGTGTCGCGGCCAGAGTCGCTGCTTCAGCAGAGGTGGGCCCTTGAACGTGACCGTGTCGTAGACTCGAGCTTCGTCCTTGCGGATGCCGCTCGATTCGTCGAGCTCTCTGCGCATCGTTGAGAAACTTGTGTATTTTCACGTATTATCTGTATACAGAGATTAGCGGACCTACCGTAAATGCAGATTATCGATGAAAGACACGTGATCCACTGGATGCCAGTCGAGGGAATAAAATACCGCATCGAACGGCACCGTGTCCAGGAGTTTGTTTATGGGTTCGATAACTTCCGAGCCGTCGTGGCGTGCGGCACACTTTTTTATATTCAGCGAGCCGGAAATAAAGTCATTTTGCACGTCGACGACGAGAAAGGCGCTCTTCGGTCTCGTGCACACCTTGATCCATCGGTTCCAGCATATCTGTCGTACAAATTGCAGCCCATATCTTTATAAGATCTTCGTTCGCTATATTCTACAAAAGTATTTTTCTCTCGTACTGTCTGACCATACTCGCTCGTGTTCTACTTCCTGCGCGCATACACATCTACGTGCTTTTTTCATTTCAAACTATGCGATCGAAATATTTTTCAAACTAAAAGTTTGAGAAAAACGTATTCGAATACTACATTCTACGATTTAGAATAAATTAAAATAATGACAAAGCATTAGAGGTAAAGAATATAATTTTTGCCGTTAGCCATTTCTCTTGGCGAAAATTACAGATCGATCGAATAAGTCGATAAAAGTGACATCGGCATACGGGTTATCGTGCGCGCGAGAAACTTGTTACATATATACATATTATAACACGTCACAGTAAGAGCATATATGTATGTCTAACGAGTAGGTGCCGATACGAGTGCTCACGTCATTTGTTTTGAAATGCAAGTGTAATTTTCGCGTACCGATGTTTACGCCGTGTACGTGCAATTTCAAGAATAAATTATCGTTTCGAACTTTAAAGACCGCGCTTCAAGCGCAAGGTTGCTGCATTTGAAGTAATGTAATTGCATTTTGAAGTAATTTAATTATGTTTTGAATAAAAAATATATGTATACTGCTTATCAATATCATACTCGAAATGTCTATTTCTATAATTCTGCTAATGCCTTCGTACATACACCCAAGACTCGTCTATAAATCACGAATTCCGTCGTACCGCGCGCACTGCACGTACCTCGAATTCCTTCCTGTCGATCAGCCCATTACCATCGGTATCGAACACCCCGAAGATGTCCCTCAATCGGTCATCCTCGAGCGCGTAAACCTTGCCCCGATCGTTCCTAAAGAGCGCCTTGCAAATAAGCTCGAACTCAACGATCGACAGGAAGCCGTCCTGATCCTTGTCGAATGCGGTGAAACACGCGTCCATGACTGCCGATGTTGCCGCGCGCGGCCTTCTCGCGGTCTGGCTCATCAGTCCTCAGGCCGTGCGACCGTTCTGCTGCTAAGGTGCCAGTTTGATCGATATTACCCCCCCCCCCCCCCCCCCCAGTCACCCCTTCCGTCTATACGTCTGTCTGTCTATCGCATCGTGTGCATACACATATAGCTCCTCGTCACTCAGCGCGAATTACGACAGCTACGATGGGCTCAACTTTGAAATACGTCATTCACGGAGTACGTATATATCGCGCCGCTGATGCCTGTAATCGCGCACGCTTTGATTTCCTTCCCTGTTTTTTTTTTTTTACGTGAGGAGGGAAGCGTGTGTAGCCCGAATAAGATCAAGCTTTAGGCGCGTCATCGGAACTGTATAATGCCAGGCTTTTAAACTTAGCTCCACACGATCGGTTTCTTCATCGCCCATTGACTTTCGGATGCGAGGGGTGCTGGAAATGGTCTTTTTATGGGGGCGTATAATATATGTGACCTTGACGTCGAGCGTATTACGCCCCTTTAAAAAAAAAAATTCGTAATTTAGTGGATTAAAAAAGGTATCATGTCGACTTCAGATTCGCGTGCAAAAGTGAAATGCTGTTTTCTCAGCCGGAAGCTCGCGCAACGATTCGCGTAACAATCTGTCTTTCGAGGGGAAATAAAAGTATTTTCGTAGTATATAACTAGAAACGTAGTTAGAAGTTATTCGAATGAAACAATCGGAAGCAAGGCAAAGTATTTTAAAGTTTTAAAAGATTTATTTATAATGAATTTTTGTACAACGACGTTTCTTATACTCGCTCGGAATTTTTTTCTAACACATTCGCTCATTTCTCTACAATTCATATATGAAATTACTTAGTAGAAAAAAAATCATACGTAAAGTATATACGACGTTGAAAATCTTTCAAACGTGAAAAACGTGGGAAATCATTTGGAAGGGACGTTTTCTTTTGTTGTCTAAATTCTTGCAAATCCGCAGTATTAAAAATTTTTTTTACAACTTATAGAACTTTACAGTGTGAGATATTTTTGTCGTGGCATGTATATGTACAAAACGTGAAAATAGCCTAAAACTACAATAAATTTCATATCAAAGTCGGTCGATAAGAAATTTCAATCAATGCAATATATAAGAAAAACGATAATTCGACGAGTCAAGCTCGCGCTTGCATCTTGTGGGAAACAAGCTATAAATATTTTTTTCTTTTTATCGAAAAAGTATGTTTAATATATAAGTATAACAATTATTTTATTTTCTTTATATCGGAAGACTCGTCTGACGAGTCACAATAGCAATTATACAAAGGATCATCGTAATAATAGTCTTCAAGATCGGGCGAAGCAGTCGGTGATGGAATTCGCTCGATGACAATTTTGGCAGTTGTATATAGCACGCTTAAGATTCTCATAAGTTTGGCATGTGTAATAATATCGTCGTCATCCATTATCATTATCATACTTCTTTTAATTATTATTTTATTTTATTACTATTATTATTGATTTGTGAGGACTGCTTTATTTTTTACTGATTTCCTTAATAAATGATCACATACTTTATGTATACCGAAATGTAAATACCGAAAGTCCCACATGATATTTCAGTGTGTAAAATTCAACTGTACAAAGTGGTTCGAAAATGTTTGAAAGATTGCAGATGATTATACTGGAACGGGACAATCGACGTGACTGTTGAAGAAAAAAGGGATAAAAACTCGTGAGTGCTGGAGAGGCTTTCCGTCCGTTCTCACACATGCGAGGCAGTTCATCGGTGATCGATTCGACACAGCGTCGGTTTCGTAGCAGAGCCAGCGCAGATATTTACAAAGACTCTAGCTTGGCATCTTTCAGCACTGACAGCACCTTTAACGAATTGTTTTCTTTTTTTTATCGTTGCCGAGAGAAGACAGTTTGAAAATTTTTTTGACAAATATTATCTGAAGAATTGATCATACATGTATCGTGAATTCTTGTCTCTCCTGCTCCTTGCGCTGCTGATGCCTGTAAATGTCAAAGTGAATTTGTTACAGTAATGTAAAGATCGGCACGCATGCTCTTTCTCTCGGAAATGCAATAGATTTGTACCTAGCAAGCATGGTCTCTACAGCCTCGATGGGAAGCCTGCCGAGACTGCCTCCGTGACGAGAACCGATGGACTGCCCGTGCCATTCGCGATTATCGCGATCCCTCTCGCACTCCTCCTCCATCAATTCGCGGCTGTCGCTGAAGCCGCTCGGCGGCAGCAGCGTCATGTCCTCCACAGAACTGCCGGGTCCAGCCAGACGAGAACAGAAAGCAAAACACGAGAGATACGCGATCGTCAGTCTGGCTCATTTTCCCATCGGTGTGCGTTCGCATTATGCAATCTCATTTATTTTCATAAAAAGCCATCACTACTCTTCTATGGACTGACACATATGTACTAAAACGTATGCAATTATATGTATGTACATCATTCCGACTACGCTTATTCTCTCGTTCGTTAAAATCATTACCTTTCTATTGAAATGACAATCGTATATAGCAATAAATGTACAATGAATGGTGAGCCGTAAACTGAGAAACGTGCTTAAAAATTTAAGCGAAATAAATGTATGGCAAAAAACACGAAGACATTTAAGTATATTTATATTTTTGAACTACATGTTATATCGAGATCGATAATGGGAATGTGAGTGCTATGTGAAAGCAAACAAACCTTGGCTACCTTCGAGTGGACCGGCCGCTGGGCTGACGGTTGCGACGTCTTCCCAGAGATGGCGAGCCTTCGTTGTTAGATTCAGTGCTCGACTCCACACCACGCGAAAATACATCTGTCGTATTTTTGTTTTCGTTTAGAAATAAAAATTCACTCAGCAGATTAATATAACCGAAGATTGTTCGATCAACGAAAGTTAACGAACAAAATAAAGGAATCTCTCCCTATCGATAATAATTTCGTTGCCTATATGATCTCAAACAAAACTTGCGTATACGGCATTACCTCTGCACGGTTTCACGGGAACCCTGTAACTAGGCCCGGCGCATTCTCCGCAGGGACTGCCGGAAGTGTCGCTGCCGGAACCCTGCCGATTGTTTCTCATCTTGCTCTCGGCCTCGGCGATGCTCGGAAAGTAACGTTGCTTGTGCCATCTTGGTGTTTTCGATCTAAATCATATCAGAGTTTATTCTTTTATTTTAACAAATCAAGGGGGATAACGTCGTGCGAGGAATCGATCCGGCAGGCTTCACCTTTCGAAATCGACGCTCGATCGTTCGTAGTCGATCGTATTGATGTCCTCGTTCTCCAGATGGCCGAACGTCTTGAACTGCATCGTGTAGTCCAGCGTGGCAGTGGTGACGGATCGATTTTCACGGCCGGGTACGCTAAACGTTGCGTACGGGCTGATTTCGTACATTTCTAAGAGTACACCCCAGCGTTAGTTTGGTGAATCCAACACTTTTCTTTCTCTAAATTCGAAAGTACAAAGAATGGAAAAAAAAGCAACGAAAATTTCATCTTACCCGAGCCATGATCCACGGGAGGTTTATGATTATCTTGCTTCACCGGCGAGCTCGTGTAGACTTGGTGATTCCTTCTGTTGTCTCGTTCGGCCGTGGATTTCAGTTGAACAGTCGACATACAGCTCGAGAGGTGATGATGCGGCTGATGCTGCGGATTCAGACCCAGACCGGTTTGCTGCTGACCGGGTAGTATGTCGCCCAAGTAATTACCCCTGCAATAGAATATTCTTAAAATCGACAGATATACTTTTGCCGCTCGTTCGAATCCTACGGTTATTCTAGCGTCGAGCAACAGGGGACTAAGAAGAACCAACCTTCCATTGCGTTTGAGCATGACGTAGCCAACGACGACAGCCGACACGATGAGCACGATGGTGCAGACGAGTGGTATGGCGACGTAGAGAGCCTTGTAACTCGAGGCCGATCTCATCGAGTCCTCGTCCATGACGAGATCGTTAATGGGCCCGATACTCACTCCGCTCAAAGTCGTCGTGGCAAAGTCCATGAGGGCTTGCGTCGAGCCGGCGTCGTTGTGGGCCGTCAATCTCAGACTGTACCAAGTCGCGGGTTTCAGATCCCGTATGATGATGTTATCGGTGGCTTGGCTAGTCACGAGATTCCACTGTTCGGCGCCGACCTTTTTCCGAAATTCAACGGTGTAGTACTCGATCGGACAATCACCGTTTGGCCAATTCAGGAGATACAGTCGCACCGACGTGGCGTTGGCTATTATTATGTCGCGCTCTTTAGGCACCAGCGGCGCTGAAAGAAATTACGGTGGGCGGTTAATTTTTTTATACTCAGCTTGAGGGAACTTTGTAGCTCCTAAGGTTTTTACGACGCTGTTCGCGACTAATTGGGAGGATAATAAACGATATGACTCTTGGTATATGGATTATAACTAAGGATAAGTTGGGCTGTTAATTATATATTATATTATACCTGTGCCCTTTGTGACGGCGCTTATCAGTGGACTCGGGTCCCCAGTGCCCACTCGATTCTGAGCCGTCAAGTGAGCGACATACGACGAGCCGCATTTCAGGCCAGTTAGCGTGTATTCCGTATGCTCTGGCGACAAAGCGATTTCTTCCCAGCCACCCTTATCTTTCTTATAGCTCAGCACGTAACCTGCATAGAATTGAAGCGAGACACGTGAAAATTCTCCTCTAACTCGCTATAATTGATAGCAGATTGTCGCGACATACCTTGAATATTGGCACCACCATTGTCCGGGTGGTTCCAAAAAAGTTTTATGCTGTCAGTCGTAGTGTACTGTAATTCTAAAGTAGGCGCTCTTGGTGGCATAACAACAATTAACGTGTAAGTTATCGAATCATCTCCATATGTATTACTCGCTGAGCAGGTATAGTTGCCAGCAACCGACTGCTCCAGTGCTGCGGAAAAAGAGAAAGTCAATAACGAAATGGTGTTAAAAAATGATTATAAAAAGAAACTTACTGTGAATTCTTAAATGCCCATCTGAGGTGATCTCGTGATGTTTGTCCTTGGTGACTTGACTGTTTTTATAGGTCCACAGCGGCCTAGGTGTTGGATTACCCACGACGATACAGGAGAGCGTAACCGACGACTTTATCGGTTTTCTCAGAACTTGCGAGAAGGAGGCCACCCTAGCTGGGGCTGGAATAACATTTTCTTGCGTTTAACCCGCTGAAACGCCTTACTTACTCATACGAACTTTCTGAAGAGAGGGACCGCATTAATTACCTGCATTACCTTTCGAATCCGTTTTCTGAGAAACCACAATACTAGCTCCGCCTTCTCCGGGCGTCGTTGACGCCGTGACCCAAAATTCATAAAGTTGCCTTGAAGCATTCACAAAAGTTACGACTACTCTAAAAGCGATTATTCGCGAGAAAAAAATATTGTTTTTTTTTATGTATACCTTTCATTGAAATCGCGCAATTCTTTGGTCAATGTATCGGATGACGAGGTTGGAGGTTCGTGTATCGTGTAAGTATTGTGCCTGCTGGATCCGGCTTCCCTGAAATAAACCGTGTATTTCGAAACTCGCCCGTTCGGCTGTAAGGGCGGAAGCCACGAAACTAATATCGAATCCGACGATAGTGCCAAAGCTTTAATGCCAGCCGGAGGACCTGGAACTATATCGAAAACGAATTAACTTATTTCAGTCTTGTGTCGAAAAAAAAACGTGACAATATGATATTCAACGCTCACCATCTTCTTCGGTCGCACAGTAAATCGGATCGCTCAAAACGCCATCTCCAGCGCCGGTGTACGCCAATACGCGAATCGAATAATTCGTGTATTTGTACAACGTGTGCAGATACGTCTCGTCGCTGGTGGTCTTTTTTATCTCGCCCGTGGTAGAGATTTCCACTGCAAAAGCCAGTTTAGATTATGTTTTTGTTCGAGGCGCAGTTACAGCCCCGCACAAAGTTTACGATCAATTTGGTTTATACAAGGTAGAAAAATAGAGAGAGAGAGAGAGAGAGAGGGAAAGCGTACTGTTATCGGTTGGCACGGGCCGATAAAAAACTTTGTAGCCTTGAATAATTCCACCGTGCTGATGAGCAGGCGGAGCTTTCCAGTGTACTTTCACGCTCTGGGATGTAAGCGAGGTGCAGGTGACCCTCGACGGTGGCGCGCTTGGTACTGAAAGGAAAACATCGAAGCGCGTTAATTTAATTGTACGTACAAACACGACTCGCTCGTAATTTGGTAAATTTACCTCCTTCCTGGGTGGTACCAGTTATGGGAACACTCGCCGGTCCGCTGGCTATGCTGTTGAAAGCTCTGATGGAGATGTCGTACTTTGTGAAATTTCTCAGGCCAGTCAATTGAACTTTGTTCGTCGCCCAGCCGTTGACGTTCAAGCTCTTGCTCTGATTCACGCCCGAAGTGGAAGACGACTGTTCGGACCAAGTGACGATGTAGCCCAAGAGATCACCGTTGCACGATTCTATCGGAGGAGCCTAGAATGCGGGAAATTCGATTTCGTGAAGTAACATGAGTTTTAGCCAAGTTTTATGTATGAACTTACCTCCCAAGTTACGATGAGCTCGCCGGGACCGGCAGAGGTGACTTCGATGTTTTGCGGCGGTTGCGTGGGCGCTGGAGCAAAAGAAAAATGAAATTCAAGCATCGATCAACAAAGTTTTAGCGTACGAACGTCTATTACTGCCTGACCTTCTTCCTGAGTTTTGGCAACCGCCGGGCCTGTAGGCTCGCTCGTGTCTATAGAGTTGATTGCGAACACGCGAAATTTGTAAGTTACAGCCGGGTGCAAGCCGCCTATTAAGGCGATTTCTTGATCTTCGCTCGTTACCTCGAAACGCTGCACACCTATAAAGCACGCAAACGCACACACGCGTCGATTCAGTTTACATTGTAATTTCTTCGACGAATCGAGTTGCTCACCGTTCTGGCCGGGGTTAGCGTTAACGCCGAAGAAAGAGCCGGGCGTGTGTGAAATATTGTAGGTTTTCGAGGGCTCCCAGTCGTCCTCCATTATGCTGTGAGAAACGGGCTGGTACTGGATGACGTACTCTCGAATCGGACTGTTTCCGTCAAAGCCTTTATTCCACGAGAGTTTGATCGATCTCGAGCCAATCTCGATGACCTCCAGAGCCGACGGCGGGTCGGGTCTTTCTGTTGGATTTTAATCAATATAAAGCTCGGTCTTGCTCGCATCGGCTATCTATATACTACTCGACGGAGATGATCGCTCGAACGATGAAAATTCAACAATACGTAACATCGACGCTTCGGGCGCGCTTAATGCGATATAATATATTTTCAGTGTACAGCGCGCGCGTCATTATTTGAAAATTCGCAACACGCGATGGAAATATCCGCGCGAAATTTATATCCCTCTCCGAGTCGAGTGTACGCGTATACGTAGTGTGCATCTCGCTCGAAAATGCCCGAGCCCATAAATCAAGCGTGGAAAGAGCGCAAACGCGTTGTACACGGCGCGCGTATATCTATAATGTAGGTGTACATATATATATATAGGCGAACCTTGCACAGCGAGGTAGATGAAGTGCTCGCTGCGCCCGTAATCGTTGTCGGCGGTGCATCTGTAAACTCCCGAGTCCTGCCGGTCGCTGAGTCCGATGGACAGCTGAGACTTGAGCCCGTTGTCCGTCTTCACTTGGCTAATGCTCAATCGATGGACGTTCGTGTCGAGGCGGTTGTTGTTGTGAGTCCATTGGACGTTTATGGGATTGTCCCCGATGACCGTGCAGTCCAGCACTACCGACTCGCTTCGCCGGATCGTCACGTTCTTGCTCTGAAATTCAAATCTCGCCGGCTCTGCAAACAGAGGACGCTTCTGTATACACAGCGTAGCTCTGCGCGCGATAAAATCATCGCAGCGAGAGGGGAATAAAGCCGCGGAGTGTGCGCGCAGGAAACAAAGGGATTAGTAGCCCGGTTCAAATCGCGATAATAACTCTAGGTGTACACGTGTATATACGTACCGTTGACGGAGACGTATACGACTTTGCTGAGTCCGGAGCCGATGCTGTTGTTGGCCCGACAGAGGTAGTGGCCCTCGTGCTGGGGTCCAGCCGAGGCCGTCCAGAGTGTGCCGTTGGGCAGTATGCTCAGCCGGCCGTCGGTCAGCTCGCTGAGCAGCTGGAAGTCGTTGGAGGTACGCGCGTGACCGCGCAGCCAGGTGATCTGCGGCGGCGGGAAGCCCGTCGCGTTGCAGTGGACGTAGAGCGGATTGCCCAGCAACGTCGACGCGTCCTGCGGCTCGAACGTCCACTGGGGCGGCACTTTGACCAGTAGTTCCGCCGTTTGATTGACCTTCGCCGCCTTGTTCGTAGCCACGCAGGTGTACTTGCCGCTGTGTCGCGAGGACACGTCCTTGAAGACCAGGTAGCTGTAGAAGTCGTGGCGCGTCTCTTCGATCTGCGCGTGGAATGGTATTGGTGCGGTATTTTCCTCAAATGGGCAGCGATATCGAGATGTAATAAGCGGCCGAGAGACTTACGTTGAGAGACGACGGAAGCGGTTCTCCGTCTTTCAGCCAAGAGAAGTGGATGGGTAGATCGCCGGAGGTGATACTGCAGGAGATCTGCGCCCGACTGCCTTCTTGGAGATTCGGAGGGAAACTCAGCGGACTCATAACCGGTGGACCTGCGACATCGATAACGATTCCTCGTTGCTTATATATATATATACAACATAATTATTTTTCTTTTCACGTACTCTGGACTTCCACGCGTATGTCCCTGCTGGCGGTCTGTCCGGCGCCGGCTTGGACGGTGCAGGTGTAGGTACCCTGGTCGTTTTTGTTGACGTCGGTGATGGTGAGGTGGCCCTCGTTATCGAGCTTGTGCCTCAAATCCGGCGGCAGAGCCGAGCCGCCTCGGGACCACTTGACCGAAGTTATGGGATAGCCGGAATACGGGCAGGCTATCGTGATGTCTCGGCCGGCGATCGCGCGCACCGGCCCGATCCGTAGACGGATGTACGGCGGCCCTTTGTGAGCGACAGAAGCTTAGGTCAATATTTAGCTCGAAATGCATTATACCAGACCGAGGCGGAATTTCAATAAATATTTTTCGGAATTCGATGCCTTCAACGGCTATTATATAATACCCTCGAGGAGGAGATAAGAGAAGCCTTTGAGCCCGCGAAAGTACGAGCACTCACCCCATATATTGAGTCTGGCTTTGTGCTCGACAGAGGCGAGGGCATTCGAGGCAACGCAAGCGTACAGTCCGCCGTCTTCCGTCGTCGCCGAGCTGATGTTCAAGTGACTGATCACATCGCCGGACTGGTCAACGTACTGGCCTATCGCGTATCTGCGAATGCGATACATAGCATCGGTATTCGAGCTACAGCCAGATGCGTATACATGTGTACAAGTGTACCTGTGACTCGAGGCAATTTCATTAAGAGGATCGCCGTCGAGGAGCCAGGTGAACGACGGCGGTGGCGAGCCGGTAGCGGAGCACCTCAACGAGACCGGAGGTCCCGGTCGTAACGTCTGCTCGATGAAGGTGTACTGCAGCTCCGGCACCGTGTCTGTATCAAATATGTAAGATAAAAAATTGTAGATAGATACGTGCGTCGAACGACAAAGAGAGAGAGAGAATATACGTCGTGCACTGACCGCCAAGCCTGAGTTCAGCAGTAGCCTGAGCGTTCTCCTTATCGCTCCTAACGAGGCACTGATACATGCCCTTGTCACGCCTGCCGATGGCCTCGATCATGAGAACCAGTGGCGCGGGTAGCCGTATCCTCGTGTCCTGGGCGGTGAGCACGGGCAGCCCGTCGTGCAGCCACTCGACGCTTTCGATGGGAAAGCCCTCGACCGTGCAATTCATCGTCGCCGTCTGACCCGAGTTTACGACCTACACACACACACACACGCGTGACGCTTTTTCATTTCAGCTCGCTCGATATTGACGGCCGCGGCGAAGGCTTTTATTTATAGAGCTTTGTTGATTCTTCGAATGAATTGCACAGCGCGCGCTTCGTCGTCGTTCGCGCGCTCTCGATGAAATATACGGATGGGCTTTGTCCGCCCGCGCTTTTTCACCTTGGCCCGCGTGTACGTAATGACATAACCGAGTTTCGTCGAATTTTTTTTTTGTTTGCTTCGCGACGAATAAAAAGCTCCCGTCGCGATGAAAGAAGCGATATAAAGAGTTCAGCCGAGAGAAAATAAGTGCGCACGTACGCGCGGAGAGCGTGGAAAAAGTGCCAACGTACCGAGCGCTCTCTCGTCACTGGAGATTCAGGCGTATATAGCGGCGGTCGGTAATTTCGCGAGCGAAAAAAAAAGCCGGCGAGGAGCATAGCGCCGCGCAAAAAGCTCTCGCGGAAATCCGATAACGAGTTTTCCATCGGTCCGAGAGATGCTTGTATATATAGACGTGTATATAGCCTACCTGCAGCTGAGGCTGGATGCGGGCGTTCAATTTCGAGGTGACGGAGAGATGGGTCTCCGCTTGTTGCTCGCCAAATTGATTGCGCGCGCTGCAGACGTATCTGCCGGCGTCTTGGACGTCGACCCGCCTGATGCGCATGAGGTCGCCCCAAAGCTGCGTCCTCCCGTACGATTCCACCGGCACCGAGCGTCCTTTTTTTTACATGGGAACAATAATTTTTTTTTTATTTTTTTTTATTATATATATACACTTTGTGGAGAGCATCAAATCTCGTATATAAGACACGGCTACCGAAAAATGGGGGGCGATCGATGCGAGCACAGTCGACGAAGGATGAATTACCCCGGCTTTTTGCTCGCCCGCGAGGCGGAATGCTTGAAATGCAATCGAGACGTAGCCGATCGGAAAATGCTGGATATAGAGGGACTTGATAATGCGCGCCTTTTTCTCCCCTCCGTCTTATATATACATACTGTATGTGCGATGCTCGAGTCCGGAAAATATATATACGTAATGCCGCGCGGTATTCTCGAAGGGATTATATATAGATATATATATATATAGGTCGAGCGAGAGAATTGATTTTCTACTGTTTGAGAATCTCGACTTCATCGCAAAGATGTGCGTATAAGAATCCCATGAAATCCTCGGAAGTGATAAAAACTCGGCTATTATATGTATTCTTGCGGGCTTCGTGTATATATATATACACACACATGATGCACTCACCGTTGACGTCGCGATACCAGGTGAACTGCGGCGGTGGGTTTCCTTGGGCCGAGCACGTGAGATGCACATCGGAATCCCGCTCCGCGGAAATTGCAATTTGCGAGCGCTGCATCAGCTTCGGTGGCATTGTGCTGCTCGGCTCTGTCGGAAATTTATATAGTTATACCCCGAGCTTATATAGAAATTGAGCCAGCAGTCGAGGCAGGAATACATGCAGAGGTGCGCGTTAATGTTCGTGTATTATTATACATATATATACACTCGGATGTTAAAAGGTGTTTGAAAAGCCGATACGGGTGTCGCCGATGCGTCTTACCTGTGACAGTCAACGAAGCGGGCTCGCTCTTTCTCGTTTCGCCGGTCAGCGAGTGCCTCGTGAGACAGGAGTACGTTGCCCTGCCGTCCTCCTGTCTTGCCTGCTTTATGTGGAGATCGCCCTGAGACGTTACGACGAACCTTCCGCCTGTAAAAGCGATTATTTATTTCGGTGTAATTTAAGCAAAGACAGCAATATGCACTCCACTTGACCACTCGAAAGTGCAGACCCGAAACGGCTGGCACATATACATAAATCCCGACACTATATATATATATGTCTACATAATAATTCACTCGTATATACATATATATATATACGTATACTCGAGACACGCATCATGAGCTTTGCGCGTGGTGTACCGCGTAACCGCACTGCAAGCACTTGCCTCATCTCTAAATCACCCTTGTATATGGTGCAAAGCTCCTTTCCATATACGCGCGTTCGCGTTTGATGAATGAATCTCCAGCTGTGATGCTGCCTCTACCGTATATAGCTTTTTGAGAGATCTCCGTGTACGTGTAAAGGCCGCCGCTATTACGCGGATTATTGTTTCTTATCCGGCCGCCAAGAGCTTTTTGCGCGGCGGGACCGACGAGTGCGAGGCTCGTGATTGACTGTATCGTGAGCTCCTTTCCACGCTTTCTCTACTAGCTTCTTATTTGCGTTTTTCGTTCGATAAGCCTATTTCCGCGTGTACGTTTAAACGTAAATATATGCGCTCGTTGTCGCCCGTGTGCTTTAAGTAGGCAGGTGTGCAGCTTTAAATGACGAAGCCGGGTATTTTTCGAACGAGTAATTTTCAGCCATTTGTCGGACGATGCGTGTAATAAATGACTCGTGAAACTGCAGCTATACTCTCATATACGTATATATACACCGCATCTGAGTCATTATATACGGGAGAGAGACTCGCGTCTCGCCCGCCGGTCAGACTATGCATTATATATCTATGTATGTAGACATATATATATATATATATATATATATATATATACGATATACTTCGTGTACGTAATGCGGCTGCGCACCGAGAGGGGGACACACACATATATATATATATATATATATATGTTGAGCAGGATGCATCGACTCGGAAATCCAACTACGTTCATTTTCGATTTTCGGGCTCGTTGTACACGCGGTGAAATTCGGAAATCGCGTTTGATTCTGCGGTCATCTCACCCCCCCCCCCCCCGCGCTTGTAATAAATGCTAAAAACATACGAATTCGCGTGCGTGTTTTACTTTGATACTCTATCGCAGCGGCAACGAATTCCGTCGCGCCCGAGCGTTATTAAATTCTCGCGAAATTGAATTTCCCATCTTTGAGAGTAGTGATATGGGCTCTCGCGTTACTTTCCGCACGTTTCACGCGTGCGCCTCTGTGCATATATCTTCGTGCAAGCTCACCAACACGCATATATATATGAGATAAAGGCATCGATATTCGCGATGCTATACCGCGTATATAAGCTAATACGTTACTTTTCGAATCAGCAATGCATCATCTCGAATAACAAAAATCTCGCGCGCACCAGACCCATGTATATATATGCGCGATACCCATGTATATATATCGCGAAACGAGACAGCTGACGCAAATGAAATTACGTAGAAAGAGCGAGCGCGCGCGGGGGTCTCAAAGGATTCGCGAGAGCGAGCTATATCATCCATATAAATGCGAATCGAAGCCGGCGCTCGTGCTGGACCTTCAGCTCGCTCCTCTAGTTCCCTGTAGACACCTGCGTTCATCTCTATATACACACGTGTGTGTGTGTGTGTGTGGGTGTGTGTGTGAGGCGCGAAGAGGCAATTTAATATATCGGAGCGACTGCAGTTGGAATAAAAATACGCGATCTATGTATATATGTCTGGGGGATAAATAGCAGACACGGCTGCACACACTTTCCGTAAAGTATACCGATCGACGTGTAGAATACGTCAGAGTCGCATCTCTTCAGCTGTCGCGGTGCGTTTGGCGATACATTTATTCGCGGTACGAGCTAGACTCTGTCACGCGCGTCTGTCGAGGAGAGAATCTTCCGCTCGTGTTCCCCCCCCCCCCCTACGTATACATAATAGTCAAATAAGTCCGTGCATCACCAACTAGATCCATACACGGCCGTATCAATTTACAGGACTAATTAGTCCTGTAACGATGTTACTCGTGTTACACACAGCTGTCCGATGATTATGCGACGAAACTCCGGATAATTACATCGCGCATCAGCGTCGATATCAAAAACATATATATAGGTCGAAATCTCGAAGGCCTCGTCAATCCTGCGCCAGCCTATATATACAACAGCGCGTATATAGCCTCCGAGCTCGTCTCGTTCGTCTTGGTCCGGAGCTTGCAAGCTCGCTCGTATACACACATACACACACACACACACAAGATGGCTCTATATAATGTAGGTAGAGAGGCGTCCGCGCGCGGCGTTAGCCGCCTAGTTAGGAAACAAACGTATCACGTCCCGGCGCACATAGTGCTATATATGTATATAGTATACGCGGCAGACGCAGGAGATATCCGGCTGCACGCGCCTGGATACACAGCCCGGCACGCGTATATATAGTATATAGCGAGGAGCTTCTGCTGCTGCAACGGCATAAATATGTATGGAACATGAATGCTTGAGGGCAGCTTGAGCCAGCTCGAATCGCGCGAGCCGCAGCTGTAGCCTTAAACGCGGCCTGTGTTTACTCGCGGGAAGCTAAATAACCACGTTAACGCCCCTGCGCCCGTCTATGTCTGTCTGTTGGCTCTACTTATGTACGTGTGCGAGTATATGTACATATGGCGGCATTATAGTAGCGGCGGCGGTTGCGGAACGATCTTGTTTACGGCATTAATACGAGAGAGTCTAATTTTCTCTCTGATATGCTCGCTATACACACGCGCGCGCGTATCACCGGGCTCGATTCGCGGATGCGAGGCCAAGAGCTTTTTTTCGGCTAGTAGTGCACGTTAATTGGACCTGAAAGATGCAGAGTGCGTGCGGAAAAAAAAGAAAGAGTCACCCGCTAGAGCTTTTTTTCTAGATATATATATAGCTCTGCTATTCGTAGAAATACTCGGTCTCGTTCTCGCGTGGGCGTATTTTCGTTGACGATCGGCTTGGACATTGTACACGATCATCGGGATGTCGAAAATTATCGATTTCGAATCTAGCCTGTGTAATAAATCAAGTTTTTCACGCAAAGCTCCGCCGTTGCCTGTTTATAATACCGAATTGAATCGCGTTCGGCGTGTAATCCAGTTGTACTAATAATTTCACGCGCGAACTGTGTCGACTGCGGAAAGTCGATATACGCGAACATGTATATAATGATAACAACAACAGCATCGTTCTCCCCGTTAAAATGTATAAATCATTCGCAGCGATATATATACCTATATCGAGAGTAAAAGCACCGGACAGCGAGAACGAGAGAAAAAAAGTCGCAGCTGAAAAAGCTCGTGCTATAACCGGCGCGTAATAGGCAACCGTTGAGATCCACGAAATCCGTTGGCTATATATAACGTATACGCTGTGACTTTCCATAGATATTCAAATCTTGTATATATATTCGTTTGCCCGCGCGTTCAGCTGTAAACGTTGACATCTCGTCAGCCTCGCTATATACTGTACTATACATCCAACGAGAGGCGCCGAGATTCCAGACGGTACGGCATAAAGGAGTGAATGTATAAGAAAAATCGCGTCATTTGTGTGCGACAAAGGCGGACGCGATCGCCGGTCCGTGCTCGCGGCGCTCGTAAAACGCTTCGACCTCCGGCCCCCGCGCGCGCATGGAATGCCATTGTACGATGCGCGAGCTATATATGTATGTGAACTTTGCAAAAATTCGATGGAAAAACTTGGCGCATAGCGTATAATAAAATTGATGGAATATAACGACTGCTCGGCGTTAAAAAATTATTAATCCGTCGTAATTCGGGCGATTATTTCCAATCCGATATATATATATATATATATATATATATATATATATATATATATATATATATATATATATATATATATATATATATATATATATATATATATATATATATAATGAAGCCATCATCCGTCCATCGCAGCGTGTTCCAGTTTCAGCGCGTCGCTCTAAAATCCTCTCTACACATACACGAGAGCTAGGAGTGCGCGTGGCGTGTAAAAAAAGATAAAACGAGAGAGAGAGAGAGAGAGAGAGGCTATTTCACGCACATCGATATGCAGCAGAGTAGCAGCGGGGAGCGAGTCAAGAGAGACTAGACAAGCGTGTTTGCAGGTGCTTTCCACTCGCCTGGATTCAGCACATCGAGTAGAGTATATAGCTGCAGCCATATTGTCGTATACGCGCGCGAACGTCTCCCGCTATGTATATATTTATATATACGCGTTATATTACATATATATATATATACGAGTGGAACACGTAGAGAATTCCCGCGTGGACCGAATCCCTCACTCCCTCCGTACGTCCATATTTGTTTTTCCCATTCGCGATATTAAAACTCGCGCGTGTGGCTATGCTGCACAGGCGAGCGAAGAATATGAGCGCGAAGCAGACGACGAGATAAAGGAGCTCTTCTCTACCCCGATAGACGTATGTATATATACATATACATATAGAGCTTGTTTCGCGCTTTACTCGCCGATGCCGCAGCCTCTGCGCTGCAGTTCGATCGAAATGAGAAATTTTTACGCTCGCGGCTAAGCTCCTCTGTGTCTGTGCGTGGGTCGGTGAGTGAGTGAGCGAGCGAGTGAGTGAGTGCGCACTGCAGTCTATCCGACTGTAACCCCCGGACTTCCTCCTTTATCCCTGACTTTTCGGAGCTCAAACGAAGCTGCGCGGATACGTGCCGTCTGAGATCCGAGGAAATATGTGTCTTGATTTCCGACAATTTTTTTGCGGAAATTTTATGAATTTTTTGAAATTTAATTCCGATCCCGAGTACGCTGGTGTTCCGAGTATTTGCCAGCGGAATGAGGAACCTTTGATTTTTTACATTTTTACCGCGCGTGCAAACAGTCGCACATACGTTCCGTGCGTAAACATCGAAAATTTTCATTTCCATATCCTTTGTGAGAGGGGCAGCGATTATATACAGTAAACAAAACAAGTAACGATTTAAAGAAATTCAAAGTCACAATCATATATACGTATAAGCGAAGCCATGAAAAGTTAGTATCGAATGATATTTCATGATATGGTTAACAGCGTAATAATATCCTGCGAATCGTTCGTAGTCGACTCATTGCATTATCCAATTATTTTTCGCTCACTTTCAAAATTGCGTTCGTAAATATTCATGAGCCCGATCGCCTTAATTATATTTTCGGAATCATAAATAATTCATCAGTTTCGTAGCTATATGGCCAGCAGTCACGACGCTTCACTCGAAATAGTAGCGATACGCGAAAAAATACAAGCCGCATTACAAGTAGTAACGTCTTCGTTCAGTCAGGCGAGACTGCGCAGATCGAGGAGTATATCGGCAATCGCATTTCAGAGCTGTATAAGCTGCTATTCGTTCGATCGATCCTTAAACAAAAAGTAAATATCCGAAGAAGGAACGTTTAAGCCAAACGCTGATATCAAGGCCGATATTCGCCAACTTCCCTATATATACAGCTACTTCTGCAGACGAATCACGGAGAGTTTGAGAAAAAAAAGACATTCCGAAGAACATTGAAAGTCAATCCGGTGTGGCACATCCGAAAAGGGAAGAGAAGCTTCCTCCCATAAAAGAAAAAGGAAAGCAATTCTCTCCAAGGTACATAATACTCCCCGTCTCTTCAAGAGACACACGAAAGACATTCTCCCCCCACGACGTCGTCGACGACTTCCCGTTTCGCGATCTGGCACTCGATCGTATCGCTTTTAATACAGCGTCCTGGTACAGAGAGAGAGAGAGAGAGAGAGAGAGAGAGAGAGAGAGAGAGAGAGAGAGAGAGAGAGAGAGAGAGAGAGAGAGAGCAAGAAGTCGAAAGACGCCAATCCCGTGCACATGTCGCTGCTCCTACTGCTACTAATACTATCAGAGTGTGTATATATATGTGTATGTAGCACGTGCGCGCGGACGCCGGAAAAGCTCGGCAACAACTACTTCCTCCTCGCGCCGCAGCAACAAAGCCACTTCCGCGCGAGCACCGCGCGTAATGGGGCTTCTATATATATATATATATATATACAGGCTTGTATATATGTATCGAGAGGCGCGATAGTTTCGAGGCAAGAAACGCCGGGGAATCGATTACGATTGGCGTCTTGCATGCTAAGAGGAGCTAATACATCGACTTATATATAGAGAGCTCTTTCGCGCGGGCGTGTGCGAAATTTTAATGAAAGACAGGCTCGGCCGGCTAATTTATACGGACTGCTATGAATTACTGGAGTTTCGTGGCTTTGTATATACATCTATATACATATAGGGGGGAAAAAAAGTTCCGGTTCGGTGGGTGATGTACGACGAGAAGTTTTTTATATATACAAGCGAAATGAACGATTTCAGCGTGTATAAGCATTGTGCAGATGAGCTGGGCAATTTTATTTTTAGTTTATTTCTCGCTGCCCTCGAACTTTTGATATTTATACCCCGACGAGTGATTATTGTAGACTTATATGCGTACAGAGAGTTGCAGACACAGAAACATCGGGATTTTCCTTCCGCGTGATTAATAATCGGATATCGCGCGTATACATGCAGGATATATTACACATTTATTTACTTGGCTTGTGACGATGATGATGATGGTGATGATGATGATTACCCGGGTTATATCGCGGTGCCGATTTTCCTCGCGCTTGATTGATCATCATTAAATTCGATGCGCCCGCGCAATTGTCTCGTTGTATTCATTGAATTTCGTTTGAAAATTATATATTCCCCGAAATGCGGCGCGCGCTCGGCAACGCGCGCGTGTACATGTTTACACGGCTATATGACTTCCGTTGACTCATTTGCGCGAATAGAAATTCACGCATTAAATGCAGATGTGCAGCTCCGTTGCTCTCTGCGCCGATGTATACGTATACGCCGCTATGTATTCTGTTTGCGCGGTGTATATAACGCACACAAGTACACGACGACTGTTTTCCATTATATATACATACAGCATACACACGTTGACACTTGCACACCCTGATCATCGGAGAGGCTCATATTTATCCAGAGCGAAAAATCGAAGCTCGCAGTAGCAGTAGCAGCAAAAAAACTATCTTCCGTAAATCTCCAAACAGAGCACACCGAAAACGCAAAAAATAAAAAAAACACGTTCACCTCGTTCATCCCTGCTATATATATACCCGGGATGCATCTAGCGGATTTACGTGCGGGCAGTAGTGGTGTAGCAGTGACGCGCAACACATATACATATACCGAGATACGAGGACGGATATATATATATATATATATGGCACGGCCGTGGCGCGTGTACATATACACGTACCTGTGTCGGTGCTGCCAGGCAGTAGGATCGATTCGTCCCGATACCAGGACGTGACGGTGAGGTGTTCTTTGATGTCCTCCCGGGCGGTACAGGAGAGCACGGCGTTGTTGCCCTCCACCACCGGCGAGCGGTTCACTCGGACCTCGTAGCCCGGTACCGTCAGCACTACAACAGAGAAAGACCCACACATCTATATATATATATATGTACAGGAGGATATATGGGAGAGCTTTGGCAAAACAAGCAGGAGGAAACATTTTTCAATTAAGCCGCCGCTGATGCCGCCACGTTATAGGTATATACGCACACCTACGGAGACACACTAGAGTGAGAGAGCGACGCGAGCAGGAAACACGCAAAAAAGAGCCAGGCGGCAAATACATATATCTATATATATGAATGTATATATAACGAACGCCCGCGGGATAATCTTTTCCTTGAAAAGCTATATATTCCGCGGCGCTATCGGAGCTGCCGTCGCAAGAGTCCTCGCCTGCCGCGAAATGAAAATAATGCTAATGTAACGCTCGAGATACTTGAATTTAATAAAAGGCGAGATTTTCCCCCGGAGAGGTGTGCAGCGCGCGCGGGCGCAAAGCATATAGCCGGAGACGCGAAAATAGATTCGCGCTCGGGCTGTCGCTGAATGCAACCCCGCTCCACCTACCACGCCAGAAGCTTCCTCCCGCGAAAATTGAGAGTTTCGCTCGCGCACCTACCTAGCTATATATATATATATATACACACATATATATATACACACACAGCAGCAGCCGCGAAGGAGTCGGCGACGGAAATAGTCGCTTCCTCCGCAGCCTCCTCCGAGCGCACTGATAAAATTGAGATGCGACGACTCGAGCGAAGAGAGAGAGTGAGGCGGGATGAAACGAAATGTGCAAATGAAGCCAATATGCAACCCGCTTCCCTATCAGCCCGTTCAGCCAACCGACCAACGATATTTTCCCCGCCGAGCGCTACCTCCTTTTTTTCCCTCCTGCGCCGCAAGGCGTAACGAATTATTTTCACGAATCGTTCGAAATTAACTTTGCCGCATAACCGCGACACTGCGAAAACGCCCGATCGCGCTTTCGTTTTAATAAGGCGACTAGAATTCTCTTATTATAATCGCCTTGCGGTATACACTTCGGGAAACGGGCTTTTCCGCGTTGTATTTTTTTTCTCTCGCTCGATTTTAATGGTCCCTCGCCGCGCGAAAAGCGTTTGTATATTAAAGACGCAACAATGGCGCATAGCGAGTGTATACTTTGAGAAGGTGAAATTCCCGCGGCTTCGCAAGACGACTGCATATAGATAGGGTTAATAATACTCGGAGTTGAATTAAGTCGAAAATTGCCGGCGGAGGAAGAAAACGGAAAAAATGCCGCTGAATTAACGCAAATTTTTTCTCTCTCTCTCTCTCGCTCTCCACTCATTACGAGCTCGCTGATTACTCGACTAACTCAAGCCGAAACAATCTGCGGCCCGATGGCCTTTTTATTTCGTTCTCGCTCCGCGCGAAAATAGAAAGCAATCTCAAAAACGTGGAATTAGATTATTCCCTCAGCGAACAGCGCTGCGATGTGTATATAGGCGCGAAGCTTGAAAAGCTTTCGATTTTTCGAAATGCTACGTAATAAACGTCAGCGCCGCGTATAATTCCCGCGAACAATAGACGCCTCGAGCGCAATTTTCATAAACAACAACGCGATAATAATTATTCGTACGCACGGCGTATCGCAGACCGGTTTGGTATGTACGTATATGTGCGCGTTTCGGCGGCGCTTCATTTGGAGGAGGAAACCGGTACGCACTTCCGTCGTCGCGTGGTTTATCTATCGAAAAGCCAGAGGCGAAACTTTAGAGGCTCGTTGTCGCGCTCGTAATTCAGCGCCCCGCGGCGGCATCGGCTCCTATATACATGTATATATCGTTTTAATATACACAGTACATCCCTATATGGTCATCGGTCGCTTCGTTACATTGAACGACAAGCTTATAATAAAAACTACCGTTTAAATCAGCATACACACGCGCACGGTATGCCGGACATTCTTGATACGATTTCCCGTTTTTTTTCGTCTTTAATAATACTCGCTGCACCGGGTTTACCTTTCCGCTTATATAGCTTTATGCGCAGCCGTGAACGAAACGAGAGAGCGGGGCACACGTCTGACTAAAGCCCCCGTTTACCACTGCGCAGAGCTTTCTCAAACTACCTGCCTGCGAGAGTTTTCCTTGACGTTTTTATGCCTTTTTCTCCCTCGTCCCCTGCATATACACTCCCACACCTGTATACATATATACACACGAAAGACGAGAGAGGGATGTAGGTATATAAGGAAGCTCATTGAATTGCAAGGCCGGGCCTAGCAGAACGCGACGTCGAATTTGTTTGCAGCGACGGCTGCATCATTCGTATACGGTATATACTTACAACCCGGAGAACGAGAAACTTGTTGAATTAAATTCAATTTCTCGTTTCTTCTCGGAGTACTACGCGCAACGCGGAGCATACGCGGCCAAGATTTGCTGCCTCGTCATTTTTGCAATTAAAACACCCGGTGTACAATGTATTGTATATACTTGACTGTTTACATTATCACCGACTTTTTTCGGTTCGTACTAACGAGATCTACGACCAAAGACAATTTATTCCATATCTATCGAATCGAACGTCATCGAACGAATCCCCCATACGAAGAACTATTAAAGTCGTGCGAAAATCAGGTAATAATCGTCAACATTAACAAAGCGTAAATGAGATTTCAGTTTTGGAAAGAGAGCCGGCGCCGTCAAAAGCATCGACGCACCGCATCGCGTGCCTCAGCGTCAGGTAGCACAAAAGCTCTCCACACCCCGGCGTCATGAACACTGCTATATATAGCGCACTTGGACGTTCTCTGCATTAAAGCCGAGCATCAATATGAATTAGCGTAGGCGCGGCGCTTTTGAATCAAGCTCCGATTCTCTCTTCCGGCTGTGCGTACAATCGACTCGTCGAAATCCCAATCACGAGTCGCGGATGCAGCGAGACTCGCTTCGGCCGAAAATTGATTCCACGCGCGCTTTCGTTTTTAACACACACACACACACGCCTGCGGCTCGCGCAATGACGCGCCCTGAACATTTTTTCCTGGAAAATGACGAGAGAGAGGGCTGTGGATCGAAGTGAAAGAAGTGTTTGTTTTGGGATTTTGATACATGTCCGTTGACATAGTTTGCCTCTACAAAAGAAGCTCTACCATCGCGAGTAATAAAAAAAATTTCCTCGCAATTTACATGATTGAAAGTAATTGATACTAAAGGAAGGGAGAGAGGTAGGATCGTTGCTCTCGAGAGATTTATTTTCAGCCGCAATCTCGCATTGATTCTACTGCTATAATTACACGGATATAATCGTCGCGCGACTGCGGTGCTGTGTATATACAATGCGCTCGCGGGATTGAATTTTTCCCCGCGCTTATATAATAATCGTCGCCGTTGTCAGCAGCAACGAACGATGTCCTGCAATAGCTTGACAAAGCCAGCGCCGAGTAAATACATGTATACACACGCACGTGTTATCGTATATAGCCAGCTGGGTAAACGTCGCCGACCTAAAAACCAATCAAGCTCGCTCACTTGTTCCTGCTCGCACGACAAGGATCACCGAGTAGGATCAGCTATAGGGCTTGAAATGAATATTCCGAGGCAAACAAAGAACGCCGTGGAGCAGAAAAAAGGGTGTACGCCAGGCGTCGAGTACCTCACCGCCCGGAAGAAGAAGAAGAAGAAGAAGAGGTACAGCTTGTCTCTCTGCGGTGCTTCAGAGGGTGTAAGATACGCCCTGGCGAAAGGCACAAAAGAGGGGGCGACAATGAACCCCCCCCCCTCCTCTCGCTTTCGCGTATACACCGCAGTGTCTTCGAAAATAAGTCCTTTGGAGTGTAGTGCATAGCCCCGGTCGAGGGCCGATGTCATTTCAGATAAGTTTCTCTCTCGCGTCGCCTTTCACTAGCCGGCACATGCGCCTATACAGAAAGAATCCGCGAGTGCGGGGCTCGAGACAGCTCGAGAGCTTCTGCTCTCGAGGGTTTGCTTTTGCCTAACTAGGCGGACGCAGCCTTTTACCACTGAGCTCGGGATATAGCCCGATGTGTTGTTGCTTCTGCCGGGGGAGGCCGGGGGGGGGGGCGAATCAAAGGTGCGAAACGGAGTGTGCAGCCGGTGCGGAAAGCAAATACGACCGGATGCGATGATGACGCGATATGCAGAAGTAAGCGCGCAACCTTTTCCCGTCGTCGTCTCTCTTTTTTCCCTCCCGAGCAATTAGACGCAATCAGACTCAAACGGAGTTCCCCTCTCGCACACGCGCGTCTTTTTCCGCGCCTCGCTGATTCGATTCGAGCCTCTCAAGGACACGAATTTCTTCTTCGGAGATTGCTCGCTGTTTTTTCGTTTTCTTCGCTTATTGCCGGATTGTACGTAGTTTTCGCAGATGCGCTGGTGTACATCCAAGCCGAGTCGAAAATGAAGCGGCTTGAACGGATGCCGGCTCGGCGCTCGTTTAAATAATTAAACGCGTAATTGCCATGAAGCGCGCGTCACGTGTTTTTAATGAAGAGCCCGGTGCGAAGCCGCCGCCGACAGACATCAGACGCGAGGCTGGGAGATATATATATATATATACGAAAAACGTGTGTATGTATATATACAGACGGCACGACGAGGAGAAGTCGCAGCAGTGTCGGGGAAAAAAAGAGGACGTCTGCGACCCTCCAGAGAGTGAGATATAGAGCCAAGTGGGGATAATGCTGAAATGAAAGTGTGCGAGACGACGACGACGACGACGGCCTATACGACTGTTAAAAAAGTGTACGCAACCGGTGGGCTGTATATATATGTATATATAGATCCCGCCGGCTTGCTAACGAGAAAAAGCCCGGGGATGCGGTGAAAATTCTAACGAGATGGCTTTTCGATTATATACACAGTCGCGCGGGAAATAAACGCGTTTACCGCGTATAACGCGCGTCTAGTAATAACTGCGGTGATGGGAAAAAGAGGAGAGAATTCGTCCGTGCGGTTGATGAGGAATTAGCGGAATAGAGTAGTAGCACGCGCGCGCGCGGGGTGTTATTAGGAATATGTTCGACTCGCTCCCCTCTCGAAAATCAGCCGTTTAAACGCTGCCTCACGTATCTCTGCAAGCTGCCCACGTATATACTTACTCGCCCGCAGAGCTTTCCTACGCTGCAAGCTCTCAAGAGCTCGATTGAGCGGACACTATACGACGTGGGTGTATATAGACGCGCGCACACACCTCTCGCACGTCCAATACAATTTAACGGCTCTGCTCTTTATCCCCGAGTCCGAGTATACCTATATATATAGACACAGCTCTGAGGGAGTGCGACGCACTTTGTCAAATGAGGAAGTGGAAGTTCGCGTCGCCGACAAACGTAAGTTTTTACGGGTTCCGGAGAATCCAATACGACGTGAGAGGAAAAAGGCGCTCGGACGCACGAACGAAACATCGTTAAACTATTTCTCGTCTGTATAGGTATATATATAATAATATAAGGTATGCTCGAAGCGGCGGCGTGGCGGCAATCGAGTTTGCTGACGCGCGCGCACTTGAATTATTTATGCATCTCTGGCAGTGTATAGGACTAGCGCGCGGCAGATGGAGAAGAGGAAAACAGTCATAATTGGAATTACATGAAGCTCCAGATGCTATGTACGCGACATATTGGGATTATTCAGCCCTATGTGATTTCGCCCGTCTATACACATATACGTATTATGTAATATGCAGTATAGCAAACTTAAGACAACGCCGAGACGTCGATAACATTCTTCAAGTATATTTCTCGAGTCTCGCGATATATTCTCTACCGCTAATATATATAAAAAAAATGTCAAACCCCTTAAGACACGCTAATGAAATGTCCCTCAACTTGCTCGTCGTGCTTAGTATATATACATATATATATACAAGTATAGCTAATGGAAAAATGACGAGATCACTGAGCGCAGGATTAAATCGCGTGCGGGTAACATCAGCGCAAGCGTCTCCGGGGAATCCCCTCCGTGATTGCGGACAATATTAGCTCGTCGATGCGTGTCCTCCGCACACGTCGGTATATATACCTACACACCTCAGGACGTTTACGCGCTCTCGGAGCGAGCGAGAAGGGGGCTAAGTAGGTGGCGCGCTTACCGATCACGCTCCAGGGAAAACAAAAGGACCGAAACGGAATGTGCGCGCACGCGAGAGAGAGAGAGAGAGAGAGAGAGAGAGAGAGAGAGAGAGAGAGAGAGAGAGAGAGAGAGCAAGGCGTGGAGAGGTCACGAACTCTACTGTTACTCTCTCTCTATATATAATGTACATATATATAGGTGTGTCTCCTTTGGCCTCGAAAGCGACGCAGCAGGTCCCAGAGCTGCCTCGCGATTACCTTCTCCCCCGAGATCATCGGAGCAGCAGTGCGATTGGCACGGAAATCGAAGGATTTACAGCGCCATCGTCGTCGGCTCCCTCCTCTGTGTGTAGATATATATATATATATATATATATATATATATATATATATATATATATATATATATATATATATATATATATATATATATATATATATATATATATATACTGCGTCCTTACGTGCTTCCGAAACCCTATACACACCTCCGCAGTCGCTATATTTGACACGGCTCGATGCGCACGTTCGCCGATTTTCGATAGCTCTCTCTCAGCCTTTTCCGTACTTTTTAGACTATAGCTATACTGATGGAAGATTTTCCGCGGGCTCTCACGGGATTCGTGAGAGAGAGAGAGAATTGCCTGGCGCAGGTTTATTTCATTTTTATTATTTTTTGTATGGATTTTCCTCTCAAATAAATCGGCTAATTAGAACGGGGTTACGCTGAATTTTATCTTTCTCTTATACGTACAGACATATATTGATATGTATTGGAAATTGCTTGGCTGCCCGCGCGCGCGTGCGCATCAAGAATCCGACCGATATCACATATATATATATATATATATATATATATGTATACATCGCGTATGTAGGAGGATGCGTGTACACGAGTATCAGATTATATTTTCAATGGAAAGCATACGAGCCGCGCAGGCTGATGCAGAGTTTTTCAAGTGGACGACGATATACGCCGACGCGCGCGTTCGACAAGCTGCACTCGAGCGCGAATTCACATAAATGCGGAAACGTTTCAAATAAACATTTCGATATTTTTTCACCGTTCATCTCTCTCTCTCCCTACTCCGCTTCCCGCCGCATGGAGAAAAAAGTTATATCGGACACCGACAGGTGGCGCACAGGCGCTTTTCTATTCTCCCGCATCAACATCGGCGCGCAGAATCTACATATAGCGGTGTATTTCACCTACATGACAAACTGTCTGTTGGGTCACTCGTGCTATAACTGCGACCGAGCATACGCGCCTCACGATACAGATCTTCTCTCCGTGAAGATTACTTGTAGGAAGTAGTTCTGACATAGTATTTCACAGCGCTAATGGACCATTGCCTTGAATGTCGGCATCGCCTTAGCAAAGCATCTAAATAAACACTTTCCAATTCGTCAGCCGACGAACGATACAGAAAAAAAAGAATAAACAACGCACCGGCCTGCCGACTCCTGCCGTACAAAATCCCGTGACAGAAAATAGATATTCCCTCGCATCTGCCGAAGTGAAAATGTAGAGGGTAAAAGTTGAAAAAAAAAAACAGCAAACGCCACGTACAGGTGGAAAATTGACAGTGATTACCTGCGCGAAGAGTGACCTCCCGGGAGAGGACTGTGCCGACGCTGTTGCTCGCTCGGCATCTGTAGCGAGCGTTGTGTATCTCAGCGCGAAAGTCCTGCGCCAGGAACGGCGGGAAGTAGAGCGTGCCGTTGCCCAGAAGTTGCCTGCGACAGAGAGAAAAATATCATTCGCGTATACAGCTAGCTCGGAAAAAGAAACTTCCTGCCGCTGTCTCTCCGCTGCTGCTGCTGCTACTGCTGTTCCGGATGCTTTAAATATTTTTCGCGCGTCGAGCTGAAATAATGCACATTTTTCTACGGCCCGAAGTTTCTCCAGTCGTCATTGTTTTTCTTTCGACGCACATACGCACGCGAGAGAGAGAGAGAGAGAGAGAGAGAGAGAGAGAGAGAGAGAGAGAGAGAGAGAGAGAGAGAGACAGAACTGACAAATAAAGTTTGGTAATTTTCTTTTTCTCTCGCGGCTGTATTACATGACAGCTGTGTTTCCGCCGCGATTAACCGGATTTTATCGCGCGTGACGAGTTTTATACGCATAAAAAAAAGGAAGCTTCTCGCGCATATACAATGTGACAATGAATATATATTCGCTATTTATTTCATCTTTCGCCAGCTATTAAATACGCGCAAGTGCGGGCTGTCGTAAAAAATTGTCAAATGTCAGCGAAAAAGCTCGCGCCCCGCCGACGCGCTACGCCGACAGTAAAATTTTTTTATCACCCGCTCGTAAACGTAAACACGTCAATTCTTTCATTTCCATCGCCGCGGGGGTGGCCAAACAGAAAAAAAAACAATAACCCCCGCGCATTTACAATTTCCCTGGAATATATTATATGCGTGATATAGTAAGAGATGGAGACGAAAAATTACGCGCAAAGCAGCTCATTATAATGTACGAGGAAACGTCAAATATATATCTATTCGCCGACACTCCCGTATATATATTTCTCTCGGCGCGACGACTTCCTGACGAATAAGAAGAGACGAAGTCGGGGCCGGGAGAAAAGGGCGAAATTAAAGGATCGCACTGACGGCCGGAAAAATGTAAGAAATTCGTGTCTGCCCTCTCTTCGTGAGTACACACTGCACACACGTGTATATCTATATATACAGCTCTTCAAGTCGAGGTAGAAAGACGCTGCCGTCGTCGTATTTACGAGGCGAGAAAGAGATAGAAGAGCGTCGCGCTGCGCAGCTTCGGACTGGAATTCACGGCGCGTGCTTTCATCTCGTCGACGGCTTTCCCATATATATATATATATATACACACCCCTTCTCTCTACCAGCGAGGCTAAGTAGACTCCGCGCAAATTGAACCGGCCGTGACGATTATTAGCGACTTTGTACGAAATTTCTGTATTACACATGCAGCAAAGTCGCGTCTTGACCTCTTCAAGCGAGATGGATATCCGACGTATACGTGTACGCGCGTGTGTGTATACAGGTACATGTAAAGGCCAACGAAGATTAATGGCCAGTCAGAAAACGCGGCGAGGCGCTGCATCCATCGATCTTTCCGCGGCGGTGAATTCGCACACGCGCAAGCCTTTCCCGCGTGAAATGCCACTGCGGAGTCCGAAAGCTCCTTCGGTCTTATTGTCCGCGAGTGCGTCGATTCGGCGCGCATCCATCTCGAGCTTTCGCGTCTCGCGAGGGCTTCGGGTCGTCGCGTAGCTCCTGATGTGCACAGCGAATGAAGACGAGAGACAATCACGAAGGCTCTCGACATAATTAACCAGAGTATGCCGCGAGCGATATAACGCGAGCTTGCGGAGGGGCGAGGGAGATACGAGGCGCGAAATGATGCGCCGATATATTCGCGTCCCGGGAGAGAGAAGCCTGTGTGTGTATATATATATATAGATGCAGTAGCTGTACAGCACACGCTGGTCGAGCTGGAAGCTCATAAAAATCGTAAACTGTAACGTCGAGTGAGAGAACGGGGCGAAGAGTGGAAAAAGGGAAAAACAGAGAGAGAGAGAGAGAGAGAGTAGCACACGCCTCAGCGTTTGTACTCGAGTGAAATTACGTCGAGCTGCTGGATAAGCATCCAGTCGGGGATAGCTTCTCTCTCTCTCTCTCTCTGCTTTCTATTTCTCGTTCGGAGCAGAGCTGCGGGAAAGAGAAAGAGGCGCTCTTTGCGCTCCTTTTTTCTTGCACCATTTCCATCGGCGTGTCCGGCCCTCCCTTTCTCTCTCTTTCTCTCGTCTCTTTCGAGCGTGTTCCGGGGCTCCCGGCGATTTTTCCGCTTCCCTCCCTCTCTCTCTTTCTCCCACTTTTTGTATATTTCCATCTCTTTTCCACTTTCGACTTTTCCCGAACGGACTGGTGAGCTGGGCGGAATGGAAAAGTTTCGACGCTCTGTATATCAGAGCAAGAGAGAGAAGCGAGAACCAATTTTACGGAGAACAGCCAGTACTGATCCTTCTGCAGCGAAGGAGCCGAATAGATATATACCTGTATATATTCCTTGCGGCATGTAACTAGACGGAGTTTAGGGGCTTGTGTATAATAAGAAGCGAACGCAAGAAAATTTTCCTTTTAATTTTCTCCCCTTTCTCTCTCTCTCTCTGTCTCTCTCTTTCTTTCTCTAGCAATAACCGCAGCTTTTTATTGTTGTTCCCGACACAATGGGCTCGTCTTTTTGTTTCGGCCTATCGGATCGTCGGAGCACGAAACTATACAGCTGTAGATATATAATAGCCGTATTATATAGTAAAAGCCAATAATAATACGGAGAATCGGAGAAAGTCAACAGATCGTAGATTTCCTCTTATTCTCTCTCGAACGATCGTCATTTCGATTTGGAGAAAACGCGCCGACGAGGAAAGGGAAAGTAATAGGGCGCGCGCATAAAGTTTTGCTTGCGATATATAATAGCGCCGGGCTATGAGAAAGAGAGAGAGAGAGAGAGAGAGAGAGAGAGAGAGAGAGAGCTACTCGCATTCCAGAGCCGATTAAAGCGTTACGCGGCTTTTGAAAGTACGACGAGGGAGGGAGCCTTGCGGTTCAAAGCCGCGTAAGGGGTGGGAGTTGAGAAACTTTGCCTCGTCGATTTACACGATTATTTTACTCTTGGCTTATACCATCTTTTTCCGCCTCAAACGCCCGGCTCCTCCGTCGGCTTGGAAAATCAAACGACGCGCATTCGCGCGCTGTAGTCGGGGAAATAGTTTCGAGTATTTTTATTTACTTTGCCGCAGCGCGGCCTTTTAAAGGCGGGACTTTATATTCTACATCGTCGCTTTTTAATGCCCGAGGATTTGATTTATTTCGACAGTTCGCTTGTGTATATATTCTAATTTCAGATCTTCACGAGTATATACGCGCACGCGATAAAATTTTTACTGCGATTATTCCCTCGCACTGCAGCAATGAGGGCGAAGCAGAGATATCATCGGCGACGAATCAATATATATATATATGTGGATATAACAAAGCGCGAGAGGTGAAGAATCGCGCGGTTATAGTCCGGCGGCAATTCGAGTCGCTCTTATAAGGTCGGCGGAAACGAGCTATATATATAAACTCTTCTTCCCGTCGTCCTTCTTTCGGCTGAATCAGAAATTTCATTTCGCGAGAAGCGATACGCGCGACGAGGGTAAAAGAGAAACGAAGAGACTCGGGAGGAATCTGATAAATGGAGGCCCAGAGAGACTCGCGGCCGAATCGAGATATCCCGCCGCACACTGGCTCTCTATGCTCGTGGAGAGTGGAAGTCAAGACTAGCCCGGCTGCTGCGGATTCAGGAACACGTCGGCGGCGGCGGCGGCGGCGGCGAAGGGTCGGAAGTTCGATGGCGCACGGCCGGCAATAGAGCCACCGCACCTGGGGGAAACCATTTCCTTCGGTTAATCGAAACGTTCCTTACGCCCGCTGCAGCGCTGGCTCTGTGTATGTGTGCTTAGCTCTGGCGTTATATACCCCTTCTGATCCGGAAAACGTAAACTCTCGCTCGCTCGGCCTTCTCTCTCTCTCTCTCGCTCTCTCTCTCATCTTCTTGGCCAAGAGCGGAATACTAAGGCAGCGGGAATTTTCCTGCGCGGCGGCGGTGGCGGGAAAGTGCTCGTGAATTCGAAATTGGAAAAAGTTCTATATATACAGTCCGGGATGGCCTATATACTCTCTTTCTCGCTTTCGCTCTCGAGAGAGCATCAGCGGTGCAAGCCCCAAGATTGCCTTTTAGGGCTTTTCCCTCCGCCGTTAAATCTTCGAACGCGGCGTTCATCTATTTTAAATCGAGTAGAATGCCGTGTTGTAGAGAGAGAAAGAGAGATAGATAGATAGATAGATAGATAGATAGATATTTAGAGAGATAGAGAGAGAGAGAGAGAGAGAGAGAGAGAGAGAGAGATGAGGCAGTATTACGGGCAGAAAATAGCTCTACCAAGGATCTGCCGATTATGCCAGGCGCTTCGATCCTCGCTTATATTTATACAGGCTAATTATATTTTAATATAATATCGTAAATTTTATAATTTACCGGAGGCCGGGCACGGCGCTAACCGATCGCTGATCCGGACTCGTGATCCAGGCGACGCTCGGCGCAGGACTGCCGTGAGCCGAGCAACTCAGCTGCGAGCCTGTCGTGTTCGAGAAGACGAGCGTGCTCGGTGGCTCCAGCACGAATACCGGACCCAGCTGTCCCAGCGTCCTCGCCGGCTCCCAGGCTGTAAGCATGCGCGCATGCAATCATTATTATTATTATTATTATTATTATTATTACTATTATAAATATTATTATTAAAACAATATGGACGGGGGAGTGAGGTCGCGTCGACAGGGAAGATTATTTTCATCAAATGAAAAAACGCTGACACCAGCGCCGCGCGGGGAGGGACTTTGCGGAGAAAAATCGCCCTCGGGACTGGCAATGAATGGCCCACCGAATAGAAGAAAACTCGGCCCGCGCCGCGCTCGACGTGAGCTGAAAACGTAACGCGCGCTTCTTTTTTTCCTCCCTCTTTGCGCTCTCGAGTGTACCGCTGCGCGTGTAAGTATATATGTATACGCACACACACACACATACACACCTTCAGTTTCGTTTCCAAGGAAGCCCGAGGGGAAAAATTGCTTTCGCTCGCACTTTTTCCGGCCTGGAGACGACGTTTAAGGTATATACACGACGCTATATATATATGCGCTCCGCGCAAACAGACAGACACGTATATACCCGGTATACGACGATCGATGCTAGTTTACGGAAATAATTCATCCCATGAATTATTTAGCCGGTAGTCTGGCTGTACATAACTCGCGCCTTAAAATCCGATTTGACGAGAGAGCGACTTCTACCTGTATATATAGCTATATATATACGTAGAAGCTTCATGCCGAGGATCATATACTATATACGAGTCTTGTCACGCTGCTAAATCAGGATTTCGCGTCACGAGAAAGAGAGAGAGAGAGAGGGCATTTACGGCCGATAGTAAATTGTATATCTGGCGCAACTGGCCGTGCTACATAAGCCTTTGAGCCAAGAAGTGAAAAAAAATATATATATATATTGCTCGCGGCGTTGTGGAGCGCTCTGGAGTCTTGATTTTTCCAGATATACCTATATATAAAGGTGTATACACTATAGAGTCACTCCTCTCTCTACATATATAGGACGTATGTGTGCAATACATAATTCATCGCTTCGTATGAGAAAAATCTTCGCCTCTCTAAAAAGGCTGGTACCTGCAGATTCGAGTACAGAATACCACGTCGTATGAGCAATAAATTAGGGCGCCTGCGCGCAGGTGCAGCATTCGCATAAGACACATAACTTTTGCTAGTATATATGGCATTTGTCGCATTCCATATTCGATAACTATGCGCAGCATCTTACATACATACATATATATATATATATACAGAAAAGCACGTCCCAAGGAACACAGGTCACGAGGCGGCGCGATGCTACAACCCGTCGCGTATATATATATCTTCGTATATACATATATACACAAGTCGACGACAACGAGCAACACAAACTCGTTTATACATCGGCCTCGATTCGTTGCACGTTCGCCGCCGCGCTAGCTACCGATGCACGTGCGCCACACGTTTCGACCCTATATTCCTTCTTCTCTGCATTATATATATATATATACAGAACTAGTCAGGGGGTCCACGCCGCCGCGAATTTGCGCGTGGAATTTCCCCCGAAATAGCAGTTTTACATTTTTATCAAGAAGTTTCGCTGTATACATATATATATATATATATATAAGAGGCCGCCCACGACGACGACTTTTGCGCGCCGCTGACTCAGCATCGTCGCGCAGCCCCTTGATTTCTCCCAACAATCATTTCCCCCTGGGATGAGAAGCTCGCCTCGATTTCTTCGCGCTCGCGCCGCAGTTTCATGCAAATAACCCTTTGTGCGCCTTCGAAAGTTTTACTTTGCGACGTGTATGCAGTATACAACTATATATATGTATATACATACATGCATGCATCACACGGGAAAAGAGTTGCCGGAAAGAATCGATGTGTATCGAGCCGAGCGACAGCTCGCGGTATATATACGCGAGAAAAAAGAGGAGAATGTATAAAACGCGGAAGTTTTGAGCTGGAAGCCCACCGGAAGTTGGCGAAGCTCGTGCAGTCGGTCTTTAGCTTTTCTCGCATCGTGTGCAGTAATAAACTACACGCGGAGTAAATATATATCCACGAATCACGATGTGCGTTTGTACGCGAGTAAACAATTTTCGGAATGTCGAGCGTTGAAAAATAATGACGGGGGGGAAAGAAGTCGAAAGGAGAAAGTTTGAAGCCGACGAAGAAAAGTGTTTACACTTTCGGTGGAAAAAAAAGTGCGGCGCAGTAGTCGTCGAAGAAGCGCGCGAGTGGACGACACGGGAGAGCAACACATATCGAATCAGCGAAAGAAGAGAATCCGACTCTCCCCCCCCCCCCCCTGGAAAAGTTGAGCTTGCGGACTTTTCGCATGTATCCGGTCCGTTTCGCAAGAGAATTTCACTGGTCTCTCTCACTCTCCTGTATGTATATATATATGTGAGCAATACTCGGTGAAAAGTCCGTCCGGCGCAAGCGAAATGAACTTTTGCCTTATTTCTCTCCGGCGACGCGGAATGCGACTTCCAACACACGAAGTAATCGCATTCTATGCTGTATATGTGTATCGCGCATGCGCGTACAGGAAAGTTTTTTCGCGAGGCGATCTTGTTGAGAATTTCAAAGCAGAGCTAAAGTGTCAAAAGGAAGAAAGCACATATACGGAATTCCGTAGAATCTCGAATTGCGTGCGCGGGAGACACAGGAGCTGAAGAATAACGAAAAAAAAAAACAGTCGGACGCTCGGGTGAAATGTATATCGGAATTCGAAAGGGACGCGAGAGAGAGAGGGAAAGAGATCGACACTGCGAGCATTACATGCTCGTATCATGGAACTGCGCGCGCCTTTGACACGTCGAGGGAGAGTGTGTAGCGTATATATATATATATATATATATATATATATATATATATATATATATATATATATATATATATATATATACATAGAGACAATGCCCGCGCAAAAACAATGCGTCGTAGAGCCCTTCGATCGCGGCGGCCAGTTGCCCGGACAATCTACCCGGTGTGTATACCTATATATATGTATAAAGCCCGGGCCGCGCGAAAAATATTTACTGATACTCTTTGGCTCGTCCTCTCGTTTATCTCTGTTTTTCTATACACTTCGCGCTCTTATTCGTATATTGGGATGCATATATACATATACCGTATCGAGATTCGTTTTTATTCCTCGTCCTTTTCAAGCCTTATGCCGCGATTGCGAATCAATTTTTTTTTTGTATTTTTCATCAAAGATGTATAACTTTTAATTAAAACGAATATGTCGAGGTGCGCAGCTATATAATCGCCGCGCGAATATTGAATTCGAATAAAAAGAGTTGTATACTATATGTATATAAATATACGAAGAGGGAGAAAGAGGAGAATTTTCGCAACGCCAGCGGAGTCTCTTTTGAAACCTCCGCATCAAACGATCTGGTTCAACGGATTATACACGGCGAACTTTTAGTGTGGCTTGGGATTTTTTTTGGCGAGCGATCGATGCAAGATTCGAATTCGACGTTGACTGGCTTCTGGGATAATATTATATTATATAATAATGTACAAATAAAAGCGGGATTCGTATAAGGCACGGCTTTGAAATGAACATTACAAAATTATTATCTCGTTCTTATTTAACGCGAGCTTTCACGATGATCGAATATCAAATCAATGACTTATATACGGCCAGTATATAAATCAAGCTTCATATCGGATAAACTCGACGCGTTTTTCATTCAGCACGAGACACTATAAAGCCAGACTAGCTGCTCTCTCTCATATATACATATATGCGTATACCGCGTCTCGTCCACATCTGCGCAGTAGAGCATATACCTGCAGCCGGGAGATTTGAGTTTACGCTCTCATATCCGGCTTTGCAAAATAGAATCACAAAGCGACGACAGGGCGACGTTAACATCAGACACGACCCTCTTCTTTCTCCTCTCCTTCATTGTTTTCCCAAAGCTATAAGCTGCGCGAGACAAGAACGTATATATTACCGTTCGATGCGTCCACTCGCCGACTAATCAATTATAAATCGACCGTCGATATTTTAAACTAGCCGCACCTATATACTATTTCAGCGCTAAACCTCAGACCAGCCGAATAAATCATTTCGGCTGGCGATCGCGGGTGGAACAAAAAAAAATGCTGTATGTATGTATATATATAGCGACACACCGCAGCGCGTGACGGACCGCAAATAAATTACACCGCAGCCTCGGAAGCGCGCGCCGCACTGAAATCAGGCCGCAGAGAGTCTCCGTGTCACACGATGCAGCCTCTCATCTGATATGATGTGCCGCGCTGCCGCATCGATCAATCGAGCCCTCGCGCGTGTGTGTATAATACGTACAGTGGCTTGAAATAAGAGATAACGCGCGGCGGAGACGAAAGGGGAGAAGGCTCGGCTGAAAGATCGTATAATTGCGCGAATTCGTTGACCTGAGCGCGCGGGAGTGGCGCGACTGTGGGGAGAAAAAGAGTAGTGTAAAAGGGAGAAGTCAACGAGCGCGGGGTTTCTCTTTGCCCCTCCGCCCTCGGCTGCAGCTTCTATACGTTATATGTATATATATACTTTCTGTGAAAAGCAAACGTACGAAGGGAGGACGAGTGCAAACAGACTTTGCGATCGTTTATTTTTCTGGCAATTATATTCTCCCGTGAAAAGAAGCTTTCATTCGGCGCCGTCGCTGCGCGTAGTATTTACAACCGCTTGATTTTCCTCAGCCCTCGCTTGGTTATTATACCATACAGTACGTATATTATACAGCGCATCGAAGCGTCAGCTAGTTGCGGAGACGTGGCCGAGGCAATAATTTCTAATTACCCTGGGACGCGCTCACTCTATTATCGGCTGCCGACGTCGCTGTGGCGATCGAGGCTATGCACATGTATGCGCTTGCGACTGTCACCGCGCAAGCACATTCCAATGAAAGCCGCAAGCTACTCCACAATTACGCTTATTCTCGCGAGAAGCCTGATGCCGATGCAGCGACACGAAAAAGCACCTAAGAAACACGCTGCGCTCTCTCTCTCTCTCTCTCTCTCTCTCTCTCTCTCTCTCTCTCTCTCTTTTATTTCTTCTCGCAAGCTCTGAAAAGCTCCCGGCGCGCCCTTTTCAAAGCCGCACGTGAATGGCCCGACGATTGCCTCCGCGTCGCCGGCCGCGTAATGACAATTTACAGCTGATGATAACGATCTTGGCTGCTCGCTTTCTGGCGCAGCTTTCTCGCGGCGGATTTTCGCCTTTCTTATATGTATACCGTACACTGTATATCGCTATACATGTATATATATATATATATATGTAGGCCGAGAGGAGCGAGACATTTGCATCTTCATCGGCGGCGTGGCCCGGAGAGAAAGGGGGAGAGCTTTTTTCTTCGCGAGGCGACGAAAAAGCCAGAGCTGTCATTCAGCCGGATCGTCGTCGTCGTAATTAACAATGCGCGCCTACTTTTCCGTGCGAATGAGAGGCTCTTCGCGCGCGTTTCGTATTAAAAGTGAACGAGAGATATAGGGGCTAAATTGCACTCATTAGCGTAATTTTAAGGGCCGTGAACAGCGGCCTTCTTCTCTTCTTCTTTTTTTTTGAGCACGAGCGACTCTTGCCTTTTTTTCTATTGTAAATTATGAGGGTATGCGCAAAAAAGTCGTCGTAATTGACTTTTTACGTCTCATCGCGAGACATCCGAGCGTAGGTGTTGACGTTGGCAACTGTAATTTTAATTCATTAGTTCGAGCGAGAATAATCGTGTACTTTGTTGTGTGGACCATAGACGCGAGGTAAAAAAAATAATATTTTTTTTTAGACGAGTGAAAAAAGCAGAGCGTAACGTATGGATGCCTATACGTTGCAATATTCAGTACATCGATGCGCGTCCAAAATGTGTGCTTTTGACACATTTAAATAGTTCAGTGTCAGAGCGTTTTGTACGTGAAGAGCGCGCACTTTTTACTTCATACCAGCTGTCCAATTTAATACTGCAAGAGCAAACTTTTTACTCTGCACTGATGCGTATACGCGAATCTATATATGCACCCCGACAATGTAAAACTGACTACTATATCTCAGCTTTCTATATATATATATAGATACCAATAATAACCAACGTACATATAAAATACTCGTCAATTTTCAAACGTCATTTTTTTTACTTTACTCTTATATATTTACTTCGATATGTATATTGTATATAAACGTAAAAAAGGCATGTATACACATATATAATTAAAAAGTTTGAGCGATTCAAGCACAACAGCGCTTGCATAAGACGCGAATAGCGTCAGCCTGACGACTCGGCTCGCATATACTTTTATTCAGAGTTCGTTAGCGCGCGCACGTGGGCACAGACATAATTAGCGCCTCGGACAGATTATGTATACGAGATACGCATATATACATATATACACAGAGCCAGAGCTGCCGTATACTGCTGCTGATACTGATGATGATGTAGAGGCGAGCGAGTTCTCTTTGCAATATATACAAGAGAGACGCATGCAGCAGCAGATTGAAAGGACATTTCCGACATTCATCGCGACGACATTATTAATTGCAGCACGTGACCCTTTGCAAACATGATATATACGCACGAGACTTGAAAGGAGAAGGACGAATTCATATATAGGCGTATACAGCTGAGAACTCGGTGATTCGCCTATTTAAGTCCCTTTAAAGGGCGCTGAAATAAGCCTTCTAAGTTGTAAAGTATAATAGGCTCGCAGTATACCGTAAGCCATATACCGCCAGGTGTGCGCCATCTTTGCTTGAATGTGCTGAATAATATAGTTGCGTAGAATTGAGGGCAAAATTTTATGTCGGACCGAATTTTCCGGGGCTATTCTTATGTAATTTGATTTTTATCTCATTACTTTCCATTCGCCTCGTTGGAAAATTTGAATAGGCTTCATTTGGAAAAATCGCGACGGGAGCTTTGAGAGCGAAGAGACGTGGAAGCTGAACATTTTTGGACTATATAGAATACGGGGTGAAATATATATATATATATATACAGGTAATAAAAGTGTGCTGCTGTAGGGACATAGAGAAAATTACATTCAGGAGAAAAGAGAAATGCAAGAATGAAGAAAAAAACAACAATACAGTGGATTTCCAGAGGCATTCGAGCGTTACACGAATAAGAAAAATTTCACGACGACGATTAAAACGAGGCAGTACGAGAGCATGGCTCGCGGATCACGAGAGATGGTATATACCTATCGAAAATTTTGATCAGATAATTTTTCACTCTGCGCGCGCGTACCATGCATCAATCACCCGTTCTCTATATATATTCAGGAACGGATCGACTCAAAAATATAAGCCGAAAAAAGTGAGCAGCTTCGCTATAAAGCCGAAATTGATGAGTTTTCCTGAACTATTGATTTTTAAACATCGGAGTATATATATCATGCACATGCAAATAATGAGAGTGAATCAAGTGCACTGGTTCCACGATCGGTATATATATATATATATATATATATATATATATATATATATATATATATATAGCCGTGTGCGTGAAGGTTCCCATTCGCCCATGCGGTTTTACAGAGCGCGTCGCACGGGATAAAATCCCGGAGGTCTAGTTGCAGCGAAAGGTCGTCGCGCAGTGAATTATTTAGCGTCTCTCTCTCTCTCTCTCTCTTTCGTTGATAGAGAGGGCCGATAATCTCGGCTGCTGCTGCCGTCGATACGATAAGAGCCGCGAGAGTGAGAGAGAGAGAGAGAGAGAGAGAGAGAGAGAGAGAGAGAGAGAGAGAGAGAGAGAGAAGGACAAGCGGAATACGCGAGCGCAGCTCGTGTAGCCTCGGCTTAATGCCTGTAGCCCGTCCGCCTGTACGTGTATATATATACATACTGCTAGCGATGCAAAGCGAGATCGAGCTATATACATGCAGCGCGCCGCAGTAGAGTGAGAGCGAGATAGTCGTCCGTTGGAGAGACATCGATGACACTATACATATTGACAAGACACTCGAGACCGCCTGCCAGGTCCTCGGCCTGCTCGACTCAACCCCCTATACCCCGTACACTACACTCTACGTATATCTCGCGTGTGTCTGTGTGTGTGTGCGAGTCTACACGAGACACCCGCCCACGCACCATCAATCACGCATGGGCACACAGTACTAGTATGCGTGTGTATACATATATATATATATCCAACTCGAGAGAGAGAGAGAGAGAGAGAGAGAGAGAGAGAGAGAGAGAGAGAGAGTCAGTGCGCTGTGTACCACCTTCCTCCTCTATGAGAGCAGCAACGCGTGGCAGCTCCGTTTTCGTCGATGCATGCTTTCGACGACTGCTGCTGCAGGTCGAATGTTTGGATGCTATCCTATATATATATATATATATATCGAGAAATAGAATCCCAATTACTGATCTGCAGACGGAGGCTTGTGTAACAGACGGGGCGCGCGGGTTCCTACGATGGGGATATCAGGAATTTTCAATCGGATTTCGAGGCTCCCCCGCGTATATTGTATTATTATATCTCCAAGAGCGAGTTGAGAAGATGTTATACGAAGTTTGAAAGGCAATTATCAAGATTATGCTAATGAAATGGAAAACAATAATCCTCGTACGTGGATTCGACGCTTAAAATTTAATCAAATACCCGCACCGCCGCGACAATCCAACTTGCAACTTCCTTAATTGCTCGTATTCCTCGCGGCTACGGGTCATAAAGCATCGTGCATCCCCCATATACATGTATATATATATATATATATATTCCACCTCCACCTCACCCCACAGCTATGTACAATCTCTACTGCTGAGTCCTCATCGTCATCCTCGGTCACGTACGATAACTCGCGGTCACAATTACGACGACGAACGTTTCGCCTCTAGCTGCTGCAAAGTCCGCATTGTTTCATATTTAACCCGAGATAATCTACTGAATTATCTCAAACAAAAAAGTATCCATACGCGCCTTTGATAAGACGAAACGCATTGAGCAAACTAACAAGCCACCCTGCGTATATATATAGGCCCGATAAGCAGCACACGAGTATCATAATAGCGCGGCATTTATTAAAACAATGCGCCGACGCGTGTGTATACGCGTACTCGTATATATACATATATATACGACACGCGCGCTCAGCAGAAACAATGATTGCCGCGTGCGCGCGGCTTCTCTGATACACAAGGGGGGCTCCTGAACAATGCGTACACTAGTCAACAATACGGCCGATATCTTTCTCTTTGATTCGCGATCAGCATCGCCCCGCGATTGTTCGACGGGGACTCGTATCTGTCAACGCGCTTTTTTTCCCCCTGACGCTCCTCGTCGTCGAATGCGGGATGGATCATTAAGGGATTGATGCTGGGACACGAACGACAAAGCCCGGCCGTGTGTTGGTGATCCTCTCGCGATTGCATAATTGCGAGTCCCCGACAAACGCACAGTGCACGCGCTGTCCTGATGGATGTATACAGATAAGGGGCAGAGCCGGAAGTGGACTGTCCCTGATGCAGTGTGCGCCGCTCGTATGTATAGACCTCGCGCATGACGTTGATGTGCGCGCGACGAGCCTCTTTTTTCGCCGAGTGTCATATATATGTCGCATATCGCAAGTGAGGGGAAAAAACTCCCAGGTATACGCGTACGCGCGCGAATGTCAATGCGAAGAGGCTTTCGAATCGATGTTTGAATACCGAGTCTATACGCGAGGTACTTTGTGAAGGACGCTTTTTTCACGGGCTATACGAAATATTTACTGCGCGTTCGGTTTTTATTTTCAGCGAAACAGCGGATTTCGCGTAGCCAAATGAATTTTTCGAAGGCGAACGCTCGACTATTCATTTAGCATTTTTCAAAATGAGCAACGCGGCCTCTCGAGCATTTTTTTTATAGCCGAGCTTCTTATTAAATAAAAGAGAGTATACGACATCGCTGGGCTAAAATTAACTCGGAAAAAGTGTGTCAGCGTCTTTACGCTTACACTCGGGTTTCGTAATTTAAGATACTCGCCGGCTGCGTAAATAACTTCCTGCGAAGCTTTCATCGAGCACGCACTTCAGAAAGCTAATTATTTTTTCTCCCAACACGCGCAATCGATATCGGCTTACACACCGGCGCAACGAAGAAATCCTTTGACAGTCCCGATGATTCACAATGAACCCTTTGTAATTCTCTCAATAAGCATCCGATCGCCAAAGCGCAGCTCGATTAATATCCTCCGTTATATTATCATCCGTGAATCCCGGACAGCGAGGAAAGGGGAAAGAAAAACACAGAACGCGCGACTCGTAGGAGACGGTATATATACGCACGAGAAAGGCAAAAACGAGTCGTAGCAGAAAAAAAAGTTCAAAGGCCGGCGCGCGCTTTTCTCCTTTTTTTTTTACCCCCGTCGTTTCGAGTGGCCGAGCGAAGCAAAGAGTCGTAGAAACAGAAAAGTCGCGGGTGAGAAGCTCGCGCTGCAGACGGGACGAGCTTCCTCATAAGCGGTCCAGAGGCCAGTCAAATATTTACCAGGACCAGTAGCTGCTGCTGCTGCTGCTGCTGCCGAGTCATAGAAGTCGGAAGAACGAGAAGAAGTAAGGCTGGAAGTAAGCGAGCTCTCGGTAATAAGTTTTTTATTGCGTGCATCTCCCCTATATACTTTCCTTTTTCTTTTTTTTTTGTTTCCCGTGCACCAGTCGTATATGGCAGGATGCGTTCGTTCCCCGTATTTGCGCACACGGCCGCTTATGTTTATATATATACACCAATACACTGTGTGTGCAGTCTTTGTCACTACTCGCGCATAAAGAGGTATATCATCAAAAGCTCAATCGCGCGGCTCAACCGCTGCATAAATATTTTTCTACCCTCGAGTGCGCGACGGGGCGCTTCTTGTTTGCCGCGCAGTGTGTACATCTGTGGCTTTGTGCGCGGCTGAGATGATTATGCGGCGCGCTTATACAATTTGAAGCTGAGCGACGATTCTTTTTCGGCAAATTTAAGTATAGATAAGTGCGCCTTTGAATTTCAGTGCCTAGTTCGAGTGCACGTTTATATGCATTGTAAGCATAAATGAAATCGTCCCGCGGAAATTCCCAGGGGCGCGAGAAACCCGCGCAGTAGCATCGATAGCAGAGATATTTCGCTTATGATTCGCGAGATGCATAACGATGGAAGTTCGGCGCTAACGAGAAGAAGCGGAAAAAGAAGCAGACCCAGGCGGATAACCAATTCTCAAGTCGTTAGACGTCATTAGCAGGGGAGGAAGCGCACCGGGGCCGCGTCGTTGCGGCTTGATTATACAGATTTAATCGAGAGATCGATATATTTTAACGGGTCCCCTGGCGATTTTTCAGCCGAGCCGCGGCTTTTATTTGCTTATGTCGCACCCGTAAATCATCTAATTTAAAATTATACGCTGACGAGAGAAATGTTATAGCAAAATTTGCCATGATATATGTAGGAAAAATTACGAAATATGAGAAATTTTACTACGTTACCATAGTAACTTTTATGAAAGTTTAAAATTTTTTAAAATTTAATTTCTACGTTATGTTGGAGATTGTTATCAATCAATGCTCATAATTTGAGTATATCCCACCTTTTCTATACTGCAACACAGTAATTTTTCTTATAAACATCAGAAAAGTTACTACAGCACTTCTCTCGGTGTATGGCTACGTGAATGATGTGCATTCGATTGGAAAACAAAATTCAAGAGAGCTAGAGCTTCCTCGATTAATAAATGCAAAGTATTAATGAATCAAAGTTATTTTACGCGCCACTGATGAATGCGCCGCAATAATGCACACAAAATGCACTATATATACTTGTTTATTTAAATATTATAATTGAAGCGTGATCGCGGCGAAACAAGAGTCGACGAGAAATTCAAATAAGCAGAACATTTCTTAAAGTCGAGCTACAGTATGTTTATATAATGTAAAAGTTACGAGGCAAGCTCGCTCGCTCACGAGACAATATTGCGGCCGGGAAATGTGTAAGCCCGAGGTTTAGACTCAGTGAAAATTAAGTCTTCATGGGAATAACACTGATAAGGGGCTTCCAAAGTCAGTTCAGAAAATTTGAATTTCCCGCGCGACAATGTATCACCGGCAGGGAAATAATGAATTTAAGATTTTATTCATATACATAAACTTCAAACTGATTGCCTGTTCAACGAAATTAGAGCTTTCGTTACAAACATCATTCGGACACATCTGACTGCGAGCTGAAGAATTATCGCGAAGAGTCTACAATAAAAACGGCGGTTATTCCTAATTTCCGACGACTTTTTGTATCAATTACACTGATTAAACTCGCTCAGCCGCGAGACGTCCGCGGACAAAAAACGAATTCCACTGTGCAAACGGAATTTTCTCAAGCGAATACACCGCGTAATATAATGTCTCCAGCCGCCTCGGAGTAACGAGGCTATATATATACGTATATATTATTCTCCTCTTGTCAAAGGCCGCGACTCGAGTAGCACAGCAGAACGACGATATATTTAATCCGCGAAGGAGGCGATATTCTCTAATAATAATCATCTTTTCGCCAGATAGTATATAAGTATCAATTATTATGATATGTATGTATATACACATTAGGCGGCGAAAAATATAAATACAGTCCAAAAAATAGCGGGAAAAAAATGCGGAAGAAGAGAATGAAGAGGCCTTTGAGCTCGTACATCTCGCTAATTAAATTAAAAAAAAACGTCTTTTCTCTCATTCTCGCCGGGGCGTCATTCTTCTGGGGTGTCGACCCGCGGGCGACGTCTCTCCCGAGTGTCTCCGACTCTCTTGTGTCTTATAGATATATAAGGTGTCTGTGTTCCAGGGAGCCCTTGCGGACTATATACGGCCTTTTCTAGTCTCGAATTTTCGCTTGTCGTCTGCTTTTTCTCGCGACGCGTATACCCGACGTTGACAAATGATTCGCGGAGTCCAAGCTCGTTTTAGTGATATTGATGGGGATGCGATCGGTATATACGTGCTCCTATGAATTTTGTGGCTTATTTGCTCCGTGGATAAATATATATATACACGCAAGCGTGGCTTGTGAGGCGCGGCATGACGTAATTAATGATGTCGCGCCGCGCGATAGCGCGACGAGTTTCAATTCCATTAGTGTCAATTATTTTCCTATAACAGCCTCGGAAGGTTTTTCTCTCGCTTTCCCTTTTACCCTCCTCGTAGACCGACGAATCTCTATACACGTGAGCTCGTATATACTTTGTCAGCAATAGTAACAATAACAGCAAATTGATGGAGATTGTACATATAGGAAATAAGGCTTACCCGCGCGTGTATTTATTGAATAATTTCCAAAAGATTAGCGTAACGCTGCGATGCTTGAGATTTACACTTGCCGGGGATTATAATATGTATATATAATACGGCCGACGCAATAATGCAGTTATTTTTTATACGCGTTGGTCAGCTTAACGCATACACGCAATTATATCTCTGCGAACGGGTGTACAGCGCGAGCGATCGAATCATCGCGGGGCATTAGATTTTCTTCAATTAAATGTAATGAATTTCCGAGACCGTCGGTACGAGCTGCGCGCATATATACGCGAGCGAGAACTGGGAGCCAAATTAATCGGCCGCATATAAATTATAGGCTGAAAGCTATATATGCTCGAGCGAAACATTTCACACGCAATTGATAGACGATATGTTTATTCACGCGCAAACACACGAGGCGCATGTCTCTCTCGCCCCCGCGTATCGCGTTTGCGCTAGTGGCCTATATATATATACATACATACATACAGGCTTGGCAACTGTTTGTGCCCCGAACACACCATAAATCCGCGCGAAAATCAGAGCCGCGTAAACGCACAAATCTCCGTATCGCATCCAGTGTGTATTATATATATATGAGAGTATTAAAAAACAGGCCCCGATATGACACATTTTCACCCTTTCTATATATGTCAGCGAGGGCACAGGGGTACAATGCCACCCCTACATATATGTTTGCATATATTCCGTTGCAGATATCGGAGGCCTGCAGCAGCTCTCAGGATCAAGTCCGTCAGAGGCCGCGGCTCTAAGCCGATTATATCGGGCGGTCCGGCGCGCGAATAGGGAAACGAACCTGCAGTCGGAGGACAGTGGAGAGGGTGAGGATGAAGTCCGGCATCGGGGTCATCGGCGAATTCGATGGAAATTCAGCTAAAGGCGCTCCTGCAGCCACGAGTGCGACTATATATACATATATAGCTTTTGCTCTCTTGCGCAGCGAGTAAAGAGCGAGATATCGCGCGCATTAGCTCTTCGACTTTATAAAGGTACTCTAGTCCTGATAATATGGGCCCTTATCTCTCTTTTTTTTCGTTGCCGCGTAGAGCTCTTCCACAAACTTCGGACAAGGCTGCGTGCAAGAGTTTTAGCCTGCGTCAAGCCTCTCTTTGTCGACGAGCCCTACTCTGATGCAGCTTTGCTTTGGAGGAGATTATGCTGAGCTGCGAGAGTAGACTATTTATCAGGATTTTCGCTGCATCAAACGAAGGGGCAGAGCTATTATTTTGGAGTACAGAGCGAGGAATATAATGCGTTGGCAATTGGTTTGATGACGGCGCTAATTATACATCGATCCGTCGAGTCGCGTCTTCTATGTATACGTATAGAGGTGTAATACCTATGTATAGCGTATGTATATATATATATGCGGTATAGCATGTTCGAGTCCTTATGTTACAACCTCTGAGCAGAGCAGCATGAATTAATCTCGAACTGCAGTCCGGCAGTTTGATCATTGTTCGAATGCTAATGCCGGACTTTGGCCTTTGGAAATAAGTAGCTCCTCTATATATTGTAATAAAGCCAATTATATACGTCATCTTACGTAAGAAGCTTATGCACGTCCCGGGTTCGTTATCGCTTCGAGTCCAATGCGGTCCAGAGTATTTTATATACAGAAGGTATAACGCAATCAAATTGAACAATTGGAGCAAAGGTACAGTCCCAAAATTGAGTTTAAAAATAATTTCGCACAGGAGCATCGAGAAGCATATCCTAATATATATATACACGCGTAGTCTGACGGGCATATCGGTGCGGGTGCGGCCGAATAGCTTTGATATACGAGCACCGCATAACCACGCGACTATACCAATAATCGAAGGTTATTGCGTTACCACGGGCTGCTGAGACTCTCTCCTCCTGCCTTCCTGCAGCAGTCGTAATAGTATATAGTATAGTGCGCGGATGGATAGTAGCGGTATTGGCAGTACACCGGATGGATGGATCGGCCGCGGCTCGTATGCAAAAGCGTCAAGGCTCGTAAACCGCCGCGCGCGCGGGAATCTCCCTGAGCCGCGGGCAATCCTCACTTCGGCCCGTTAATTCTTTTATCATTTTACGATCGCGCGATTTCGCCCCGCGTACTGCGCGATCGCCTTGTGATGTGTATACGTGTGTAGTTATAATATATATATATATATGCGTATACCGCGGCTTGCGAATTGTTTAGAAAAATTTGTATAATGATACAGATTGTGGAATATGAACGTGGGATTGACTTGGTTTCCTGCGGCTTGAAGGACTGTGAGTTTAATGAAATTAATGTTAACAAGTTAAACTGTCTATATATGTACACAGTGTTTGGCAGTGCGTGTATAACGGCGATATATATATATAAACTCGCCGACTGTCGTGTGATTAAATATTAAATGTATAAATTGAAGGAGACCACTTTAATAATGCGCCGCCGACACGAATTCACGTTCGTTATATATTAAATATTAGTAATCGTATTATTACTATAGGCTCTATATATAATAAGTATATTATTAATTAGCGAGATTTCCAATTAACGCACGTTTATGCGTGCTATTTAAACTTCGATATTCAAACACTGTGATTGAAATAAAAAATTTTCGTTTTCAGCTGAATCATTCTCTCGACATATATATATATATATATATATATATATATGTACCATTGATATCCGATATTATTATTATTATTATTAACGATGATAATACATTTCGTATATTGAATTCAAATCATATAACGCGTAGCTCATTATAGCTGATGCGCGTATTATGGTTAAGCTTCCTTCATTGTTTTAATGGTTAATCTAGCCCGCGGTAGATTTCGGATGGATTTATGATGCATTTTTCATTCGTACGTACACAGCGTAGCATTTATCAGCCCCGCCAGCTCGCTCTCTGAAATTATTTAATAGCGCGAGAATCGGCTTTGTCTCGCTGCAAAGTAAAATTGAATTATTATTCCAGTCGGTCTAGTTCAGCACGCGGGTGTTATATATATATATCGATTAATACGAATTTCGTTATCGTTTTTCTCTATTTGCCTGACTGCCACCGCGCGACTGTTATCGTTTTACTCCGAATGGAAATATAAAAACATATAATGTAGTATAAAATATTATTTTCCCGAGTATAGGGTGAATGACAAAAAAGTGCAACTCTATCAATAATACAATTATATTTTTATATTATTTATGGTGTACACGCGCGCAATTTCGGCAAAAATAACGCGCACCGATACAGCGTGTGCGGCTCTCGTAAACCAAGAGCGTTTTCCAGTCCAGCGCGAGTAGCGCGAACGACGTTCGGTCAGCCACTTCGGGATGAAATATCATTTCGTCCCTTTAAGCGTCGAATGCACTACCGCCTCGATATATATATATTGGTATTATAAATATACATATATATATATACGTTAAGGATATAGAAAAAAGTGGCGGCAATTGGCGATGCTCCGTGTCGGAATGTTATATAAGAAAAATTATCGCCCGCCGGCCGGCGGGTATAATTCAGCGTAAACGCAACAATTTATGCGCAGGGCTATGGAAGCATAAACTCGCTGGCCCTCGCCGGAGGCTAGCTTCTGCAGTTTATGCGATTTTTACAGCGTGATCGAAGCTCGTTCCCATCGCGCCGTAAAGCCGGAAAAATATATATATATATATATATAGGAAGTCGGGCGTCGCGATCTGCAGCGCACTTTTTGTACGTCGCCGGTGCGCTTCTCTCTCTCTATATATATATATATACATATAGAGCTGTGTTGTATATAGATACAGCAGTATAGTGTGCTATGAAGTCGGCAGAAGGGAGAGAAAGAGAAAAAGCTAGTGTGTATCTATATATAAGCTACGGAAGCTGGGTTGTATATATAGCTGTATATATAAGGGATCGTGTCGGTGCAGGCCCGCATGTATTCCTCGACACAATCTTCCGGTAGTGCGCGCGAGATAGGACAGCTTGCGTTTCGAGCTTGATGAGCGCGCGCGCGCAGGATAATATCGAGGAAACGGGGGATGCTCCCGAACGATCGGCGCTGCACTTTATACGTCCTCGCGCTTCATTTTTCCCCGGCTTCTAGCGCTCTATATACCTATATATAAAACGCCAGTCTGTCTGATGCTCTTACTACTTTTTCTTCTTTACTCGCTTTGCTGCGTGTGTTGTATACGTGTATGTAAGCGGCAAGACTTTTCACGTATCTGTCACGAGTAAAGAACATTTTTTTATCTCAACAAACAAACTTGTATATATTTATTACACATTCTGCAATCAGCCCGCACGTACACATCACGCGCAAAAGTATATATGCAAATATATATATACATATATCAATCGGCCGCTCTGATAAATGAATTTCAATTACAGATTCCAGTCGCGTCGCTAGAAAAAAAAATCTCGCACTAGCGCTATGTGTATACAGGGTCGTACGTTTCGTTTCTCGCTCACGTAGAGCGGGCGCGCGCCAGCGCGGGTATAACACCGTCAGGATGTCACACGTCGATACACGACGCCAATGTTCCTCCCTGTGCGCGGCCTCTCGCAGAATTTTCATTTTTCTCCTTTCCGTTTATGCTTCCTGGGAAGAGAGCCTCTCACTCGTCGGAAAGTTTTTCTCGCGACAAAGGCGCGCCATGTGCGTTTTCGCGCGATTTTAATTTGTCAAAAAGATGACTTTCTCCGAGCGACGACAAAGAAGAGCTTTCGCTTGCGCCGTACTTTTGGAGAAATAACGAATGGAACTTTGATCGAATTTATTTTCCGCGTATGTGCGGCTCTTCTATATACTGCGTTCATCGGATATACGCGTTGGATTCGATCTTCTACACGGAGTATATATATAGCTGTATAAAATAAAATACAATTTTGAAGAAGATGCTTTCCCCCACTGTTATAACGAAAGAATTTTTCCAATTGGCGTGTACCTCTACTATTTCTCCGGCGACATATTACTCATTTTTAAAGAAAATCCCCAGCCGAATATGGCATACGTAACTGTATACATATATTATATATAGTACATCCATCTTGGTCGATCTTTCACGCGCCGCATCCGGACGATAAATAAAATACGCGCTCGCGCGCGTCCGGTGCAAAAATCAACAAGAACGACGGCACGCATGGCCGGTGCTTATGAGCCGTAGGTGTGTGTATATATATATATATATACCGGCAGCTCTATATACGAGCCGTATACCGTGCGACGACACACACGCTGCACACACACACACACATATATATATATACGTGCGAGCTGGGAGGACGGATGGGAGGAAGAGTCAGCAGAGAGGTGGGGTACAGAGGACGTATCGCGATACTCCATCGGGCAGAAATCGATAGAGGGATACAGAGAGGCTGGTCAGAGAGGAACTGTGCGCTGCCGCCGCATTGATGCTACTGTCGCGCCGGTCAACCGATGACCTGCACTGCACTTTTTCCACACTGCGATTAGAGTTCGGGGCTCTTGCTCGGAAGGAAATAAGCTCGAGTCTTTGGTGTTATAATTTTATTCCTTCCCTCGTTCGAAATTGCGGATAAGGGGAGAAAATCATGTCTCGGAAAAGTGTAGCGCGCGAGCTGCATAAATTAATCCAAGTTTTTCCAGAAAACACGGAAACTCGCGAGGGTGTTTGCGGCGAATAAACAAGGATCTTTTCCCCACGGCATGCGAACGACAGATCCCGCGGACGACGAACTCGCTGATTGGAAATGAGAGTTATACGGAGCAGTCCCGTCGCTGCGCGCGCCGAGGAGTGTTGGCAGAGTGCTCGTGATCGATTACTCGTCATTCGACTCTCGCGACCTGCCAAACGTACATATATATATATACACATACACACACATTTTTTTTCAGTTCCAGCGCATAGCAGCTCCCTCTTGCGCTTCGACGCGCATAGCTTTTATGTATCACGTTCGTCTCCCGTCGCGAGCGCGCTATCCGCTCTTTGTCGGTGTACGTGTGTTATATATACGCGTTCCCTTATCGTCCATGCTGTGCATATACATATATATCCGCTGTCCGAAAGCTTGAGCGACGTTGGTGTTTCTTGCGATAATTTTTTTGGCAAAAAAGAGCAGCGGTAGCTGAAAAATCGGGACGATTTGTATACGGTGCTGAATGTCGGATTATGCTTTTTCCCCTCTGTGGTGAGCCTCGAAAGCGCTTTGTTTTGCATTATATATATAATATATATCCACGTTGACGCTCTCGTCAAATGTCTATATATTTATATATACCAACATCCAGAATTAATTTCGTCGCTCTATGGTGCGTTCGCTAAAATCCATCAAGCGCGAAGTATCAGCCGTAAACAATAATAACAATGATAATAATAATAATAACAGCAGCTGCGCTATAATTAACTTGAAACACGACGAGCCGCCGTCAAAACCGACGCATAACCGATTCATATTTGATTTAGCTTATTATGTACACGCGCGGACGTTTCGGCGAAAGAAAAATTTGGATTCGTCATAGAGTGAGAAAGAAAGATATATACATACATAGTATAGTAGCGTAAAATATAAACAGAGCCATTCATCCCGCGCATCGAATAGTGTGTCGTCGTATATACCAGTTGTATACAGGCGGGCAATACTGGGTCACGTCGCAAAGGCAATAATCTCCCCGAACGCGGTATCGGAGTCGCTGCAAAAGTGCTTTTTGACGAGCTAGTTACAAGCATCAATCGCCTCGCGAATATTACACGCCTCGCCTCGACACGTTAATGAATACAGAGGGATTGAAACTCGACCATATTGAATTTCGACGGCGGCGGCGGCTGATGCGACCGATGAGAGAACCTCGTACTGTATGTATATATATATATATATATATATGCGTGTAGCCCATATATATACACAGCGAGATAGAGAGAGAGAGAGAGAAACAAACAGAGTACGTGCCGATCTATATGGGTCATTCCGCAAATTCTGCCCGCCTGTCAATGTGAGTCTTCGAGCGCGAGTCGTGTCGATTGCTTTTCAATCGCGACACGCGTTACGTTATAATATTATCTCGATGCGAACGAAAATCAGCATCGCGATACACCAGCTCTATCATTGTTTTCTAAAAGAGTACAGCATTTGAACAAAAAAAAAATATTACAGCCATCTGTCTCTCGGCCTCGAGGCAAACCGCACACGAGCGCACGCATCGAGAGCGCCCCGGTGTGTTCGATCGCTGCCAATTCTCCATTGTCGTTGGCAGCTTTCCACATCTCTCTCACTCCCTCAGTTCCCCGCTTTTCCGGCGGTTCTCGCGCGTTGTGTACCGTATACATATATATACACACATACACACACGAGTGTAGCAGTTATATACGGCGCGACGAGTGGGCTTTGTGTGGAATTCGTTTTCCGTTAATGCCTTTCTCTCTGCCTCGCATCCCTGGCCGCCGCGCACCGGAGAAAAAGGGCGCGAGAGCTGCGGGACGAGGGAATTTCATTGGAGACTGGGCCGCCGACGACGGGCTACCGTGTACACAAGCGCCGATGAATCGAAAAGCTCCTCTTCGCTCTTTTTCCGCGGCAGACAACGACGACGACGACTATTTTCCTTGCGAGAGAGAGAGAGAGAATTTAAGTAAGGAGATTCGATTCTTTTATGCGTTCTTTTCTCTCTCTCTCTGGGCCCTGTACACCCTCGCACACGTAGCTGCTGACTCTTTTCGTTTCCGCAGGAGTGCGCTCTTTCGACTTCCTACACGATTCCGCAAAGGTAAATTTTATAAGTATAGAGTGAGTTTTCGCGTCCGAGAGTCGATGTCCTATAATATAATATACCTTATCCTTTCCTTGCACTGAATCGACAGTAGACTTTTACTATACGTATACACAGAGAAAATACACAGGTATATACGATAAGAGATTCGTCGAACTTACCGATTAGGAGGATCAGCGGCAGCAGGACGCTGGGCTCCATCGTGTTCCTCCACCTCCTCCTCCGGCAGCAGCTCCCCATCCAAGTTGGAGAAGAGAGCGAGCGCCCGGCAAGGTCGCACGCGGCTATACTCGCCGCATTCTCGAATTTTTAACCTGATGCCGTCGCCGCTGCTGCAACCATAACGCTTTGGTTATATACGTATATATATATACAGAAGTAAGAAATGTAGCGAAAGAAAAAGCTTCGTATATATACTTATTACACCGACATGCGCGATTTTATATTTATATGGAATGTTTACATGCAGCTCTTTTCGCTCTAATGACGCGCGTTAAGATTCTATTCCAGCCTGCGTAGTAGAGGGGTCAGCAGAGATTCGCTCTCCCCCCTCTCGAGTAGGCTGTTTAACTTGCGCTCATTATTGCTGCATTTTAAATATCTCTCTGCGAGCAGCGGCCTTTTCGACACTATACACCGCCCTAATGATGCGCACGCGCGAATTCAGCCGCGCGTTGTTGATGACCCGACTTATATATATATGTGAGTTATTGTTTGAAGCGCTGATGCGTCTGCCAAGCTTGATGCGGGTCTCCCGGCTAATTGGCGCCGTGTGCGCGCAAGTTTATTATTCCGTGAATTATTTTTTTTTCGCGTGAATTAAACTTTGAGCTCTAAATATACGTATACCCGGTGAAAACGACAGCAGTTGAGTGTACGCATATATAAATACCACGCGGGGTTATTACCCTGACAATTGGACAAATGATGATGCTGAAATAGAACGTTATTGGCCTAAGAGCTTGTATAAACGAACACGGCGGTATACGAAGGAATGAATGCGACGGCCTGTGAACCGACGCACAAATCAATTAAAAGCCGCTCGTAATGGCTAATTAACTTTTATTAACAAAAGCCGCTGTCGATACAGTTCCTGGATACGCTGTTACGCCGCGAAGCTGCATTCAGATAAGAACAAAGTCCGCTTGACGATGATAACGATATTCTTTTGTGTAAGCGTTTCCCACTATTTGTATGCATATATATATACACGCATCGAGGCGCGCGGCCGAAAAAGAGGACTTTGGAAAACGGCACTGATCCGCGCGCGGATTCGTTTGACGCTACGTTGAGTTTTAATTATCCCGCAGATCAATAGTCCCGCGTTGTCCCGACAACGAAGCGCTCCGTGTGTGTATATTTTCATTCAATTATCAAACCACTTATCTCGATAGGATTATTCGCAATTTTTTTTCTTTTCGTACAGCGCTTTAAATTGTCGAGACCGATTGTATAACAATGACGTTTGATATACAGGAAGATATATACGGCTTACAGAACGCGCGGTATATCGGCTGCAGTATTATTTAAATAATTTTTTACCGCCTATTATGTACACGAACGAACAATAATCAACTATGTATACGTCCGGCATTTATATATATATATATATATATATATATATACAGCGCTCGCGCAGGTCAACACGCGGACTGAGATTATTAATTATACTCAGCGATGTATTATACTCCATAGGTATACGCTACGTAGGTATGGGTGCATTTGAAATAAACAGAAATATAAACTATAATAATCTATAGCCTCACATATATAGCCGTCAGTGAAACTCATCCCTATATAATCATTACGTGGGATCGGCCATACTGCGGCTCGCGATGTATTTATATACGCACAGGGTGGTATAGCTGCGCACATCCGGTCGAGCTTGGCAAGTTTATATTTATGCCAGAGACTGCCGCGCTCCTTTCTTTCGCTCGCACACATACACACACACACACACACACACACACAGATATATGTATATACAAGATACACGTGAAATCGTGCCGGTAGAGCTACTGCGCCGGAGCCAGAGCTCCATTTTTCAGGCGAACACGGACATCCGTTTCCGTCGGCTGCTGTTGCACGATCGCGCGCAAACGCAAAAATCCCGCGCGCAGACCACCCGCGGCTCTGTTACGTCGTGCGAGCTTTGCTTCATATCGCCGGCCGACTATACTGCACCTTATATACACGGCGAGCCGAGCTTATAACGTCGCGGAGCACTAAATAATAAGTATGGGGATTCCGACGTTCTCCGAGCTATTTATTAACGTCGCTGCGCGGAGATAAACTTGCCGGACAGATGTTCTTCGGATTTTTAGTTGCCGCGTGGAATATCGAATATAAGTTATGAGTTTAGAGGGACTGACTAGTACAGCCGAATAATCAAGCTAAAACGAGCTTAAAAGGCTTATAATCACTGCGTGCTCGTGCGATATAAGCTGTCATAGCCCACTCTCGCATCAAGGCTCATAAAACATCCTCGCGCGTTGCTTTGCATAAGAGGATCAAGTATCCTTGCAGCTATATATATATTATATGCGGAATTTTGCGCGAGCGCGCTCTGGTTATACCCTCATTATAAGCGCGCGAGTAGAGAACTAGAAAAATTCACTGCATCGCATTAACGACTCGGCACTTTCTCGCGATTATATTAAATGGCCTGGAGCCTTGCGATACGATTTAAACTATATGTATATACTATAGAGAGCCGGCTTTCCAGTTAATTTTTACATTGATACAAAGAAATTAACAAAAGTTGCATTTTGTAACATGTCAAGTGCACGAAAGTACACTGAGAAAAATTGGTAATAAAAATTACTATGCTCTATAGTAAAAGTGTGATATACTTTGATTTGTGACAAATTTTACTATGTTACATAACGAAATGTTACATGTAAGCAACATTTGTCACGAATCAAAGTATATCACATTTTTGCTATAGAGCATAGTCATAATTTTTATTAAAAATTTTTCTCAGTGTAGGTGTATATTACGTCTAGAAAAGTGTGAGTGTAAAGATTACTCACGCCCACGTATATATGGTGATATACACACGTGCGCTATATATGTGGTGCTAGGACGCGCGAGCATAGTACACCCTATAGGAAGAAACTGAGCTGGTTGGATACCAAGGAACGAAGGGCGTACTTTGCAGCGGTGTTAGTTTATAAAGCTTATTGCATGGGGCAGCCGCCGTACGATGCCGTACCTCTTCAAAAAAAAACCAATGCAGGACTTCCAGTAGGGTATCCAGGAATATTTCGGTTCCAGGGTCGCGGACTGACGTGGGACTGCGTTTGTTCGCAGTGTACGGTGCGCGTCTATAGAGCGCCCTTCCGCAGGGTGTGCGAACTTTACCTTCACTCGCTGGGTTTAAGCGGGCGATGTGTGGATATCAGTCGCTCGACAAACTGTGATATTATGATGCTAATTATGTACCTGATTCTTTGTATTGCGTAGTTTCTATGGACTATGATTTATGAATGACGCGATAGAATAAATGTAATGTTGATACAACGAAACATGAAGTATACAAGTTGATCACGTATACATGCAATATATTGATTGTGATTTGACTGCTGTGATAATCAGCTATGTGAATACTGACTATTCGACTGATTAACTTGTATATATATATATATATATTTTCAACTGTGAAAATAAAGCTTTAATCTATATCTATCTACCTATCTATAAATAAGCCATTTTACGACGCGAGTGTGCGAAGTTACGTTCTTATTTACCCCGTGCAGAGGATCGAATCTAACATTCTATATACATCGAAGAGCCGCTTTCGCCGCGCGACGTACACGCACGGAAAATAAATTCGATCAAAGTTCCATCGATACAATACACGCGCAGCGAAAACTCCACTCGTTATTTTTCAAAAAGCAGCGTATAAAAAACTGAAAGCTTCCAGCATTTCGCAGTAAAAACTCGTCTTTGTCGTCGTCGCCGGTCGGAGAAAGTCATCTTTGCCAAATTAAAATCGCGCGAAAACGCATATCGCGAGAGAAACTTTCAAAGCAGATAACGAGCCGCCCAAGCGAACAAAGTGAGAAAGAGTCTCTCTCTCTCTCGCCAGGAAGCATAAACGGAAAGGAGAAAAATGAAAATTCTGCGAGAGGCCGCGCACAGGGAGGAACATTGGCGTCGTGTATCGACGTGTGACATCCTGACGGTGTTATACCCGCGCTGGCGCGCGCCCGCTCTACGTGAGCGAGAAACGAAACGTATCGACCCTGCAAACACATAGAGCTTTTTTTAGCGCTGCGACTGGAATTCAGAATTAAAATTCGTTTATCAGCTAGCCGCTGATTGATGTATATATATTTACATATATACTTTTGCGAGTGATGTATACATGCGGGCTGATTGCGGAATGGAATTATAACAAAAGCGAAAAATACATACAACTTTGTTTGTGCCCGTAAAAAATAATCAACCGACGTAATAGAACATGAAGAACACGATTGTAATTCCAAAAACCTATGTATACCGCGCTTCACTTCTTTTTCCCGACTTTTCAAACGCTCTATATATAACCTATAATGTTTTTGGTGAACGATTTCCTCTCGCGCACACATTCGCCATATCGATTTTACAGCATGTAAATCGCCGGAGTTTTATACGCCGAAAGTCCTCGAGGCCATTAACTCGGCGAGCGTTGCAAGCACATAAAATCTTCATCAAACCAGTCTGCAGGTAATACGCTCGCGCGTCCTTTACGTAAATTGATTTTCCGACGCGCGGCTGCAGGAAGAGAGTGCATTGTCCCCGCGCGAGCGCGCGCGGCAAGGAAAATTCGGAAAGGTCAAGCACCTTTCTCCGGTGAGAAGTCGAATGCAGAGTTATTCCCGGATCGAAAGTGGAGCGCTTCAAATGGAAAGCGTATATATATATATACGTACGTGTGTGAGTGTGTGTACCTATGCCGACGGGGGAGAGAAGAGCTGACTGACGAGCTCAAAGTGCAGCGAAAATAAAGGAGAGAAAAGGGACGCGCGACGAGCGAGAGAGCCTCCCCCCCCCCCCTCCATCCCGATGTCAAAGTCGTTCCAGTTTACGGCTGACGCGCTCGTATGTATACACCTCTCGGGGATTCGCGAATCACTACGGCTCGTTCAGGTGTTATATATACGCGCATGCGGGCGGGAAAAAGCTCTCGATGCGCCTTCGCGCTGAAATGGAAAAATGTAAGTGGCGCAGGGGAGCCGAAAACCTTATGACCGATGTTGAACATCGCTGTATAATGTATATATTATACAAAGCCTACAACCGCAGATGGAGTTTAAAACACTCATTGGCCTTCTCCGGCGCGAGAGCTTGCAGCCGATTGTTCGGTGAAAACCCAATGATAAAAGCTTGCGCATTTTTTCCCTCTCGAAAAGCGGCCCTCGGCGCGCCGCGCAAGAGCGTGCTCGAGATCATTGAAATCACTTATTAAATTGATAGCGAGAGTGAAGGGCCCCTCGAGAGAAAGAGAGAGAGCGCAAGCGAGAGGAAAAATGAGTAGGAGGGTGCGGTGAGAAGAAAAAGGAGGCGCAGCAGCGCAGGCCGAAAAGTAAGCTATCACTCTCTCTCTCTCTTTCTCTCTAGCGAGCGAAAACGAACGAGCGAGGAATCGATATAAAAGAGAGAACGGGAATAGAGGGAATTCCTCCTGAAACGCTCCGCGGCGCACAGGCCTGAGGGAGAGAAAGAGAGATATAGCTTATATTGTATACCTATATATATGAGCCGCCCAAATTGGAGAAGAAAGGAAAAGGCGGGAAAATAACGGCCACCGCCGCCGCCGCCGCCGCCGCCGCCGCCGCACCGCGCGCGTCTTATCGTTTATTCTTTCTTTTTCCTCCTCTTCTTTTTCGCCGCGCGCGCGGCGACAAGAAGAAATCTTGGCTCGATAAAGCGAAATTGAAAAAAGCCCTCTCGTGATATTTCTAGGCCGTCCTCGTCGTCGTTTTTCTTTTATACGCGCCGTAAATGAGACACGGCTCGCGCGCATATGTCCGAGAAAATTTATATGTATCCGACGTGCTGAGTACGGGAAAAAACGTTATTGAAAATGCTTCCCCCTAGAGAGATTTTCGATTTTTATATCGTACGAAAGATGGCGCCTTTTTTATTACAAGAGAGAGCTTTTCGTGCGATCGCTTATAGAAATTCACCTCGTGTCTGGAGACTGCGATAAATTCTCCTCGGGGCTGTCGTATAATTATCATCGGCTGATGTGAAATATTGCGGAAAGTATATATATATATAGGTTTAATAAAACGGCTCTAATAAGCAAGAGAATTTCGTAGAATAAGAACGAAGAAAAACTCGCGAGATCGGAGCGACGATGGCCAAAAAGATCGCAAACTATATATATATACATACATACACGCAGGGAGTCGCAGCCGAGACAGCGGAGAGGGAGAGAGAAAGCAAAAAGAAGAAAAAGTTAAGTTTAAAGCTAGCAAGTTCAGGAAGGAATCATCATAAATCGAGAGCTTTCCGAGGAGCTTGCCTTCTCTCCTCTATCTCTCTTTCCTTCTCGCTGGGCCTGTTCCCTCGCGTTTTCCGCCCGACCAGCAGCAGCAGCAGCAGCATAGCTTCAATTTCCCGCGTCCACGCGCATAATAAACCACGGCTTTGTTCTTCGTTATATATACTACGCGCGAAATGAAAATTTCGCGCCCCTCCCCCCCCTCAAGCTCTCTCGCTCGACTCATCTGTGATTCCACCGCGAAATTATCATATCAAGCAAGCGTTGCTGCTTCTTGGAATCTCGGGGGATTAGAGAAAGATAACGAGAAGGGATGAATAAGGATTTGGCTTCTAAGTGCGCCTTAAGATGACGCGCTCCATTAACCCAGCCGGGGAGAGAGAGCAGCCGTGCGCGCGAGATTCGGTGTGAAATACAAGAATCAGCGCTGGTCTCGTACGAGTTGTGTGTTATATAAAGTGCGGACTGATATAAAAAGCCTTTGGATTTATTCCGTTTGAAATGAAATATCCAGCCCCGTCCGAGGTCCGTATATATATATATATATAGAATAGACGCGAGCTGGAGAATCTCGTAATGAGTCGTAATTAACTTTTGACTTTAATCACCTCCCGCGCAGCCATCACGGCCTGGGCTAAATTACTTCGACGAGTATATATATATATATACTACGGCGAGAAAAATTCGCAAACTACGCGGTCAAAGTCAATATTATACTCGCTATATATATACTGCATCTTCTCTTATTAAGCTTGATCTTTAATATTGCGATTTTTTACGCTTCTTCCTCGACTCGCGGCAAAAAAAAATACCTCCAGACCAGAAGAGCACGGCGTTATTAACATCAACACGCTCGCGCGCTCATATAACTCTTGGCTAAGAGCCTCCCACTAGCCGACGCGAGAAAGAGCCCTTATCGCTCGAAAAACATTTTATCACCCCCCGCGGCGGGGAAATGAAAAAAAAATTCAGTATACACAGTCGGGAAGAAAAAACTATCGGTCCCTCGTAAAAACGAATTTGGACGCGTCGCCGGAGTGCACTATAATTCGAGAAGAAAAAGAAACCGTCGTGTATATATATAATAGACCAAAAAAGCGATATGTATATATATAGGGGAAGGGTGTATATATACGCGAAGAAGTAGGAGAGCGCGCTCCCTCTCTCGGCGCGCCGGAGTTATGCATTATGATTCGCCGTGGCCTCGACGTTCGCCCCCGCCTACCTAATAATATCACTTGTTGCACGCCGGCGCAAGCTCTCTCTCTCTCTCTCTCTCTCTCTCTCTCTCTCTCTACGACTAGTATGCGCGCCGCGCAAAACTATGTATATAGGTATATCGTGCGGAAAGCAGCGTATACCTATATATACATATACGCGCGACTTGACGAAACGCAATTGCAGTGCCTTTCTTCTTTTGAATTTCTTCGGCTTTTTTCCAGCTTCTTTGTACATACCGAATGAATTTTCCCGCTCGAGAGTTCATTCCGCTCTCTGCACGTATATTACGTATGTATATATCGTTCGTATTTTCATCGCGAGTCGACGACAGACTGTATGCCAGTATAATGATTGTTGTTATTCCGAAACGGAGGGGTTTCTCCGAAACGAGTAAAAGCTAATTGTGCGCGGCAGGGATCACGTTTATTTTTGTTTAATTAACGAGACTCAGCGCTTGTTTACTCGTCTCATCGCGCGCAGCCCGGCGTATAAATTTCACCTAATCAAAAGCAGAGCCGGACGCGCATGCAGGCTTGGTCGAGAGCCGACATAAAGCTCCAAGTGGATACTGTCTCGTCCCGTGGAGTGTGACAAATGTAATGGCTCGCCGCGGCGCTACGTGTCGAAAATCTCGACGGACTCTATAGCACGCACTTTCCTCGATTGGCTCGCCTTCGCGTGTTACGATTTACGAGAACCATGTGTCCGATACGGCGATTCAAGCCGCTGTGAAAGCTCGGTGTATACGAGTGTGCTTTCGCTCTGCGAGTCTGCTTTCGTATGAGCGACGATGATTTTCTTCGGAAAAAATAGCCAAAGGCTTGTAAACAGACGCGGATGAGAATTAGTCGCTCCGATGATTATAGATATCTATAGGATATCATATATATATGCTCCTCTTGGCGCCGCGAGGAAAGGAGCTTTCTTTCTCCTATATATACATTCTTGGCAGAGATAAAGAGTCGAGAAGCCGCAGCGCGTCTAATGCGAAAATATGAGCTTCTCAGCGGTGTGAGAAAAGAGGAAAATCTTGCTTCCGATCCGGCAGGAATTCGAGTCCGTGGCGCTGCACACACGCGGACAGCACCGCGGCGGCGTCCCCACGGGGTGGCATCGAACTTTTCCCCGGAGCGCTTCCTTTAGCCGAGAGTATTATAGCGCGCAAAGTGCATACCGGCGGAACTGCGTCTGCTTTTCTTCCTCAAAAGCGGATGGATATTTCAAGGATAATATATATATATATATATATATATATATATATATATATATATATATATATATATATATATATATATGGGATGGATATTATCGTAGCGATTGAAAAAATTATATAGGCGAGCGACGGATGAAAAAATATTGTGCATAAAAAAGGGCTGAAGTAAAAAGTGCTGCGTCGTGTGTGTGTGTTATTGAGTACTCTCTATGAGTGATATATATTTCTATACACAACTGTGATAAATCAAACGGAATTGACTTTTACGCGAAAAGTTCTCTTGGAGATTTACAACCGTTTTGCTTCGACGTTATTAATATTTGGTCAAGCAGTTTTCCGCAGCAACAAAACCGAACGAGTTTTACCATTCGTAGCGTGTATGTCTCTCATATGCCTGAAATAAAATTTTTGTTTTCAACTTACGCACTTCGGTATAGAGCCAGTCTAGAGGACGACTCACCTGTAACATACGAAAAGAATAATGCTCGGGTTAAAAAAATATGCACTCCGTAATTTTCAGTGATATATATAAGTTGCATTCACGAGGCTCTCAAGTATAAAACATCAGTCGAGGACGCGCGGATGAACTGATTAAAAGAGAACTCACGCGCACACAGAGATCCGGCGGATTATTTGAACAAGAGCATTCGCGCGTCTCGTCTCTCTCTCTCATGCTCTAGCGAATCGATGGGAGCACATTTATCGGCGACGGGTCATCTGAATTTAGTATCATCCAGTGCCGTATTTTCGGAGGCTTGAAAATAACATGAGCTCCGATCGATAAGCTCCGCTCAGCTCCACTACTCTTCTCAGCGTCAGAGAGAGAGAGAGAGAGAGAGAGAGAGAGAGAGAGAGAGAGAGAGAGAGAGAGAGAGAGAGAGAGAGAGAGAGGGAGAGAGACAGGAGTGTGTGTGTGTGTGAGAGAGAGAGAGGCGGATGGACGGACGGACGGACGGACGGACGGACGGATAGATGGATGGACGGACGGCGGACTAGTGTGCAGCAGCAGTACTCTGGTGGTAGAGGCTTATATATACGTTCATGCCGCCGCGAAAGCTCGACCCCCGAGAGTCGGAGAAACGAGCTAAGCGGGTTTCCGCGATCGCTTATCTCGCTCTCTCTCTATCCTTCTCCTTTTTCTATTCTCCCCGCACGGCTAGGAATGAATAATACAAGTCGCGATTTTTAAATCCGATCGAGGATCCATCTTCCTCTGGCTTAAAGTGAATCATTTAAACTCTCGTAGTATATGAAGTATAATAATAATAACGTAAGTGATCAACTATGGAATAAACGAACAGATGTATAAAGTCGAAGTAAACATCGTGTAATATATAGACATATTCTGAAGGGCGCAAGCGAAAACTTTCATTATGGAATAAACTTCCGCGCGAGCCTTCGATACTGAACTCTGCGAGATTACCGACACTTTCTTCGACAACGCGTTCATTCGTACGTTCGCCGTGTTATAATACATATATTAACGCGCGTATATATATATATATATAGCGAGTGGACTTTTATACGCGGAAAAGCGGCTACTTTTAATGAGCTTTCCGAGATTAAAAGCAGCGGCGATTACTGAGCAAATATTGACCGCAATTCTTTATAAATTCTAAATTGCAGTCGCGAGCAAGGGTCATAAAATTGTTTTTCATAACCTCGCGATGCGCAAACTGTCTACGCGCGATATTGCTTTTCGATTCGTGGAAAAAAGCGTAGCTTTGATCAACACTGCGCAGTCAAACATTATTTCAGTGCACATATACGCGGCGCATAAAGCTCGCAGAGAGAAAGAGAGCACGAAACATTTTAATTAACAGAATATAGCAGCGAAATTTGACAGATCTCGATTACCGTAACTCATCAAAGCAAATAACAATTCGGAAAAGGGCGCGGAAAAGCTCTTCTAACGCACACATGAAAAGTACACAGCCATATTTGTAATTAGCGATAGGAAAAAACGCTGTAAAAAACATCATAATAATGGCCAAACCACCAGCGGCTATTCGCACACGTATTGGCTGACGATGATATACAAAGAAAAAAAAATAGAAAGCCAAGAGAGAAAAGTGGAATGTCCGCGGGCTACGAAGCGAATTAGTGGCTCGCGCGCTCTGTGTGTATATATAAGCTTGTCTGATGCGCTATCCACAGTGTGTAGCGCTATATAGCCAACCGCCGGCGCAAAGCGAGTCGCGCCGACATGTCTAACAGCTGCTACTGCTACGAAGAAAAAAGACCGGCGTCTCTCTCTCTCTTCGGGCGCGAAGATTGATTCCACGGCTTTGTCGCGCTGAAATAAAGGGAACTGCACTCGCTGTAATGCTGCAAGCTCGTCGCTCTTTTTACTTTTTGCTTTCTTCCTCGAAGCTCGCCGAGTATTAAACACAGAATATATATATACATACATATACAACTCTCGGCGTATAAGGAAATTGATAGCTTGATGTATAAAAAATCAGAGGAATAATCATCGATGCTGCGGGGAAGCGAGGACGCTGTGCGGCGAGAGAAAAAAATCGAAGTAACGAACGAGCGACAGTGAGAAACGAGTGTTCCAACGTATTCCATTATTCATTAGCGCGGCGGGTAACGTCGAACGTCGAACGATGTATTTTTCAACCGCGCGGGGAAAGACGATATTCGTGCGCGAGGATATATATTTTCGCGCAAAGCTCGCGGTCTGCAGCGTGAAACTGCAGATTCTTCCTCTCCCGCGAGAGCTTTTATGCCCGTTTATTCGGAGTCTCGCAGTTTTTTGATTAATTGCCGCGGTATGAGCCGACGAAATTCGTGCGATTATTTTTTTAACGTTATGTGCAGTCTAATGCGATTATACGCACGAATGCCTCATCGGCGGGAAATTAATATTTTCGAATCGCTGATGATGATACCGCTGCGCGCCCGGTTATAATCCCTGTCTTACGGGCGCTAAATGTAAAAAGCTTTAATCGGATTAAATTGAGAAAATAACACGGCTATGCGGAGATGCGGAGAGTAAAAAGTTAGCCGCGGTAAATCCGGTTATTATTCGCGAGCGCGCCGGGAAAATGGAAAAACACGCCGCAGAGGATCCCGAAAAAAAGCGACGAATCTATCGCGGAATACGTTATACACTCCCCGAACGCTGTATATAGAAAAGCACACGAAATTCTATTCGTGCGACTACTCCTCCCTCGCTCTAGGCACAAATATATATGCGCGTGTACGCGTGAGTATGTATATAATCCTTAAAGGATTTCCGCGAGGTTAAAGAGAGCGCGGCGGCAGCATAGACGTGCTAAAATAAATGTTGCTCCCTCTCTCTTATACAGCACCATACTCGTTTCTTCTTTTCCAGAAAAGCTGCAAGCTGACTCTGCAGGGGGATGTGGCGGCGAAATTACACGGCTAAAGGAGAGAGCCCGGGATACTATATATATACACACTCGCGCGCTGCACACGGCAGCCTCTGGATTTCCGCTCGACGAAACGAGCGGCCGTGAGCGCGGCGAGAAAAGACTCTATACCGAGAGGATTCTATTCTCTTTTCCGGCAAGCCGATATATAACGACCAGTACAGTGTATTGTATATATATAGTGGAGAAATTAAGACAAGACATGTTTTCGGGGGGGAATCGAGTAGGCGGGATTAGATGAAAGGAATTGGGGCTATATCGCTGTTCTGTCAATTCGAAGGGGAAAAAAATGTATATATGTACGATGTGGGTGGGAAGAATGCGGCCTCGCTTAATTTGCGGAGATAGATAACGAACCGCTTATAACTCCGCGGAGAATGCGTTTCGTCGATGACATAAGGCGTTGATGTCGAAAAAATATTGCTGACTGTCTTTGCCGTCACGTTTATTGACCGATACTACTTGTTGCGTGTATACGCATGGATCGAATTAAATATCGTAAATTAACGCATATCTCGCCAACTAACATACGCATAATAGGATATAATTTCTACGTTATACACCAATGAGCGGCTCGCATACATCACGGCGTGGTGAAAGATGAACGGCGGCTGGCAGTAGTGCGTCTCTCATCATCCGAAGCGGCAAACAATGCGAAATGAAAAGTGACGAGCTGACTTCTGTCTGATTAACCAGCCGCGCATTTCAGGCAATAATGGCCGGTCGTTACACTGCCGGCTTATCATCCCCACTGCAGAGGGGGAAAACACAAAATAGCGCAGCGCAGAGTGGGAGCCAATGAAAGAGCAGATCCCGTCGCAGTGAAAGACTGGATGATGATTGTTGAGCCGGGCCCTCGAGAAGACGTTCGAGAAGAAGAAGGTCCGCGCTTTCTTCCGGCGACTTTTCGATTTTCTACGTCGTCTCGCGAAGAAAGGATATTGTTCCCAGAAGGACACCGCCGGAGTACGAGAAGTGTACGTATATAGACATCAGAGAGAAGGAGAGATTTTTTCATCAACGCTGCATCGGAGTGCTGATTAGCGCGACCGAGTCTCTCTCTCTCTCTCTCTCTTCAGTGTCCTCTTTCTTCTCCGGCGTTTTTTCGAGAGCAACACTATATCCCCGGAGCCAGTTGCCAATTTGCCAAAATCCACTCCGACGATCCGTGTTGCATTCGCTTTTCTTTTTCGTCCCCATTGAAGACACGAATATATATATACACACAACACTGGTATTATTGATCAGAGCGCATCGTTAAAGTCGAGCACACGACGTATTCAAGTACGCAAATAAATGCAGCAGAGACAAAGCAATTTAAAGCAGATTTTTCGAGAGAGAGAGAGAGAGAGAGAGAGAGAGAGAGAGAGAGAGAGAGAGAGAGAGAGAGAGAGAGAGTGTCCGACCAATACCGGACACTTACTACTTACGGGCGAAAAAAACTCGAGACTGCGAATCCTATACCCAGGATCGTGCATCGACGCGTATAGGACGTAACCGCGTATACACGAGAGCCAGCCTCCGGAGATTTATGTCCTTTTCATTAGTAGCCGCTATATATAGGACCGAGCTAGCGTGCAGGCGTCACGCCACAAATGCACAAACCTCGCTTGCGCCTGTGTTTACCGTCGAGCAGCAGCAGCAGCAGCTCACCAACACACCCACACACAAGGATACAAACTGCGGTATTTGGCGGCGCAGCTGTGTGCGTGCAGTCCGGCTACGTAAACGTTATACGCGCCGAGAGAGAGAGAGAGAGAGAGAGAGAGAGAGAGAGAGAGAGAGCGAGAGCGAGCGAGCAGCTACGTGGCGATACATTAATGACAGGATCACAGACGCGCTGGTGTACGTGCGTACTGGCGGCAACGTGTGTACGTGCGCGCTGCTGCTGGGCGCTCGCGCGTTTGATGGCGCGCCGGCCGTTCTCCCTCCTGAATTACGACGCTGCTATATATATATATATATATACATACTGCTGCTACTGCTAGCTCGCCGCAACGATCGGGCTATTCCGCTTCGCCGATTTCTCAGGGATGGCCGAATTACCGCGAGAGGGATCGTTTCCAGCGAATTATCGCGGGGGCTCCTTCGGCTTCATTAAACGCGGCCGTAGAACGCGTTCTTCTTCTCCTAAATTTTCACGGTCGCGGTGCAGTGTGTTATTATTATTATTATTATTATCATTATGGATGATGCAGCTACGAGCCTATTTCTATGAGTGATTGGATGATCCGTCTGATCCTAAATGTAACCGGTTTGACGAGTAATCATATTTTGTCGAGCTGAACGTTGACTCGCTTCTGTACATACACGAGTATGTATAGCGGACTGCAGTGCTGTACCGGCGAAGAGCGTAATTTAATGAAACTGCTGACGAAATTTTCCAAATTCAGAACTTTCTTATATGTACACGCGTTTATTTGCGTGCGCAAATTGACCGTACAAGGATCTCACTTGATCCCATTGTTATCTATATATATATATATATATATATATATACTTAAATACACACGAGTGTACTGCGAGCAGAACGAACTCCTTAAACGCGCAGTCTAAAAACAAGCCTATAATCCATCTGAATAATTCCCCTGCGCATATACTCGAGGGGGGTAAACTCGCCAGCGGGCATACTCGCGCGCGTGCCAGGTAGGGTATACATATAGTAGCCTCACTCTCTCTCCTCTCCCTGGCCATTGTTTCAAGCCGTGAAATATTCAGCTCCATCGTCGCTCGGGGAATCGGGATGGAAACGCTCGTTCATTCGTCGGCCTACATTCGATGCCCCTCCGACACACGCACACACACACACACACACACGGACAGAGCAATCGGCCCGCGGTCACACAAAGGCGTTAAAAGCTGCGCGCGCGCAAAACAACACACTTCGAGCGCACGTTTTTTTTTGCACCTCTCTCTCTCGAGCGCCAATGAAATATTCAAACGCGCGAGCCTCCAGCGATCGCGCATTCATTCGTTCCGCATCTGCGGTTTGGCTCTTTCGCTTCGCTTCTCTACACTGCGCGTATATATATGCACATAGAGCCGCGAAGCGTTGATGATGTGTTTTTTTTCCTCGGCACAGGTAAACACGCCGCGCGCTTTAAAAGCTTCACCGCAGCTTCCAAAGGACGACGCGCGGGAGATAAACATCAGGAGAGGGGATGATGGAGCCCAATATATATATGTTACAAACGAGCATATCTCTCTTTGTATAGGTTTTGCCGAGTCAGTGTAGGAAAATATATGAAGGTACAGTATATCTCCGGCAGAAACCGTGCTTGCAAGCTGCGCCCGTATAGGCGCGTCAGTTGCAGACCGCCTTCAAGCTCACACGCGGTAGAGCGCGATATATACACGGCCACTCATCGCGCGGACTGCACGCGCTGTCATGAATAATTTACCGACTGAAAGCTTTTCGGACAAACATCCTCGAGGGATTTAAAATTCCGATTGACCCTGCAAGTTCCTGCGGTATATATATAAGGGGGACGAGATTTCCGTTCGTCCTCGTTATACAGCTCTCGCCTGAATATCGAGCTTTTTCCGCTGCGCCATATACTTATATTCTTTCACGACAACAGGGGGATTTCGCGGCGCAAATTATCGGATTATAAACGCGATGTCGTTCTTCATTTTTGCCCTTTGCGCGCGGCTGGCCGCGACGTGATGGATGTATGTGTGTATATATATATACGCAGGACGAAAGAAACCGACTGTAATTAGACACGATTCCGAACTTATATTACTGCCTCCCTATATATTGCCTGTGTATATAATATATCGACGGTTTTATTGAAATTTCAGCAGTCGCATATATCACGCGTACCCTCCACTAATTTTTCGCAACTACTGCGATACATCATCGCTCGCGCGTGTGTGTCTATATATATATATGCACGACGAGTGGGGTGTGAGTCGTCGGCCATTAAAGCGCAAATCACGCAGCCCGAGCGCGTGCCGATGCCGTAAATACGCACTACGCTATAGTAGAAGGGAGTAGAGATCCCCTAAGGGCGATTTCGCGCGCTCGCGTTTACGGCCCGAGAGCTTTATAGTCGTTTCGCAGGCGCACAACTGTGTGTCTCCTCTGATGGATATACGCGCATTACACATGTGCGAGCGCGTGTATATTTAAATGTTCAGCCGCGATTCAATTTTCACAGCTGGAACACAGGCAGAGAGCCGTAATACGTCGAATATATATATGCCGGAGAGTTGTGAACGTCTGGAAAACGCCGTTATTTAAAAATTCGCGAAAAAGGAGTCGTGCGCACGGCGAGGGAACGCACGCTCGCGTCTCGCAGAATCTCAAAGCTAACAGAGCGTATCAGAGCGCTGCTGGCGGCCTTTGCTCTTTCCACGCGCGCGAATCCCTCGACACGCTCCCTTTTCTCGCCTTTCAGCGGCTCAGCCCGCCGCTACATGTTTCCAAGCGGCACTGCGCGCTTTTCTTTTTTTTTCCCCTCGTCACCTCCTTCGTCTTCTCCGTCTTCTTTCTCTTTTGCCGCATATACCGCGCGGCTCGTAATTATGTTTACTCGCGTATTATACGAAACCGCCTCTCGCCGGGCGTCTGCGTTGATTCGCGCGTCGGCTGCATCAGCCCCGGGATATATACATCTGATCGTTGCTACATAAGCGTATATATAGTGTGAGTTGCGCGGGGGAAAAAGCGCGTATTATCGCTGTTTGGATAATATCGCAGTAGTGAGCAGATTTGGCTGAAAGAACGTGCTCGGGGGTTGTGGAGAGAGGGTAAGTGTATAAGCACTTTTGGCTCGAGCATTATAGTACGAAAAAGCGTCGACGAAACAAATTTTCTTCGACTTTGTTATGATTATGCGTGATTGCCGGGCGGATCAACGGAGTGTAACGCGTAAAACGCGAAGTAAAAGCGATATAGAGATGATGATTATCAGGACGAGTGTATACCAGCGTGCGACGATGCTCGAAATTGCAGCAGCAGCGGATCGGCTTGTATAGGCGTGTGTATGCTTAGCGTGTAAACTGTGTATAGAAGGGAGGGTGTGCGAAGCAGGCGCCAAGCAAACTTTGCGGTTGAATTTAATGAAGCATCGATAACGGAAAAAGTTTTCCTTCTTGCCAGAGCCGTGTCGCTATGCGCTGTGCGCGTGAATTGCATTAGTGCATGCAAATGGGATGTACATTTATTTATGTAATCAAGACGGTATTGTGATTCTTTCGTATTACGTAAGATCGTGTAGATAATATACGGTAGAATGTACAGTAAACAAAATATACACGTACGATGATAAAAAAAGTACTATCAACGCGTATAGGCACTAAACCCAAGAAGAATCGATCTCGTAAAGAAGCGCAATCCATCCCGGCGACTCTATCAGCCGCGCGCTCGAAAACAATGAGCGCGCGCGCAGAGGAAAAAAGCCTCCTAATCACCAGCGATTCGTCTGCCGCGACGAATCCGCCCCTGAAAAATCACAGTCTGTCCTGGAGTTAATGACGCCTCCCCCTCTCTCGATCTTTCCCCGAGTAAATCCTTTCCGGCATCACAGCCTTGAAGGTATATACATATATACAGCAACAGCCGTGCGCAGAATTTGCCTCCCCTTCGCAGAGTATGCGAGCTTTTGTGCGAGCGTCCATCTATCCGTCCATTATCCATCCGGGAGAGCCTCGACCGCCGTCGCGGACGTGCGCGCGATTCGTAAACAGAGAGAGAGAGAGAGAGAGCATCGACCCAGCTCTCTCGAATTAGAACTGCGCTCGCGATCCTGGAAAGCTCGATCGATCGATGTATATCGTATACACGGCGAGCTTTTGTTTTTCGACTGAAAGCCCTGTGTTTCAGGCCCCCTCTGTATACGCTACTTCAACTCTTTCTCTCTCTCTCTCTTTTCCGGCTTCGTACCTTCGAGACGCGATCAATATAAAAGCGCTTTACCGTTTGCTTTTCATCCGACGCAGCACAACGGTTGAATCGGCGGCTGCGCTGCAGACACAAAAACCAGTGCGATTGGTTAATGCTTTCCAATTGCGCGAGAGCCGCCGCCGTCGCTTGTGTGTGTGTACGCGACTTTTCTCTATACACGCCAGCGCAGTACTCGCTTTTTGTCGCTTTTCTATGGCTCCACGGTCCCATTAGCCGGCTCGACGCCCGCGAAAATTAGCCTAATCGCCCCGCTGTTCGATCGACTATTTTTCTTCGGGTATATACTTGACGAGTGGGCGACTGGGAGGAAATTCGCACTAGTTAGCGGTAAAATTGTTGACGCTGTGCGCGGTTTTACCTTTTTTTTCTTGATTCGCGAAAGTCAATTTCTTTTTATCCTTAGTCCGTCACCACGCGAACTACCGTTTTTCCGTCGAAACTATATCGAAATAGCGGTAGTAGTGCCTTCTGTTTTATCGCGAATTCCATCGATCGAGTGCATCCGGTATATAATCGCTCCTCGCCGGGGGGAATCGTTTAGGCAAAGTTCCGAGTGAAAGTATACACTTTGTGCCTATTCAACAAAGCTCACGAGCGCAAAGTTCAAATTACGCGGGCAATTCGCCGATTAACCTCGATATACATCCTTGTTTCTTCTGCCACCGCTGACAAACTTGTTCGAATGAAAAGAAAAATCATAGAATATTCACCGCGAATATTTCCAGTCGGGAAAGTACGATCGCAATACGCTTCGGTGCAACGTTTCACGAACCATCGCAGCAGTGTAATTCACGACGACGCGGCATCTTCCATCGCGAAAAATCCACGCGTTCATCAGCCCTGTACCACTGAAGCATCTGCATACCTGCAAGCTGGCACACATGCGCACGCAGAGAGCGATATATATCTATATAGCGCAAAGAGGCTCGTCCCCTCGGAGCGAAACGTTAATTATCGATACATTTGCCTCCGCTTCCCTCTTACTCTCTCGACGGCAGCGGCATCACTCTGATCATCTCTCTCCCCCGCTGCAGTCCTCGATCCCATCGCCGTCGCGCTGATATGCAGATGGAAAGCTGCTGCCGGGAGGGTATATAAGAGATGAAGAGCGGCTGTGCAGTGCTGCGCGACACGAGCGAGTGCTTCATCTAATTAAAAACTGCTGTCGCCCTATCCATCTCTGCTGCAGCTATGGCGGAATTTCATCAGCCATTTTTCAATCAGACGTCTATATATATATACACATCACCTATATAGCTCGCGCGGCAGACGCACACAAGCTGTCGCAGTGTTAACTCGACGCGGTTCGTCAAAGCACACGAGTGCGACGTATACATTATAGATCAAAGCTCGCGCAGTGCGCGAATCAAAGGACCGCTGATACTGACCCTCGGCAGAGCTGTTTTTTTGTCCAACGCGGAGCTTGCTTTAGGCGGACCGCTCGATAGTAATAATCATCCTTGATTTCGTATACTCTTCCTTTATGGCGGTGATGGCATTACATTGGAGTGAGGAGTTATATATAGCGCGAGAACTTGCTGCACCGATGCGCAGTCACGTGTGTGTATATACGTGCTCATATATATATATATATATATATATGTGTATGTGTAGAGCCGGTTATATGAGCTGGGCACGAGGCGAGTCGGGCAGGTCATGAGTAGCCGGAGTTGCAGCAGAGCACGGATGCAGAATTGCAGTAGAGGCCGATGGCCAAATACACGCTAGGCCGAGCGTGAAGGCGGCAGAACGCCCTCTGCAGCCGTGTCATTACTCCGTCAACGGAGCAAAACCAGCTCTCCCCTCCTTGCTCATACACATGCACATGCATACGTACGTACGTAACGTACATACAGCGATCCGAATCGAAATTTCTTTTCTTATTTCTTTGAAAAATAACCGAATCAATATACGGTCGGGCTAATTAAACGCAGCTGTGTAAGTGGCAGAAGCGTCTATATTGGACTCGTCAGGTTCGCTCGTGTACATAATCGTCTTTGCGGGGGCGGAAAGAGGAGACGCCGCTAAACGCAATCTCTTTGAGGAAACGACACCTCTCCCGCGAGAGGAATCTATGCTCCGCAGTAGTCGTCGACGACGTCGTCGCGCATCGCTCGAATTCCGACTGTAGTGCGCATGTACTAGTAGTAGTAGTAGTAGTAGTAGTACGAGCACACAGTGTAGACAGAGCGACTCGCGTAATCGTAAGCCGCTTAAGGATTTAACGGACTCGATGAAAATTCTACCGAGCTCTTGGCATTGCGCAAATTTTCCAGCGCCGCGGCCACGAAAAATTCTACTGTGCATATATATATATATATAGATCTGAGTGCGCAGCCCGTTACACACTGACACAGGGACAGCGTCACACTGAGAGCGACTCAAAGCGGGGGAAACTTCATAATCCCCCTTCGTTCCACTTCGCGGCCGGCCGGCCGCTGTCTATATTGCATTTTTCAGACCCAGATAAAACCAAATCGTATTAACCGAACGCGCATTTCCGCGGCCACTCGTACACGTATATAGTCGCGCCTATTATTTATACGGCTAGTATATATACTATATATATTATATATAACACGTCGGATTTTACTCTATATGTATATATACAACAGCGACGTCCCAATTCCCTTCGAGCGCTGCACGTGCAGCGCGCGCTCTTCAAAATGCAAATGGATTTTTCAATTTTTAATATAACGAGGCGAGCCGCTTTGATTATCGCCATTGCCGCAGTATGTATATAGGCATATATGGCAAATAACGTCGTTCAGCTGTATATATATAGAAAAAATATATAACCTATATATTATATATACAGCTCCGAGTCCGCAAACAGGGCTACAGTACTGCCGCGGACACGGGGACCTAATGCGAGAGAGAGAGAGAGAGTTGCGAGGCCGGCTAAATCACGAGAGTCAGCCCCGCGTAAGCGCGAAAGCACGTAGACGGATAATGGTGAGGTTGCATAATGCAGGGCTGCAGTGCGCTGCAGACTTACGCTGTACACGTACGCGGCCCATGGATATGGAGAGTAATGGTATGCGCGCTATCGATGCAGCCACTGTCGAGTGCAGCGGCCTCGCCTATATATATATATACGTATACTCTTATATATACGTACACGTATACACATACGTCATGCACAGCTCTGTATCGGCTGCTGCTTTACCGCAATTTCCGCGCGTATTCGGAAATCCGACTAAGTAGGCGCTCCGAATATTTTCATACCCCCTACTTCGACGCGTTTTGCGATGTCGCGCGCAGCAGGATGCGAACGTTATATACACCGGAAAAATTCGGCGTCCGCGCGTGCGTTTGAACGCTATAGCTAGCAGATATATAAATATGACAGACACGATGGTGTATGCACGCAGTTGACCGCGCGCCATGACGAGTGTTATTCGCGAGCATAATTAGCTTATATCTCCGCGTGAGGCGTTGAAATTTATACTCTGTGCATCGGTCTCTATATATGTATGTGTATATGCGTAACTACAAATTTTACGTGGAAAAAATTGCATTACGCCAAGTATTTGCGTACATCATTCAGATATTACACGTGCAATAAATATTCAAAGCAGGCTTTCGAGCATCACACCTAAAATGTTAGTGGACCATCTGTACAACGCATTATTTGCTATATACGTATACTCTCGCTGTTGGTTCATGAATATTCAGAACTCTTTCATTACACGGGGAAAACGCAATTTAAATTTTTTCCTAATTTTACAAGAGCTCTTCACAGCGTGTTTATGCGGAAAAAAACGTCCGACTGTAATATGAGTTAAATAAAATTTTAATGAAAATCCATTAACCCGCCGCGGCGCAGTTTGATTTCGCCGTAGGTTCAAGCGCACATAGCGTACAGCCGGTTTCGCTGCCGAAAAGCGATTTGCCTAATGATAAACCGATAATGTCCCGAAATAAGCTCGCTCGCGTTGTGTGCGCAGTGCGACTCTGTATATACCCATATAGTCTTACCTTTGGTGCAGCGAGTTAAAAACTTCGCGAGTATAGTACATATCGTATTGTAGTCGGATATTATTCGAAAGCGGGAAACGAGAGGATCGACAATTGTAGTATTGGTTGGTTTCCGGATAGTGTCTATATATATATACATATAGGTTGGGAGCATAGCTTTGCAGTTTACATAACTTCGCAAGCACGGATCTGATATCTTGCGACTCACGCGGGCAATTTACTCGCGAGAAACAATCGATCGCCGCGAATTCGATTGGCTGTATATTATATCCCACGGTTTTCTGCGTAACTGACATAACTCTCGGCAATAATTTCAGTTCAAACGTGAATTATCCGCCACGAGTATATTCGACGACTCGTCGACGAATCATTCGATATGAATATAACGTCTATACATAACGCACATAAGCACTGCTCCTCGGTTCTAAAAAATTGTCATCTCCGATGAAATTCATCAACGCCCGGCCAGCCTAATCAGCGATGATTTTCGAACAGCCGACGCGGAGATTAGCCTAGATATATACATAAATATATATAGTTCATATCGACGACGTATAAGAGCCTCAGGACAGGCTCGCGTCGCTGCAGTGTCCCTTCGAACGCATGACAATTTTCATCAACCTGTCCCGATCGCAGCTGTACACGCATATATATATAACCACAGGCCAGCACGAGCCCCAGACACAGGGAAATAGCAAACACGCGGGGAGGGAGAGAAAGCGGCACGCTGATTACTAAATTCTGTTAGCTCCTCTCATATACCTGTATATACATGTATATATGGCATTGTGCGCGACTTAATTAGCGCGACGGCTTGCATTATAATAGAATGTATAACCAATGCGACGACGAGCCCGCACTGGATTTTATTTACCACGCGTATATATGTATACATACGGGAGAGCGCGCGGCCCTTTGTGTGCTATATACTGCACTCGCAACAGGCCATATAACAACGCTCTCCCTCTCTGCAATGCTATCAATTATCCACAAATGCGTATTATATGCTGGAATATCATATTTCCTCGCGTGTACAGTGCGCGCAGTAAACGAGTCGTATCGGAAGAAAAGCGAATGGAAAAGACGGTACAGTTTATATCAGCCGATTATACATATATAGTAGCAGTGCGCGGTGTCTGACCCGATCTCGACTGTGACTACTTGAAGTCTGAAATATCAATCGTAGCTGTCAGTCTATAGATTGGCGTAAACAAAGTCCGGTGCATGATTATGAGACGACAAAACGACCTCTCGTTTTCCAACTTTGACGACGTAAAGGTAACGATTCGCGGATCAATTAATTATCGAGCTCAATGCGTATTATACACAAGCTATACAGTTCAAAACAGCAAATTAAAGTCACGACGAACGAGCGGCCCCACCTATCTCTCTTGTTTTTCTACATACTATATATACCCATGTACAATGTGCGTATATATACGCCGCGCGGCAATTCATCTGCCGCCGCCGACAGCAGTCAATCAGAAGGCAAAGTGCCGCGATGATAATTTGAAATGTATACACGCGCGGTGTATGAAACGGGAGCGACTTTCGTTCGTACACGCGTCAGCCGCGACAAGCTAGTCATATTTTCGGCAAAGCTCTCGGTGGAATGAAAAACATTTTTTTTTCATAATAATAATTCAGCCCGTCGTCATCAACGATAGCGCTTTTATATATAACGCGCGGCTGTATATATACGATATTGCGGAAGCGCGTCAGGAATAGGTTCTTATTGGAGAAAACGAGAGAAGGTAGCCTGTTCATGACAGTAGATATACGGGAATAAATTGTGATACTGCTGCGTGCGCGCGCGGTGATATGGGTATAGATATATATATAATGTACTGCACACACGTGTCGAGAGGATTGGTCCAGCGGGCTGCAGTATAGCGTAGCCTCCCACTGCCGCCGCCGCGGGGGAAAAGCGATCCTGCAGCAGCAGCGGCAGCGTCGCAGTACAAGCTATCCGTATATACACACACACTGCAGCGATCCCATGCATGTGCGTATACTGTAACGTATCCATGTATACATACATAGTGAAGAGCGCGCGGCGAGCCTCGAAATTAACGGGCAATGAGCGTAATTATTTCAATGGTTGTGGCAATGCTCCGGTTCACCGAACGACCTACATTTCGACCCTACTTCTCATTCTCTCTCTCTCTCACACACACGCGTTCGGTGTATACATAGCCGCGTTGCTCTAACATCGTTAGACCGGCTCTTTCTCTCTCTCTCTCTCTCGCCTCTGCTGTGCGTGTTTCTCTCTATTTCGCGAGACTGAAATAATGGAAAATGCAGATTCCGCACCGGCGTCGAATCCACGGACGCCTCTTTTTTTCACCTCTTTTATTCGGCAACGCGTCGGGCTTCGTTAAGCCAGTTAAAACCGTTACGGGGGAGCAAAACGAGTTTCTTAAATACGTGTATATACAAGCGAGAGTTAATACCCTTCGCGAGATAACAGCCGTAGATTTGTCAACAATAGCCTTATATATACATATATACTCTGTACTACTGCAATGTAGATGTGGACTATGAAAATTATGTACGACAGCCTATGTAATATATATTGAAGAAGAGAAAAACAAAGGGATGTTTTATATACATATATATATACGACGTGCTTTAAAGCTGGGGTGATACGATATACCAGTGTGCGTATAAGGCTTGGACCCTCGTGATATCGTCCCGCGATGTGTCTCAAGTGCCCGATTTATGTATAATAAATATGTAACAGTTATATACAGTACATATAGACGCGTTTGTTAACAGAAACCCACCGATTCTTGTCTGCTTCATTAAAAGAGTATATAAAACTCTCTGATTTACACGTCTCCGTTGACGCACGCAGCTCGAATGTCAATAATAATCCTTTCGCGCGCAATGATTTTTGGCTCGAACTGTCAACCGCGACTGCAGTGCTTTATTTTAATGAACATTGAATTATGCCCCATTAACCGGAAATAACATATAATACGCAACGGATCGATATCCGAGGCGCGAGTATTACGAGGAAAATTTATTCCCAACTTTTGGAAATTCGAAGCGACTATACGCGCTTGCGTTATATACCTGCGCGTAATATAAAACTTTTCGTGTTTCGTGTGTATGACCGTCTGCATTGCCGTCTTTCCGTGCCAACTTCCGCGTCTCGGTTTTCGCGATACTTAAACCGTTGATCCGAGTATAGTCTACGAGAGAAACCGGGGATCGATTTGAGCGCGGGGGTATCGCTTTTACGGTGAAATGGGCCTGAAGAAAAGTTTTGTCTTTTCCGTCGTGGGCAGAAGAAAGACGGTCGTATATTGATGTGTCGATTCAATCCGTAGAGACCTCTATACATTGTGTATTTACCTGATAGATGCGGCACATGCGCTAGAGGATTTTTGGTTTTGCCGCAAAAAATTTTATTTTAATTAAAAACAATATAAGATTCTTTTTTAACTGCTACTTTGTTTATTCATAATTTTACAGTGTGCCTATGACTCGAGTCATAGGCACACTCGTCAAATTTTTCATTGCAACTCTAAATAAAAGTTGAAAAAACCAAGACATTTACAAAATCTCGTATCGTCTTCCGGTCTCGTATATATATATACAGCCCTATGCCCCTTCGTCAATGAACGTCTCCTCTTTTCCACTCAACCACAAATCTGCCAGCACTTATACCCGCATAACCAGATATGTATTCATACGCTCTTGACTCCTGCAGCTATACGCGTTTTCACGTATATTTGCTAACTCCAGGTTTAATTCTTCAACGGAGATACACGGACATAACGAGACCGCGTATATGTGTGTATTTACATTATACGCAGCGAGTAGCGCATCAAGACTGGGATTTTGCGTCCCCGAGCGTCTAGTGGTATAGTAGTAGTACTACTAGTATCCCTCTATATTGCATAATAGAGAAACGGGGGGGGGGGGAGTAGCCTCTCTTGAGCGAGCTCAGCGCGGCGCGTTATTCATACACGCACCTATGACGTCGTCGGAGAGAGGGGTATATATATGCAGAGGCGCGAGAAAGAGATACGAGCGCTATATACATATATATATATATATATATATATATATATATATAGGCGCGAGAGAGAAAGAGAAAGAGAGGAAGCTAGACGCGCTCGCTTAAATTAATGGGCGAACACCGACGAGATAACAACCTCAACTTTTTTAATAATAACCCGCCCCCGAGTTTTCGCTACGCGCGCGCACACGCGAGCTTTTCTCTCGTCGTCGCGGGGGAACGCTTTCCACTCTCTCTGTGTATGTGTCGTCCTCCCGCGTGTCCGGAAGCGCGTTTTTCTTTTTTTCTTATGCTTCTCTCTCTCTCTCTCTCTCTCTCTCTCTCTCTCTCTTTCTCTCTCTTTCGAGCAAGCGAGACTCATCGTCCTCTCGCACCGAGGCAAAAAATCCCGACCCGCAAGATTTATTAACTCGCGTTATTGTTTGCCATTGTTTCGTGTGTTGCTGCGTTGGAAACGAGACGACTCACGCTTTTTTTCATACTCTCGCGCTTTTTATATATGTATACATACGCCAGGCTCTACGAGCTGGATTTGTTGTTGTCATCGGTGCGTTATGTATACAGACGAGCTGTTCTCATCGACGGAATGACGGTAAAAAGATCGTTATGTGCGAGATTCTGTATAGGACGCGTTATATAATAATGCTGACCAGCGCATATACTATATGCTTCGCACAAGCTTTTAAATGTTACACTGTATTTTTTCGAAAATTCTCCGACTTATTACTCGTCAGTGTATTTTGGAATGAACAACTCTCAGGTAGTAGTTCTTTTCTGTCATTCATCAATAACACCGTCGACAATATATAATTAAAAAACATAATTCCGTATATATTCCATGACGTTGAGCAGATGAGATATACTAATTGCATTTTAACGATCGTAGTGGCGTATCTCGCGTAAAAAAACGAAAAACGGAAGGGCGAAGCTGGAGAATCTCGTAAACCTCTTGCGTATGCAAAAAAAAACCACAACGTGACGAAATCGCGCGTCAACGTGCGCCTACGAAAATAAAAAACGCGAGGACCCCCAGCATCATAATAATAATGATAATAATTTTAATGAACTTTTTGTCCGCGCGCTCGCGCACCGCTGAAATATTTATGATATTCATTTATTCGGTCACATAGAAAAACACGGCTTTCCCCCTGTACATACGCATCAGAGCCATCACGACACACGTCGATTCGATTAAAACTCTTTGTAAAACAGCTGCGGGCGCGCGCCGAAAACAACAACAGCAACAGCGGCCTGTGGGAAGTAGATAAAAAAAGCGCGGATGGGTGTGTATATATACGCGTATGCGATTTTTTTTTTTTTCGTCGCGTCAACGCGTTCTCTTCACGTCGCCGAGGCGTCAGAGCTTGTAGGGTGTGGTGGTGTTGCCGCTATATATGCATGCAATTAAATGCCTTTCGAGCTGCGACGCCGACGATGACGGCGTTACTCGTGTACGCAGACTGGGGATGAGGAAAAAATGCGCGGGGAGAAAGCGCGAGATATTCGAAAGACGGGAAGCGCAAAGGGAACGAGGAGTATAAGAGAGATACATTAAATTGCAAAATAGTTTCGCGGTAAATATAACGAGGAAAAAGTTTGCCTCGCGAAATGGAGAAAGCCGCGTCGTTATACTCTTGTATAGTATATACGTATACAGTCTGTCGCGCGCTGTGTGTATATAGGTATGCGCGGTCTATATATGCATAGGACAGGGACGGAACGGTTCCGACGGAAAGAAAATAAGAGGGTAAAAAAGCATCAGCGGCCGAAGTAGTGGACGAAGGGACTCGTCGAGGCGACGGGATCGAATCTAATTACCGATTCGCGCAGATATTTACTCGACACACTTCCTCCCTCGCTCAAGGATTCTCTCTCTCTCTCTCACTGCTGCCGTCGCATTTCTTCTACTTCGTTTCCTCGCCTTCGAGACTGCGTGTACTCGTTAAAAATTCTCATTCGTCTCGACCGCACGGCGAGGGACTCGACTCCTCACTTCCGGCGCGAATCGACATTCATTAGAGAGCGTTGCCCAAGCGAAAATCCCGCAGACGGCGTCGTAGCGTGAATTTTTTATCGCTCCGCGCGTTATTTTTTCCGTTATTGCGGTGCCGATGGAAATACCGCGCGGATGCGATCGATATATCGCCATCACGTTGATTATGGGATCTTATGGAGAATATATATATATATATATATATAGTTAAGACGCGGATTAAACGGAGGCGAAAAACACAGAGCGGAAAGTAGCTCGGAGAAAGGTTAGCAGTGGCCTGATGCGGGAATTGGCAATTTCGGCGCGCGAACAATTATACGGAGAGCGAGAAAAAGCCTTTGATAGCGCGTATAAAGGAGGCGAGTGCGGCGGACAAGAGGCAGTCGGGCGCGATCGCAATTGCCTGAATGCATTCTCCGAGACAGCGGCGGGCATCGAAGTCCTTATACGAATTTCTTCTTTTTAATTTACATAATGTTTGTTGCTAAGGTTATATTGACGAGCTGCGCGCGCTCGTTTGCTATAATTATAAAAGTCTCTTTTCAAATCTCGTCGCGCGGATCGGGTTGAAATTTTTTTCTTTTAATACAAACTTTTAATTGCGCTGCTCTAGCAGATCTCGTGAGTCGATCGAGCTTTTCCATAAGTATATAGCACATAACTCGGCAAACGTATCGCGTTGAGCGCGACGATTCTCCCAATGTAATAAAAAGAATACAAGTTCCCATTGTTGCGCTTCATATATATATAAACGCCGGCACGTGCCAATTTGGCCAACACAGCGAGCCTTGTCACTTATACCTCGACGACGAGCAATTACGTTATACTCCAGTCTCGCAAGCGTGTCTATTGTCGTGTCGAGAAAAATAAAACGAGCCGAGACATGGAGTGCAACGCGGGCTGTTTATACATTTCTATATCGAGTGAGACGGGGATCTCAGCCTCGTGCAGCGCGCCTAGAATATTCTTCCATCAGGGATATAACAAGGGATCCCCGCGAGTCTAATCCCATTTCGCCGGGGCTGAGCGAGTCTCTCCCACTCTCGCCGATAAACAAGGGAAAAATATAAGGTGAAAAGCTCGAAGCGCGCCTTGCGCAAAACCCCCGACCGCCGCTCGTGACCTTGTTATTTTCGCTCGCGCGCTCTCGACCCGCCGCCTATGTACACACGCGTACACGCGGGACTGGTACACTGCAAGCTTGTCGAAAAAGCCCGCGAAATTGACTTTTAGCGCGAGAGCTTTCGTTATCCGGCGAGTTTGCTATGTATAGGAGCTGGAGAGTGAAAAGGATGGAATTCGAAAAGGCTCTTACAGCTCGAATAAAGAATTGTTTGTCTCGTTAAAAACTGTCCTCTATATATAATATTGCGTGATCATTTTCCCGCTCGATTATATATATATATATGGAAAAATAGTCGCGATCCTACAGGTGCATATCACGGTATATAGCAGACTCTCGCGACTTTGTTATATATCGCCAGAAGTGGCAATATGCGGTTTGCATTAGCGCGCGAAGAGTCTACCGCGCGCGATGAGGCAAGTGCGCGCGAAAGCAAGAGCACGGAATAATTGCAATTTAAGAGAAGACGCGGGGAGGCGAGTCTTCCCTCTTCGTTGGCCGAACTCGATTCGATCCAATTAAGAGAAGCTGCCTCCGGGCGGCGCAGACTACTCCGAGAGGGTGTGTGTGTGTGTATGTATGTATATAGGTATACTGCAGCAGAGCCTCTCTTTTCCTTCTCGCGCTCGTTTCGTTTCTTTTCCACTGCGCGCGAGCCGCGAGGAAATACAAGCGAAATAATAATAACAATAAACGGCCTTGTCGTCGTGGAGCCAAGTGTCGCTCTCCGAGATAGTATGCAGCTACGGTTCGCTTCTGTTTAATTGGACAGATATTGCTGGTGAATCCAGTGGTGTATTATGTGTATATATATATACACTCGATGTAGCTAATGACGCGAGCACGATGGAATAATTGATGAATGAAGGATAAGAAGATCAGTAGCCTATATACCTACTTGTATTATTATCGCCTGATTATAATATAAATATTTACTCGACTCGCGCGCGCATCAGCTCGAGGGCAAAAAGCGCGGGCAAGTAAAAATATATATACGAGAGAGCGTCGCCGCGCCGAATGAATAATCGAAAGAAGCCGATGATAATTCGATGAGCCGCGAGACCTCCTCCGCCGCGCAGTGGAAATAGACGTGCAGCAGCAGAGGTCACCCCCGGCACTAACGAAAGGACGAAATTCAATTATGCGATGCAAGGCGCGATGATCGAGTCAAGCAACATTGCTCGGTGTGTGTATATATATATGTATATATACCGGAGAGCGGGAAGGGGAGAAACGGAAGCACAGTCGGTGTTCCGGGTTATAACACAATTACCGACGACGACTCGAATCGCATTACCATTCCGCGAGAGGATCGAGTTTGTGGGATGGGAGCAGGGCCGAAATACCCGGCGCGTCTTTGTCACCGCGATCGGCGAACTCTATAATATTCTCACGGATAATCTAAAGCCGGATTGTATGATATACGTGTATATCTATACGTAACCTGATGCGCGTGTATGGATGGATCGTATGTTGTTTTTTTTCTCCTACGCTCTCTTATATGCGCGCGACTCCCTTTTAATTCTACGCAAAAATGCGCGCCGGGCATCAGAATTAAAGAACGCGAGTAGAGAGAGAGAGAGAGAGAGCGAGCGGCTAATGGCCGGTAAAAGCGATTCCCGGATTACGGATAATTTATTTTCTTCGTGTATATATATGTATATAGACGGGCGGCGTTCGAGAGTCGAGAGCTGGGAAGGAAATTAGCTCGCGCGCACGTGTAATGGGATTTCTTCATTTTTCATATACGGTATATTCATTATCATAGGGTAGAAAGTAGAAATCCTGCACCGGCGCAACAGAATATTTCTTATATTTCCGCATATATACGCTGCTGCTGGTGTGTAGGCCGGACGGAAAGAATTGCGTTCTCTCTCTCTCTCTCTCTTCTCTGCGTGTCGTTCTCCATACAGCATGTATATACATACATATGTATATATATATATATATATATATATATATATATATATATATATATATATATATATTCGTATAGGCCGAGTACGCGCCAAGTGTGTTTGAACAGACACGCGACACTTATGTTTGTTCTCCCCACTTCGGCTTTCCGCTCTCTCTCTCTCTCTCTCTCTCTCTCTCTCTCTCTCTCTCTTTCGCAATTTCTCTATCTTTCGCTCTCTTTCTCCCATATACATATACTTTGCACCTATTCTTCGTGCAACTTTATATATATATATACACACACACAGCACCGTCTCCCTCGCTCACGCCCGCGCAAACCCTCTTTCGCCTTTGTGTCGTTTTTACAATAGAGACGCGCGCTCGCGCACACACACCGGCAACGAGAGAGACTTTTACCGTCCCGCGCCCTGCACCTCTCTGCTGCTGCCGCTGCTGCTTCTTTATCCGCGTATACGTCAAATGGAGTGTCATTCATTTTCGAATTGCACGACATTTCAAGGGACGGACGCGAGTGAGTGAGTGAGCGAGTGAGTGTGTGTGCGGCATATATGGAGCGGGAAAGAGAGAGAGAGATAGAGAGAGAGAGAGTGAGGGAGAGAGAGAGAGAGAGAGAAGGTGCGGAGTATATTATGGAGAAAGGGAGCGGTGGGTTTTTTTTCGCTGCTCTGAGAAATGGACCTTTTAAATGCATCTTTTATAAATGAAGCAGCCTATATATACAATCGCTCCCTTATTTCAATATTCTTTTGCTTAATTTACTCGTTTAATCAAGAGGGCTGCTGCCGCTGCCGAAACAAGCAGGAAAAAATGGCCTCTCTCTCTCTCTCTCTCTCTCTCTCTCTCTCTCTCTCTATAACGATGCCAGATTGCCATTAATAGAATTTCGATACTCTATATCTCCGCGAGCGAAGCGCGCGAGCTACATTATATAGCTTTGTCCTTAATGGCTCGAATTTCGCTCGCTCGCGCGCGCGTTACCGTGAAATCCCATTTTCGATTTTCAACGCGGCGAACTAGGAGAGCACACAGCGTATACTAGATAATGTATATAGCTATATATAATCCTGTAGCACATATTGTTCCTATATATATAGAAACGCATGCTTGAAAATCGGAGCCCCGAGTGGCTGCGTAAGCTAATCCGTTCGCGGATTATATAACCGCGAAATAAATTATTCTATACCCAATACATAATCATATAATTAAAAGACCCGCGATGCAGGCGGACTAGCTTGCGATAAGAGCTATACGCACCTCGTGCCGAAGCTTCTCACGTCCGGCATCGACAGCCATGCGGACAACGGTTGCGACGTGTTGACCGAGTAGAGTGGTGTTGGTGAAATGTGCAGTGCACTATACCGCGCGACAATAGTGCATATATATATGGAAGTTTATCGCGAGGCTATATATATATATATATATATATATATATATATATATATATATATATATATATATATATATATATATATATATATATATATATATGTAGATACGGTGTATATAGTCACGAGAGGATTCGCAGTTTAAATATTTACAGACATCCTCTTTGCAAGCTCTGGCCGGGCCGCCGAAGACTTGCGACCGACGCGTCGAGGCAAAGGGAACGGGAAATTAGATTTTCCTCGGCGAAAAACGTCCACTTGCCGATGGCACATAAGACCGAATGGAAAAGCCGAGTTTCTTCTTTCAAAGGCCGACACACACGACGACGACAGCGTAAAGACCTGCAAGTTAAAAGCGATTCGAGAGCGCTTTCTCTCGCTCGGTCATCTCGTCTGACAGACGCAAGGACCAATGCTCGTATACACGCACACACAGACACCCATATACACGACTTTTTCGCGGAGAGAATCTCATATATAAGAATCCGCGCGCGTGCGCGCGTTTTCCGCAGCTGGACTTATCGATACACACAGAGACGCATGTATAGAGCCGGGATATACGAGAGATAGCCGGCGAGGAAGACCGAAGAAAAATGCGCTCGTTTTGCGAATCCGACCACTGCGTTATATATACGTGGCTTGACCGATTGCAATCTGCTACTCCTGGAAATCTCGTATAAGTTTCTCGTCTTTATTACATATTCGCGCATTGACTGCGAACGGCCGACTCATTTTTGCGCGCAAGTCGCGACGCGAATTTACTCACACTTACATAATGCAGTATAGACATAAGCCAAAAAAATGAAGCCTCGAGCGTATCGCGAAGACGGTTTTAAAGTCAATTTCGGAGTTGGTCGCGCGATTTCGAACTGCGAGCGGCGTGAAACGAAAGGAGAAGAGGAATACGCTCGATTTCGCGCAACAGCGATAAAATATAGCGAGGGTGAAAAAAATTCTTCTATCCACTTTAACTCCGACTTCCCATGCGCAGCTCCGCGGCGCGCGCTTTTTCACCTCCCCCCACTCCTCGTCCGCACGCGGGCCGCGTTAATTGTAACGGTGTATTAATTACGTTAATGGACCGCCGTGTAATCTTTCGACCCCCTTTGCCGCCCTGCCTTCTTTCTTTTTTCTCCTTCCGAGCAGACGACGCGATCCACATTGGTGATGGCTCTCGGCCGAAGCCGCGCGAAGGGAAAGAAATTCTGGGATGCGAGGATTTTGCGAGGAGCATTAACAGATAAAATTGTTCGGTATTACGAGTAGCTATCTGTAAAAAGAGGAAATTATAATTAAGGGAATCAGGTCGGCTGTATTATATACTTTCATCGAGCGAGAACAGACTTTTTACTTTTTATTTTCCTTTTGATTCTAACGTCGAGAATATAAGTAGCGAGAGTTACACCGTTTATAAAAAACAATCGCTGCGCAGCATACTTGTCGTTAATAGTCCCGGTATACAAGCACATAGTATAGTAAATGATTAGTGCAACAAAATATAGGCACACGTATCCCTGAAAAAGCCGCAAGAATGACCTAACATGACGCAGCAACGACTTTACGATCGCGTCCGCGAGTCGCGGGATTAGGAACTTGAGAGAGCCTACCCTACATACAAGCGGCGACGTGATTTTACTACCCGTATCAAAATTACGCTCGCTTTTAATCCCGCGACCGCGCGACCCATATATATATATATACACTGCAGTGGGATAATTACACCACCGCGGAGAAAAGCTCCTCGGCTTTTCCATTACGTGGCTTATATGCGACGACGTCCAGTGATTGCAGAACGGAATGTCCCACTATTTCTTGTTAAGATCTCGAATTTGCAGAAGCTTTCTATTTAAAAAAAAAATTTCCAGGTTCCACCGATACGCCCTGGGATCGATACATCAGAGCGATACAGTAGAACGCTTTCTTTAATTAAATCGCAAGCGGTCGCACGACGCTCTTGTGTCGCATTTAATCCGAGTAATTGCTTCTATGGAGATTAGATGGAAATTGGGCGGTATATGTATCGTAAAATACGCGTCGATCGTGGTTTCCAATCAATTTTGCAGCTCTGGGTGTGTTGAATGACGAAAAATAATAATAATAATGCATTTATACAATATATGATTCCCTATATCGAGCCATTATTCGAAACAGCTGCATGCGGATATATAACACAGAAAATGAGAGGAGAGAAAGAGAGATAGAGAAAGTAAGTAAAAAAAAACGATCCTTTTATCCTCGCAGAATCGTCGAGATTTAAGCGCGCAAGTGAGTGTTTAGCGATAAATAATGGAAGATTCGGAGAAAGGGAGGCATTAAATGCCCGCAAGAAAGGAAGCCCATTAGCGCGATCGCTATATATATGTACGGACCGGCCGCGTGCAGCGCGCAACCGTTCATTCATGAACTCGGCCGGGGTAGTAGCATATAGCAGCGGCAGCAGCTTCGCGTTATATATACATATATGTACATATATATACACTCACGTACATATAGGTGTGTGTGTATATATATAGAGCGAAAGTGCGCGCGCGCCGCGGCAGCTGTGTGCCGCAGTTCTCTGTATCGCCTTTATACACACGTATACGTGTCTCTCGCTCTCTCTCTCTCTCTCTCTCTCTCTCTCTCTCTCTCTCTCTCTCTCGTGTATATAACACCAAAGCCGCCAACTAACCGCCCCCGCTTCCTTCTTCCTCTTTGGCGCGCCGCAGCGCTGGTGTTTCCGCGCCACCGCGATTACGCTCTTGCTCTTCGCCTTGGCTAGATATATATATAAATGTGTATATACAGACAAACACGAGAGGTGTATCGCTGCGCTGACAAATAAGGCAGAGTTGCTGCACTTGCCGAAATTGTCGATGGGAGTTCGATGCCAAATCGACGCCGTATAGAGACTCTCCGAAGACACGTACAATATATTATATAGACTTACTCCGCGCGCGAGAGGCCCGGCAAGTTCGTCGGTGGTGCGACGTCGGAAATTTGAGTTTCGCTTTTTATCCGATGCCTATAAAGGGCACCGTATACATATATATAGCTCACGAGAGGATCCCCTTACAGACTCGTCTACCTCTGTGGGTATTCTTTCAATTATAAACGGCGCCGGCGCGAGCTGACTGCAAAACTTTTACAGTATTTATATGCAATTAGCTTTTATTCGTTCGTCGATATACCGCAGAGTCGAATTTTCGAGGTAACTGTAATTTCGCTTTTTAACGAATACGTCAACGCATTAATATATAAATATTTCCAAATGCAATATCGCTGTATTAAAGAAAATAAACGAACCGTTATGCCCTTTGTTACAGCTTTCGCATTTCCATCACAATAATAACTGTATATATGTGTATATAATACATAGACGTTTTATACGCGGCAATACACGCGGCGCGAAAGATTTATGCTGTGTAACAATAAAAAGCATTCTTTATGGACCTTCGTTAAAGATTAATGCGTTCGACGATGAAAAAAAAAACAAAAAAATTAAAATCTCTGTTGTTTGAAAAATGTTATTAAGACCTTTTGCCGCACAATCCTCTCGTTTTTCCTCTTTTCTGCGCATTAGAAACTGAATTTCGCGAAAAAGCAACTCTTTCTCTCTGCAGTGGAAATTCTCCGACTCGCACTCTTTGACCGGAATCCTCGCGTATGTATGCTAAATTATCCGAGAGTTTACCCAGCCAGACAAACAGCGAAAAGCATCAAGGACAAATAAGACAGCCGAGCGAAAATTAGCGCTGAATCGCCGACGAAAACTCTCTGTTTGATTCCCCCTTGCGAGCACATATAATACGCTTCGTCCGTATATTAACGCACATAAGCGCCGACCGATTGAAAATCTCGCCACAGCGACGGCTCTACATAAGGGCGTAAATTTTTTATGGATTCGAGGCAAAGCTGTTTATGGCCCATAGTACAGCGCTCGCGCGTAAGTATCGTACGTGCGAATGCCTGGATTTGCGGGATTTGCGGCTGTATTTTCCAGGCGCGCAGTATATAATTGAAAAGGGAAAGAGTGAAAAGGAAATCAAACGCCGAGGCGTCATACGTAAGGGTATAGAAAAATATATGAGCTGCGGTATTTCTCGAGTTGAAACCTTCCGCAAATCGACGACGACGCCGACGACGGCGTATGTACGTGACATCGACACGTGCGAGCCGGCTTTTTCGCGACCTTAGTAGCCGCGCGGCTAAGTGGGATGTGTTATAAAACTCGCGCGAGTTCTCTCGAGCTTCGCAGTCTTTTATATATATAATAAAAAGCCCGGGTATAATATATTTTATATATAGGCGAGACCGCGCGCGCACTACCCGCCGGTGTATTAAAAAACTTCTATAAAGACGCGTCGTATAAGCTTACACTCGCGCGACAGGTAATCACAGTAAAAGCCAAAACTGCGTCGCGCGGAGCAGCGGATGGGAGAAAAAAAAATGTCGACTAACCTGAAGCGCAGAGATCGAGCAATCAAGAGAGTCGGCCGCGTCAGGCTCGGTGGAACGGAGGGGGGGGGAGGTCAGTCGCAGGCTCTCGTTTCCTTGTATCTTCTTGTTTTCGTCCTTCCCTGCGGCAGTGCCTGGCCGGTAAAGACACGTCGGCGGCTGGTCGCGCACTGAAGTTCGCGGTAGCGCGCGCGAATCCTGCCGTCCGCCCGCGACTGGCGTGCGCGTGTGCAGCCGGCTCCACGCGGCCGTTCATCCCCCTACTGCTATATATACACACCTACAGCCTCTCTCTCTCTCTTTCTCTGCTGCGCACTCTCGCGCACCTATATATCGGCTGGCATCCGACGCCAGTACTGCGCCCCCTCCCTCCCCCCCTCTGTCAACGCACTCGACGCACCCGCCACCCCCTCAGTGAATATATGTATATATATATTGTATATACCTAACTCTGCTGCATCCTAGCGCTGCTTTTTTATTTATTTTGCGCCGAGCGCTACATATATAGGAATGGAAAAAGAGACGGAGAGTATTAGCGCGAGAGCGTATTGATATTTTTTCGAATTTGTTTTCCGACTTTTCTATACTCGGTGCGTGTATCTATAGATATGTATATCGGGCGGTGCATGTGGGCGCAGGTGGATAGTGCGATCGAAAAAAATCGGAGTATTTATTTTCGAGGAAATGGCGATGCGGCAGCTGCGGGGTTTTTTTTTTCTTTTACAACGTATACGGTATTTACAATATTCGATCGGCGAATATCGCTGATTGCATTATAGAAAGCGCGTCGCGTCGGTTCGCTATTTTCCCTGTGTATATAACGCTGCGTTGACGTTTCAAAGCCCGGCGGCCTATGCACTTTGGGGGAGGCGTTCGAAAAATGGAAAATCACGTCGAAAATAATATACAATATATAGCGGCGTCACTGTGCAGCGGAGAGCGAGCCTAAATATATTATACATATATACACTGCGATCGAGAGACCTCTGGCAGCGCCAAAGCAAATCGATCTCTATATATAGGCAAAGTCTGCGCTTCGCTTATGCTAGATTATTCATTCGCAGTGTGATATTCCGCTGAGTTTTATTGTTTAAATTTTTATACACTGGGATTCTCGTCGTGCGATTCGAATGGTTCTAGCCTTTATTATGTTCGCGGTCGATTTTTAGCCAGGACAGTAGATCTCGATTCTCGATTTTGGCAAAGAATCGACTCCCAATATTGCCGATTATTAGCGCATTAAGGATGAAATCGGGCCAATACCCCTCAGAGAATTATAGCAGAGCTGTTCTCGAAGCAACTCAGGGCGTAAATCGATATATTTATACGGCGAAGCTTATAAGGATTATATACTTCGAAATAACGTACTGATGCGAGCACATTCTCTAGAACTTTGACGTTACAAAACCACCGACTAATTTTCATCTATATAGGATTTCAAGTGTAAATGGCAGAGAAAAGCCATATCGCGAAACTGTACTCGATTTATATATACATGATTATTGGGTTGAATTACAGGAACCAACAGAAGTGTCATGAAACATTTTTTAATCTTTTCCTTTCAAAGGAAAACAATATAATATAATGTAAATTCCATTCGCCGTATTACTGACGTTGTTTTAATTAAATTTTGCAAAAGCTCTACAAACATCCGATCGATAATCCATTATAACGCCGCGTTCTCCGTGAAAATCAATATGTTTGTTATTCAATTTCGTTGAACGAACAAGTGAATTCATTACTGTCACAGCTCGTAAAATTTTGAATGAACGAGTATAACATCAAATTTAAATCAGTCTGCGAAGCAGAGCAGTGGCATCTGTGCGACCACCGCGGCAGCTGTTGGTCGGTTCGACGGCAGTCGATCAGTAATGTACACTGCGATATGCGCGCTTTATTTTCAGTAGGTAACCGTGTTAATTTTTATAGATTTATTAAAAGATAGTCGTCTGTATTTGGGACACCAACATCCGTTATCGATGCAAGAGACTGATTAATATTTGATATTGGAAAATTCGGCAGGAATCTTCATTGCCGATAGGAAAAAATTAAACTTGGTGAAGCAAGGTGGCGCCACCTCGATTAGGGTCGTTTGAAGACTGTTTTAAATATATATCAGAGGCCTTCGTTTAGCGTAACAAATTTTATTTAAGTTGTATAAAAAAAGAAATAAACTGTCGTCTATATAGACAGATAAAAGTATACACATTTATCTACATAACAATTACACGATTATGTCGATTTAATTAAGTTACAAATCACGAATCGCACATTCCGCGTGTAGTATAAAAATAGTTATTAAGCTAAAATACTTGTGCAAGAATGAGAGCCCAGCTATACATATATACGCACGTTATATAATTACATTCGTACAGCATTCGAACCGCACACTCGGCAGCAACTTTTTCGAATTGCGCAACATTGAAATATATAGTTTACAAGTCTTGTCCAACCTCTTTTATTCACCTAGTTATTACTATTCATTGATTCGGACGTTATATTCCCGCTGCTCGTGGTGTATTTCTTTTTACGCATCAGCAGGTCAAGCGCTTCAATTGCCTTCAATAACTTTACAGACCACATATCCACACGCAACACAATCAAGAAAAGACGGCCGGACAATTAAGAATCGCTATAACTTTTATTAAAGCGATGTAACGACTCAAAATTCTTGAAACATTGACGTGCGTACACATATATGTTCCTCAGTATCTTTCAATTCCTGGCTTGGCTTTTTTCTTCGGTTGACTTATCAGGAAAATTGGCATCAAGGTAGAAACTGTCGACGAGAAAGCGTACAATCGATTAAACACGTATTTGTTCGTTTAATTGAAAAAGAAAATGTCATTCGTAAATATTTTCATTACCCATCGCTATACATCCAAGTGCAAGCAAGGCGCTTAAGCAATCGATTCCGATGATTACGGAGAAGGCTATGTTTCCAGCTGCCGCGCCCAGATTACCAACGAAGTTAAGTACGTTTACAGCGGCTGGCCTGAAATTTCATTTCCCTGATTATGACTTATTAACGTTGTACACACAGCCAGTTCAAACAGCTATGACAATATAACAATGTGTAAAAACTGCGCTTACGAAGCTTGTGATAACGTTTTCTTTTTTTTTCGACAGCGACGAAAACAGAAAACACTGCATTATCAGAAGATAATGACATTACCTTAACAATGGAGGCAGAACTTGTACATTGTACGCCATAACGGCGTTTCCCGCTATTCGAGACGCCACGATAACGAACGCCAGCAATACCAGCATGTAAGGTATTTCCACAGCCCAATTTGCCCCGAAAGATCCAGCGGCCGATAGGAGGAATGCAAAAACTATAAGTAATTATGATAATTTATTCGTAACTCCCCGTGTATTCGGTGGGACTCGTTGTGATTCCAGCTGAGAGATAACAGTCGTGTATATACGTACCCATCACGATTATTTTCTTCATCCTAGTGTCGCTCAGTATTAGAAAAAGAAATCCAAATCCAACAGCCGATGACGCAATCGTCGTCGAATTAACGTAGACCGCAGACTCGAGACTAGGCTGAAAGTATTGCGAACAATGTGAGTAATATAAATCGTAATATATTACCAGTAATTATTCGCAGGTATTTACAGCACTTAATTATAGTCGTAATAAAAGCATGAAGCAACTGTCGCATCGTTCGTTTGTACGCATACAGTTGCGTACGCTAATCTTTACCAAAGTATAATTACATGATGCGTAATCGATCTTCAGCCGCGGGAAGATCATTTCGCACATGGTGATGTACTCGTCAGCCGGATAAAACTGTCGAACGTGGACGCGAAAGTTGTTCATCATGACGAAGATCGGCGGAACCCAGAGCCTCGAGACGTTGAATCTGAAGTGATCGAACACATTCGGTATATTATAATGATAGCTTTTGTGGACAAAATGAAGCTTCGAACGACATACCCTATCATGCAGGCGAACTGAAGCCACATCAGAATGGAAATGTTCTTCAGATGAGGCTTCGCGAACAGCTCCTTCAGCTTAACAATACTGTCCTGTAATTTATCTCTGCAGGCAAAATTGGCTTTTCCTTTGCTCGCCTTCTCCGGCGAGGCCAATTCCGTTATCTATATAAAAATTTAAAGAAAAAAAACGATATACTTCAGCGCCGATTGTTTTCTTCTCGCTCGGTTGGCTTCAGAAGCTATCTATACAACAACAACTATATATATATACCGGATATTGACTGGACGACTTGAAGTTGTTCAGGCGGTACATAGTTCGAAGGAGCCGCAGGGCTTTGTCACTCTTGCCCTGGGCCATGAGGAACTTTGGGCTCTTCGGCATGAGACAAACCGTGAGCAAACCCAACACCGAGGGTATCGCGCAGATCAACAGATAGACCTGCCAAGTCGGGTAGAAACGACTGTATATCGTGAAGTGGAACCAAGGCGTTCGCAGTAGCAGCGTCGCGGCCAATGCTGCAATTGCATACGATGTTCGTGTTACGCATTCGTCGATAAACGCGTTATTCATTATACTTCAATTTCGGAGATAATAATGGCCTTGCGTCATTGAGAGTTTAATAACAAAAGAATGAACAGTTATAGACGTTCTCCATGTGTATCGCGCAAGTGCCGCTGATAAAAACGTGAATGAATGCAGCGAGACACGCGTGAAATATATATATATATATATATATGTATATATATATTTATTTTTTCGTTTTATTCTCGGATGCATCGTTAGTGCGACGCGTTGAATAATAATAACAATCCTAATTACCTGCGGGTATAATATTGGATGTCATGACTAGTAAGCCAGCCCACCTGGCGAACTTTGCCTGATACCCTGGAGCGTGAAACTCCGCGAGATAAGCCATGACTACCGACAACGGACCGGCGATGCTGCGGGAGACAAATATTATGTATCATTTCGACCTATATCATTCCGAAGAGCGCAAGCGTTATATGTATATACTTACAGAACACCACTGGCGAGTTTAAGCGCTATAAACGCGTAAAAGGACGTCGCGTGGACCGACAGAAGGTTGCATACGACGTCGAGAAATATCCCGATCATCATGACGTTCTTTCTTCCCAGGTAACCAATGACACAGTCTTGGAGATAAAAGTCCCACAGCGGACCCGCTATTATCATTCCTGGACAAAGAAATGTACTCCAATGACTGTATACATGACATAGATTGAAGGATCGAGTTTCGAACCTATGTATATTACGGAGACGGCGACGCCCCGTCGAAACATCGTCAGCTCGAATGTACATTCTGCCGAATTGATGATGAAAGCTGTGCTGGTAGTATCGATGATACACGTCCACGCGATGGGCAGAGCCGCCAGGAACAGCAGAACGTTGAACAGTCCATAGCCTTTGAATGAACGGTAAGAGAATATATGTATCGTTTTTTTTTTCTCGAAATCAATATTCCACGTGCAAATCAATATTCAACGGATTCTTAAAAATTCAAAGCATCGGGAGATAAAAAATATTGTCATTTTTTTAAACGTACACATTAACATATGTCCGAAAGGCCGCACCTTCGCTTTTTTTTCTATTATATATAAATGACAGGATAAAATACTATAGGATCTATACACAATCTATATACGATAAAGCTCTGCGCTCTCGAATTTTCGCTTTCAATAACGATAAAAAAAAAGATACGATCCATCTAAAAACAATATAAATAAAATGACTCACCTGTTGCAGCAAGCGCCTGTTCATAATCAGCCGGCGGGTCCTGTCTCTTCGTCGCGCTTTCCCCTGTCAATACACACAAAACAAGACTCTCGCTTCACATCGCGCTCACCAAGCCACAAAAGAAAACTCCCTCCGACAATCTCTTACCTACGGTCCAGACACTTCCGTTGTAACCCGGATTATCGGCGCTCATCGCGCGCGCCCGCCTCGGATCTTCTCCGCAAGGGCCGAAAGCTCGCGGCGCGTGCCGCAGCTCAGACAGTATTGAGGTGCTTGTGAGCTTGACGCTATACCGTAAGTGGTCTCTGTGTGTGTGTGTGTACAAGAAGCTTCCGATGATGCCGCTGGCAGCACGCCGAGAGTTTCGACGCCGAGTCGCGCTTCGTTTTATATATACGTAAGTACAAAGCCCGCGGGACAGCCAGAGACCCCCGCGCGCGCGTCACACGCAGCGGACTGTACTCGTCGTATGCTCCGAGCGCGTTTCTCTGCGCAAATATTGGTCGACGGTGAACCGATTTATTATTCGACGAGGTGAGGAAATATATCGGCCGATCGAGGAGAGAAGAACGCTTCGCAGCATGTGGATGGGAGAACCGAACGTTTCGGAGTAGCTTCTGTCTGGCCGAGCGCTCGGCTTTTAATTCGTCAAGGCCATTGTAAATCATGATCCGAGGCTTCGATACGCCGGCAAAAAAATCGATCGATCGATTTTTTGCTGTAAAGTCTTTTGCTGCCGTCCGCGTCGTCGCTGATGAGCTAATTGAATTTCAGTGATTCATATATTATAGACGCGCGTGGGCGCGACGAATGCACTTTGCTCCACACCGCCGCCTCGTTTATTATTTACATTTATATACGCCTCGTCGATAATGATTTAACGTATATTTTAACACGTTATTGTTTTTTTTAACGGCGCGGAGCCCGCGACTTACATTATCTCGCGACGAATTAGACAGTCCGTCGGGGCGCACGAGGAAAACGTGCGTGAAATTCAAATATTGATGTGTTTTTCCTTTTATCTGTAGAAATCCGAATAAATTATATACGTCGCGCGCTAATTCGAGTTAATATCGAGCGTACAGCCAAAAATTTTCAACGCGTTCTCACGTGCTGATGCTGTAATTGATTAATTTTGTACACTCAGCTGCAGTCAGCCTCATTTACGGGCCAAATGGTGCGTGAATATATAGCGGTATACATTTACTTTATATATATATATATATATATATATCTCGTTTGCTTTTCGATGACACATCCGCACACGCGAGAAAATCCCGTACGTATATATTTTTCGGCTCTCTACGACTGACTGCTCATACACATCAATAAAACTTTTGTTATTTTTTTTTCGCAATTACGTCAATAGAAGCTATCTTGAATTTCGGCGATGTGTTTGAGCAGAAGCACGTGTTTCAACTGGATCGCGGCTATATAGAGAGTTTCAATACGATGTACATAATGTCAGACCGTCTGAAAACTATTCGCGACTTAATTATTTTCAGCCGTTCGATTATGTTGTCCGTTTCTTGCGCGCCAAGCGCGTTTACTTGCATAATCGTTATCAAATCGCGAAAACACGTGCAAAAAGGCACGCAAGACCTGTGCTCTAGTTGAAATACATGTATATGTAATACTCGTACGCGCTGATTGAAAGATCGTTAGAAGAATATAAGTATATATACCTTAATTACTTAAACCGTTCTTATCGTGGCTAATTATAGTCGTTACGGCTAGTATAGTTGAAAGAAAAAAAATGAATATTGGAAACTTCGAGCGACCACTTATATAGATAAAATCGATCGTTTGTAAACGAAGGATGCGTTGGGGGAATAACTTTCCTCCGACTCAAATCCGGGAAAAGATACGTGTATACAAGTATATAATCGATTTATCAGTTACAACGAAAAGTTCTCGCTGTAAGAGAAAAATTCATTTCTCTATAATTTCAAATAAAAATACATAACTCGCCGACGAGCTTCGATGATAAAATCACGGTATCATAGCGGCGGAAGAGCGTTCCTTTATCCGCCGCAGACGCAGGTTTGTGCACAGCGAGCGAATGAGAAAACTCCGTTACCGACGCCCGGCGCACTTCGAGTCAGTCTGGAGATCCTTATCATCGGAGATAATACGAGATCCAACTCGGACGCGAAATGTTTGAAATTCGGAGCGCACTGGCCCTCCCGTACACTCTATACACGTATATTATGCACGGGAAGCGCGATGAAATTCGAAGTATCCGCCTAAAAAGCGTATAAAAAGCAGCAGCCGAGGCGCCGAGTCAGCCGCTCGTTGAAACTGAGCCGCGGAACGGACACTATAAAGATTAAAGTTGCGGTGGTCAGTCGCCTTATATATATATATATATATATATATATACGGGGATGGCGATATTTTACAAGTGCCGCGCTCGTCGCCGCGAGAGGCGATAATGCAAAAGGCGCGACGTGTAACCGCGTATATGTAATAGCCTCGCTCGATAAAGCAGACTCTACCGCAGACTACTTCCGCGTCCATATAATACGGCGACGCGAGCCTCCCTGTATATTCGTTTTATTTGCATTTTCGCACGCGTCCCGCGCTCTCGAAGCGAGGTGCGCCGTGAGAATTTCGCATACCGCGCGTGCCTTTATTTCAGTACCACCCTATATATACGATATTACGTATAGGTATATACGAGCTTGTCTTTTTCTATATATTTAATAGACATATGTGTATACTGATTTCAATTGCTGTATAAGCAACGCTATTCAAATCGGATTATATCGTTATGTTATAGGCGGCTTTATTTCATTAGTGAACTATTGTTCCGCAACGAGGTATGCCGCGCTCGCTACGTGGTAATTATTAATACCAGATTACCAAGGGCGCAGCAATCAACCATGTGATTATTTTAGATTAACGTAGCGATTGAAATAATAGAGGCCCCGATAGTTGTTATAATACTGGTGCGAGTGAAAATTGTTTATACGTATATTTTAATAACAATCGCTCCATTGTTTATACTGTCCATTCCACGCATCCGCACAAAGAAGAAACGTTACTCCCAAACTATATACAGCTTTGTCCTTCGAAACGCCCCATTTCACACAAAGCCTCGCGGAGGAAAAGAAAAAGCCCGAATTAAACGGATCACGCAAAAAAAAGAGCGAAGCAGATTACGCAGCCGAATGTGAAACAATGGCGCGAGATCTTTCTCATAAAAGCTCCGGTGTATATATATATATACGAGAGAGAAGAGAACAGTAAGTATAGATATACATACAGCGCAGCGTCTTCTCTCTAGCAGTCAGCATTAAGACCAGCGAAAAAAAGCAGCAGCGGCACAAAGACAAAGGCTGAAACGTCGGCGAGGACGGCCAAGAGTGCGAAGAGATAAAATTTCGTCGTTCTGTCGACTGTCTCCTTTTCTTCCCCCGGTACACATATATATATATACAGCGAGAGTAGCCGGTGCAGAAGCCTCAGAAAAAGGAAAGAAAGAAAGAAAGAAAGAAAGGCTGCTAGATCTCAGCACCGCTGATTGCGAGCCTTTTTTCGCTCGTTGACGCGCGCGTCCTATATCTATACGGTCAAAAGTGTTAGAAGAACAATACTCGGGGGAGAGAGAGGGGGAGGAGGATGCGGACGGGTGAATTATGTGCAGTACACGCGCTGCCGGGGCTATCCGAACGCGCGCGGCGTTCGTGCGGAAAGTACGATTCGGGCCGGAATATAAGCCCTCGCGTGCGCTACTCGTCTCTTTTTCTTTCGAACGTGTTATATATTCGCGCGCGAAAAGGGAAAACGGTCCGCATACGGACTGCTAATGCGTGTACTTGCTGCGCGATGGTCGATGTTTTCCCCGAAGAATATATCGTACGCGGGTAATGTAATTGCGGTGATCGTGATATTATTTTAGTGTATACAAACAGCCTAGTAGTACTGTACGGGGAATTTTGATATAAAATTAATATTCGGGACACGTTATACATTCGGATATTCGATTAGATATAATTGAAACATCGCTGTAATTTCTGATGATAATGGCGGGGTGTATATATATACTATATATTATTATCGTACATGAATATTACACAAAATACGATCTATTACATATATTATCGCGCAAACGAAATGCTAATCGATGATAGCCGCATCACGAAAGATAATTGTATGCGTTATTTGCATTAGATTCTAATGCTTGTGATAGATCCTGCGCTATCGCGCAGTTATACATATAATTAACAGAAAGGTATATAATAATCATTCGCCTGAAACAACACATCCATCTATTTTGCACTTTAATTCCTTATAATCATATATTAGCGCGGTTCTGGCGCGTATGCACTATAATATAATCCGCAGCACCAGCGAGAAAGACCGATTAGCATATTTCTATGCATGTCAAGGAGGCACGATGGTCATCCTAGCGTGGAGCGCCAATTTTCCGCGTGACCAAACTTTCTTCGACGTCGTCGCGCTGCGCACGAGTATAGCCGAAATTTTACATTATGAATAACCAGGACACGCTTGATATATACACGTATAAAAATATGAAAAGAGATGGCTAGGAAACTTTGCTGAAAAGGAGCGCGAATGCAGAGCCGCCGCGTAGAAAATAATTAGTCAGACGAATGGCGGAAGCAGCTGTCGGAGCAGAAAGGCACCGCTGAGGGAGAGAGAGTAGTGGGCGAAGGCAAATGGCCAGGGCTTAGGAAATTCACGCGCGGCTTTGTACGAAAGCTCCTAATTAACGGAAGAGAGCCGTGCGCACGGAAGTTCGATCGTCGTCGTCGTCCGGGACTTGCAGTGGTTTCCGGGACGCGACAGTTTCAAGTGTGCGCGTTTCACTGTTCTATCGCTCGCTCTATAAGGCCAACTCAATTTGACTTGCCTCTTGCGACCGCCAAGAGAGATCAGCTCTCTCACTCGCTCTCTTACACTCCCTGATGCATTATAGAGAAAGCTCAATCAAGCTCTCGAAGCGCATTACCGGCAGGTCTTTCAGTACACTGTCGACGACTGTGTATAACACACGCGATCATTGCTTTGTGCCCTATATATACAGTGTCCCACTAAAATCGAAGGGGGGGGGGGCTGTATTACATAGAAAGGAAGATTTATTCAAGCTCTCATTGTGCGCTACTTCAGAATCAGCGGGAACGTGCTATTGTCACTTACAGTGTTCCCAAAGCTCGTGCGATGCGATTCTTCATGAAGATGCGGTAAACCAGAGGTGAGAGAGGGAGAGAGAGGGAAAACAGCCGTCGCAAGCTATCAGCACAAGGCATGTACACGCTTGTCGGGGTGTTAACTTACGCCGTACATCACAATTCGCGCACAATACGCGCGCAGCCGAAACCTGTTTTGCACAGACCGCCGAGTTGGGTAAATATATACATCATGCTTGCTTATTATATTGTACAAGGATGCATCGCGCTCGCTGACGTCATATCGTATATAATTTCCTTTTCTATTCGAGCGCATTATGCAGCCTTAACACTCGAGCGCAGATAAAGGCTCTAGATTATGTAGATGTATAATTTGAAAAGAAAAACTAGTAACAGTATAATAAAGCACATTTTAATCGTTTTCTGTATAATATGCGCGCACTGCGCGTCAATTGAAAACGATACCTGCATTTCCGCGCGAGCTTAGTTTGCCAACAGCTCTGCAACTCGCTAATGAGTTTCTCCGATATTACGGGGAGTTGGAATGTATGCGACAGAGTGTAATGTATGCGACGTATAAATCCAGAGTTCCATTCATCGCTTCTTCGAGTTTCAATTTTTCAACCAAAAGTACATCTATACAGATTACGCAGCAATCCATATGACAATAATTTCAGACCGTTCGACCGGGCAACAGCGAGTACAAAATAGAAACTATACATGCGTAACCAGAGTTTCAAACACAGTATTATCGGCAGTACGTCAACGCCGAGCATATCGACCGCACGATCGATATTTAATCACAGTAGCGCGTTTATTATTTTCAAAATTAACGCTAGCCGCGAGTGCATGACCTACACACACGCGCGCGCGCGGACGGCGGCGAAAGCAACAAGCAATTAAAAGATGCTCCGATCCAGGCGCGAACGAACGAACGGACGCCATCACGGCCTTTAATCAAACGACTATACTATCCTATACCCATTGGTTTCGCATCTCGGGGCCGTTATAAAACGCGACTGTGCATGGATTGCACAATGAATTCTGAAGTTTCAAACTGGACCTCTTTTTTTTTGTTGTTGTTTTGTTCGAGCTGTATACTGCTCGGTTTTATGAAAAACGACGAGCAGCGAGTTTCGTGGAAATCCACGTTTTCGAGAGTGAAAATTATGAATGCCAACGAGAGTGATTCAAGGTGTTTTCGGTTCTTTTTTTTCGACGAATTCTCGCTACTTTTCAAGGTGGCCTCTAAAGCATGTGCGCGCCAGGTGTTTTCAGACCCGCGTGTTTGTACTCGTTTTGTCGTGAAAAACAATAATGTGATCTATAATTTTATTGTGCGGCAATGCTAAGCCATTGTGCGAACGTTAGAACAGTTGAATACATTCAAAACTTTATTTGTCACGATTCTTGTTATCGTTTCGCATTATATGTGTGTGTACATATATATGCCCATGACAACTTGGACAGCTGAAACTTTCGTCTTTGGCGCGAGTGTTTCAAGTGTAAGTGCTTTATAACATGAAGTGGATAATTTTGGTTTGCGGAATCTTCGCCGTTGCGGCAGCAGATCTGGTCGAGGATTCGGGTGAGGATTTGAGCGAGGATTCGAATGAGGATTCAAGCGAAGATTTGTCGGTTAGTATGGAAAATAACTATGATTATTGGCAGTGGGAGATTAAAATCGTTCTCATTGCGTTAACGCGTACACTTTTAATTTAAAGCCACATAGCAGACCTTATATGTCTTACAAAGAAGCCCAGGAAACAATCGACTATATATTGAATAACACGAAAAAGATTCGTTTCTACGTGTCAAGATTGGACGAGAGTGTGAATATTTTGAAAACCAAAATATGGACTGGCCTGCGAAACGAGATAGTCACTGCGTTTATGGAACAAAAACAGGTTAAAAAATGTCTATTAAGGGCATGTGTATAATTTTTAAAAATCTTATAATGACGGGGATGTAATTATTTTTTAGAAAGTACTGAATCGTTTCACGGCCAGCAAAACTGACTTCGCCAAGTGTGAACATATTTTCCAAGCCAAAGTCGATGGGCTCGTAGCCGACGCTGAGAAAACACTGTTGGACGGCATCAAGCCACTGCACGAAAAGATTCTCGAACGAGAAATATACATAATACCGGTAAAAATAAATATAACTCGACAAATCAGTAAAATAACGCAGCATCAGCGACAACGAATGTTCGATTAAACATTGCATTTTTTCAGAACTTGGACCGATACGAAAAGTATCTGATGGATGAAGAATCGTTAAGAGCCCAAATAGAAGCTTGCGCAGGCAAGAACAGCAACTATTGGAGTTGCCAATTGAAAGATAGTCTTAAAAGAGATCTGGATGAAGACAAGATTTACACTGTGCAATGGTGGCTGGATTATGTTGACGATCTACGCAAAGCCGTCGTGCCAATAATGGATTCCATACTCGACAAGTACGATGATAAATTGATAAAGAAGCAAGTGTACGCAGTAGTCACGGAATGTCTGTTAACGTTCGAAGCCATCTAATCTTTTTTCTTTTATAATAATAATAAAAAAACGTTCGCTTGCACAATATCTGTATATAATAAAATAAAGTAACGTCGACCGCTCGTGGCAAGTGCGTGCGACTAATTAATCGGCGGTAAGGCGCGGCTGTATTCAATTAAATCGACCCTCGGGATCGAGGGATGCAACGCACACATACACTCTACAGTCGCGAAGATATCCATCAAATATGAGCTCGCCGGACCACGTGCGTACAAGTACCGGAGAGTGATTACGAATGCTGCGGACTACGGGCTCACAGACAGAGAGAGAGAGAGAGAGATAGGGGGAACTACGACGTCGCCAGATGCCCGCAAACAGCAATTTCCATCTGTGCACGAGCAGTGGCATATCGGGAGGAGTACTGTACAGGAGGATGCACGTATATATATATATATACACGACAACAGAAATCGAATCGATATAGCCTCTGCAGCGTCCCGCGTAATTGCATACGTGATTCGTGAGATTGCTAGTAGCCGATCTTGGATATGTCTGCATCACTTTGTTGAGGCGTTATATTGTCTCTCGTCAGTTTACATATTATACATGAAGGAAAGCGACCCGGTTTATATTGACAAAGTCAGTCGCAGTGGCGCTAAGCAATAGTACAAGTCTCTGGCTAGTGGCGATAGGTGGCGTATAGGCACTTTCCTGTAACCCTCGTGAAAATCATCGCGCGGAATGTATATATAGCAGCTGTGCCAAAACTGCGTTACTGGGCCGCTCCTGCTATAACTGCACCGAGTCTACTGCTATTACTCGGACATCCTCCTCTCCATAAAAAATAACTTGTACGTATGAATCTATAAATTGCGCATAGTTGTCTGTTGGAGTTATCTCTCGACCAAATTGTATAGATTTACAGCATATACATGTAGCAATAATAATCCACTTGAAGCTGTGCAGTAATATAAAGCATCGAAATAATTTTTCCCGCCCACGCGCGTCCACGTAATTCCCGTAAATAAGTCAGAATCCCTCGGACTTGGCCGAGGGCGAGATATCCTCGCGCGGAGGATCGTGCGTAGCGGCATAGACTCTGCTCCATGTTTGCCCGAGGCCAATTATCCGCCCCGAAGTCGCTCTCGAGCCTCGCTAGAGCCAATTCAATTCGTCTTCGAGCTCAGCTCGCGCGCGCAACGCGCCGTCTAACGAACCGACGACCCTCTCTCTTTCTCTGTAGTCCTATTGGATGTGTATATATATACACTTATATATGAGGGATCGCAGCGTGCGATTTTATACAGCGACTTCTGTTGAATCTGACGAGAGAAGTAATATTCTCCGTTTTTATATCCGTGGATTCGAAGTGAAACGAGCTGACTGCGTCGTTTGACAAAACGAAAATTGACGTGCTCGCCGTATTCGTATAAGGTATACAAAAACTCGCCGGAGCAACGATCTCAAGCCTAGCCTGCAGTGCGGGCAAACATCGAGAGATCCCCGAAATTAGTATGCGAGGTAGCTAATTGCTTTCCATTCGGCACCCGGAGTAAACTGACGCGGCGTGTACACACACTCGCGCGCGAAGCTTGTCGAACAGCAGCAGCAGCAGCCAAATCTCTCTCTCTCTCTCTCTCTCTCTCTCTCTTTGCGCTGGTAAAGCAATCAACGGAAAATTCGCCAGCTCTTATGCCGAGCCTGTTTTATAGATGTACGAAGCGTCCGATTTCGGCTCTCGCGTCGACGTGGCATATATATAGGGATAATTGGCCGGGTCACACATATAACGCTGACGCGGATGAGCCGGCAGGAGTTAGAGCTTCCATTGTTTGCGAGACCATTGAAACGCAGCCGGGTATTCTCGTGCAAAGGCTTTTCAAGACTTTTAATGACTCGTCGTCGTGTTTCTCGCTCTCTATAGAGACGTATACAGTGTACGCCGATAAATAATTTCCAAAGTACTTGTAACGAGCAAACTCGAGTTTTTATTGTTGACGCGCGCGCGCGGTTTTGCTTTACGACGTGCGTGCGGCTTCGTCGTGTTGGAAATTAGTTTAGCAGCGCAGCTGTATATGCCGTTTCTCTTGTTCGACTGATACACGGAAGCTAATTGGACGGAGAAAAGTATACGTATATATACGTAAAAGTCGACGCGGAGAACGCTGACTTGGTTCTTAAAGTAGTACAGTTCCGGATATGGTCAGACCCGATTACTTTTTTCACTAAAAAAGAAAGGGTGATAATCTCCTATACGTGTGTATATATACACACTCTGAACGCTAAAGCCCGCGTAGTGTATATACTGCAGTAAAGCTCGCTCTCTTGCGACTAGCTCGGCGTTCGGGAGAAGAATGCAAAAGCCAAGAAGGCAACGCGTTTGCTCCGTATATAGAGAGATACGTGCACTCGAGTCTATAGCTCTTGGAAAGCAGAGAGACAGATTCTCAATGCACAGCGGTCTTAGACTGGCTTTTCGCTTAAACACGCGGGGACTGCGCATGTTGTGTTTAGCGGCAGTTTCGGCGGGTTCTCTCTCTCTCTCCCTCTCTCGAGGAAAAGGAACAAGAGAAGAGGGTGAGAGAGAGAAAGGAAGAGGAAAAATGTATACATGTACTACTCCCTTTGTTTCGGAGCTATTCATCATTCGACGCTGATCTTTCGTCGCCTGCAGTGACACACACAAACATGTACAAGCACACAAACACACACACACACTCGCACACACATGTCGTAATCTCACGTTACATATATAGAGAGAAAAACGAAAGAGCCGTTTCTCGGGATTTTTCTTTCCGCGTTATATAGAAGCTCTTTCCCGGCTGCCGAGCTGCAAGAGTACAAGAGCTGCGCGCAGCCGGGAATTGAATCAGTGTTTGAGCGTCGCGTTTCGCTCTTTGTTACTTTATATATATATACAACGTACAGCAAATTTTCCCCATTATATACATATGGCATATATATATATATATATATGCTCATTCGATATTTCGCATCGTAGATGGAGAATCTATTTGAAAATCGCAAGTATATACCGCTGTTAATTAACCTCCGACGAGAAACTCACCTCACGTCGATAATTGCGAAGTATTTAATTATAAAGTTGAATTCAATCGCAAATAAAATTGAAGTCCCAACTAATTGCTTTCCATTCTGTATGTTCATACTGAACTTATGAAAATGCTCGGCTGGTGTGGATTATTAAATGAGATGAAAACGCGCTCTTATATGCAGAACGTGTTATAACGGATCTTAATTTAAATTTTACCATTATTACGTTCAACATAATATAGTTTTAATATTACAGCTGCACATCCAGTGAAAATTACATAACAGAAAGAAAATTCTTCAATGAGATTAACTGTACCACACTGACTTATTCACGTCGTGAATTTTGAAACATGAAATCGTCAGCATGTTCTCGCGACCACGCGTATTATTAAATATTTAAAATATCGATTTGATCACGAATTAATGACAAAAAAATGTATAAATGTAAACTTCATCAAAAAACCAATAACGTTGACAAAACGAAGCCACGAGTAAAATGCGACCAAAGTCACTTCGATACACTCGTTTGATTCAACGCCGAGTATTACAGTCCAGCAGACTCAATTTCCACGCTCGCCGCTGCACAATCATACAGACGAGCTAACAGGAAATAAGGCATACAAAGTCCACGTCTCTCGCAACTACACACGGCGAGTTCATCATTAGAGGCAGAAGAGGGCCTCCGCATTACCTGCGCCCGTCGGCGACTTCATCAATGCATGCAAATAAAGCTCGCAGGCGAGGCGGCCGCCGGCTGCAGCGGCGTCAAAAGCTAATGATACAAAGATAATCCAGTTTGCGCGTGGGCGGCACGGACTAGGTTCGCCGCATCTCTGATCCCGCAGTCAGCCCCCGGCGGCGGCGCTCATTTGCAAGCGCATCGCGCGTTTCTCCGAATCCAGCGATCCGCCGCTGCTGCGGCTGATTTCACGCCCTGACGGACACGCCGGAGAAACGTATATCATTAATATTTATTCATCCTGAGGTGCGACGCTGTGTACGCGGTTGTTCGCTCGTCCAGCCGAATTCAAATACATTATACATATATATATAGAGAATTGATCGGGCTGGTTAACGCGTCCACGCGGAGATTCGTTAGGAGGGAGAGAGAAAAAAAGAATCAAGATTTACGAGGCGCGCAATTACTTCTTCCTCCGCTTTCTAATCTCGTTAGGCTGAATGAGCCATTAAAGAAGCGGCATATATATATATCTACAGAGCCGAGCTCCCGCGCGGAAGAAAAGAAAGGCGTGGCGAGTAGCTAATATCGGAGGCCGTTCGTCAGCGCGCGGCTGCAGCGACGGCGCGTATTAGCAATTTGTCAATTAGCCCGAGCTTTCGGGTTAGAGCCGCGATTCTCATTCCTCGCGGAGTATATCCGTATCCGAGTGTTTTGCACCTCGCGCATGTATATAGAAGCTAGCTCTCCTTGAGGGGCTAGTCTAGATCGTCTTGGGCCCGGACTAAACGCGTAATTAATCAGCGGCTCGGCTTGATTGCGCGCGAGGAGATATCTGACTGATTAGGCTGATTAGAGCCTTGCGTTCCCCGGCGGATTGCAATTTCATTCGCGCATTCCTACATCAATTTGAACCCGCTGTATATTGCCGGTACTACTGTTAGCTCCTCTCTCTGTTGCGTATATATATATATATATACAGCGCGAAATTATGTACGCGGCAACATTGTAATGGACTTTTGCGAGCTATCGAGGCTCGTTCATTATAGCAGGCGCGCGAGCGTGCGTGTGTGTTTGTATTATCTGCCTACCGATTGTTTTTCGGCTAATGATAATTACGCGTGTCAAAATTATCGATGGGCGCCTACTGCACAGTCTCGTGTGGTTTACTGTGCTTTCGCTATATATCCGCGCGATACGCATGCAGCTATACCCCGAAAGAGATATTTACCTACACGTACGTTACTTACCGTAGAGACGTATATTTACGCGGGAATAATGAAAGTTTCGCGAAATGATATATACACTTGCTCTTGACGTACCCGTCGGCGGCAGACGAGTATATAGCTCATGATACATACACGGCGAGGGGTCGAGGCTTTCGCCGCGCGCGCGGATATTTCGTTGAGCGGCGTGATTCGTTTTGCCTGTCAAAAAGTTTACGGCGGCGGCGGCTGCGCGTATGCAGGTGTCTCCCCTTAACCCACTTAGAGGGACTTGGGATCTTCTTCCCTTCTTTCAAAACATTTCGACGTACGTGCGCCAGCCGCGCGCGCACAGCGAGCATGAGCGATAGCGCGCCGTGGCCTGCCAAACTTTTATATTTATTTGAGTCCGGAACCCGAGCAAGTTGCCCGTATATATGTGTGTGTGTGTGTGTGTGTGTGTGTACACGAAGCGAGGAAAGTATATATAAAAGCGAAGCTTAAATTTTCAAGAGACTACGTGCCCCTTTGTTCGGCGATTTTCGATGATTTTTCCGCTTGCGAGAAGAGAGAGAGAGAGAGAGAGAGAGAGAGAGAGAGAGAGTGAGAGAGAGAGAGAGTGAGAGGAGAGAACGTTACAAAAGCTAAGCTTGCACGTTTAGAGGTAGAAAGGCGGAGGTTATTGGGCGTTTCGTGGAAACGATCGACGAGTGTAGCGCGTATAGAACGCCGGCGCAATAAAATCGTGCGCGCGGGCGTATATCTTTCCATAGCAGAGGAGCGTCTCGACTCGTCGATCCATCAGGAGCGCGAAATACTCTTCGAGGACAAATTAGATCGATCGCTGTGTACAGCGCTCGCGTATACGCAGCGATCGACTTTATCGCTCGTAATGCCTTATACGCTGCATCCCTGACATGCTTCTTGTGTATATATATATATACACACCAATCACAGTGCGGTGCGCGTCACTCGTCTCCGTCGCTTCTACGACGTAAAACACGCAGAAGTTGAATCGCGTTCTTTTGTTTTTCCATTATCGCGACATCGCTCTCGTTCTTCCGACTTCTCATATATATATATATATCTATATATATATATATATATATATATATATATATATATATATATATATATATATATATATATATATATATATATATATATAGGCGCGCAGAAATATATAGAGAGACTCGCGACGAACGTCTTCGATTATCCGGGTGTGTGCCGCATGCATAATCGATAAGTCGCATCAGCGGAGAGCAGTAGCAGACAAAAGGGGACTACAGTGCGCTCCGAGTTCTCCGGCAGGAAGCGAGCAAAAGCCGCTGCCGTCGTCGTCGTTGCTTTATGAGCCCAGCCTGATCTCCATTAAGAAGTTTCCCGGAATTTTATGCAACGCCGAGAGAGAGAGAGAGAGAGAAAGAGTCAGACGAGACTAGAGTACGTGCTGGCACCGCTCGAATAAACGGGGGAGCTTTAATGAGGAAGCTTACTTACTGCTTATGCCGCGGGACTCGGGAGAGAGAGAATATTATTCGCGACTCTCTCTCTCTCTCTCTCTCTCTCTCTCTCTCACGCGCTACTCTGGTCCCGCTTTATATTGCTAAACTCAATTTCCGACGCAGAATGGAGAAAAAGGAAGGCGTATATGAGAGCTTTTTGCCTCGAGATTTTCATCAAATTCTCGAGCTTTTCAAAACGAGCTTGCGAAAATTCAATTAATTCATATATAGGTCAAGAGCACTAGGGATATTCCCCGTCACACACACACACACTAAGTCGCCGCCGCCTAATCAGTTCCGAAAGTCCGACACAAGCACTAGCCATTAAAAAGTTTGACGGTGTTACGCTATATACATATAGCAATGGCTACGATCCTATATATACAGTGTAGCGCCCGAGGACACAGTGGAAGCTTCGCTCGAGCACTTCAAATCTACTCTCCCTCCCTTGCGCGGAACTTAACTTGTCTCTATTCCACCACTCCGGCCGTCTCTGCCTGTATATATATATACGCATACATTTGCATGCGACCATTTTCGCCGCGTCGAGATATTTTTTATGCGCGCGGAGAGCTACTTCGAGATGCATTTCTAACTTGCGCACAGACTACGCGGTGAAGCCCCTTACATTTCCGCGCGCGGGGGCTTTCAATTTCCATTTCTTTTCTCAACTTTCTTTCTCTCTCCCGCTCGAATCGCCATTAAAAAGTTTCCCTTAAATTATCGACCAACTTACAATGTTAACAAGAACGAGAGAGAGAGAGAGAGAGGGAGAGAGAGAGAGAAAGAGAGAGAGAAAGTTGGCGCAAAAGCTAAAGGGCTGTGAGAGAGAGAGAGTATCGATTGGAGCATCACTGCCTTTTTGCTGTTTGCTATCTGCCGCCGTTAATTTTATCACGCTTGCTTGCTTAAAAACTTTCCTTCCGCGTGATCGGAAGAAATTGCAATCAACCCGTAATTAGCGCGTATATATCGATACCGCGCCGCCTCAGATCTGATTCGAATGGCAACAACAACAACAATAGTAATAACGATATAGCGAACGAGTTTCTGCAGGGCTTGGCAAAAAAAGACTTGAGAATATACCAATGAAATGCGGACGTTGCGGAATGCCATTAAGTAAATGTTTGCAGCAGTGCGGCGAGTATGGAGCGAGTATATATATATAGTAAGCAGCAGTTCGCTCCATCTTTCCTTGGCATTCCGCAGGATCCTTGTATTTTTCCAATTCGATTTCACTCTCTTGCCCTCTTCCTATCGGCAGCTTTGCCCCTTGACGCTCCCCCTTGCAGCTCTCGAAACCAGAATTTATATTCAAATCTCTGTCTCGTATAACGTCGCGGCTTATGTATATGTGTGTGTGTGTATGTGTGCGAAACGTTTTTGGGCGTCGTCGTCGTTTGCGATTCACTTTGAGGCTGCACGCGGAAATCTATAATATACACGGCGAGCGTATTCGTTGCCGACAGTTCGATAGGGATGAGGGTGAGAAAAATGCGGCGGCGCCGGGAGGTTATTACGACGGAAATATAGATGCCTGTGTATGAGCTTTGCGAATGAAATGTATTTCTCGATTTTATAGCTCCGCGCTGATCGACCATTTAACTTGATTACATAATGAATTTTGATACAGATTTTGGAAGAAATGGCGCATGTCCAGTAGTAAGCATCGGGTTTAGTCAGACCCCAGAGTCCATGATTTTTACAAATGATGAACTGAAGCGAACAACTTTTGTGAATCTACTAATAATATACATTCGTGAAATAGAACCGAACATCCCAAATCATCAGCTTTTATAGTTGCCAAACAAACGGCATAAAACGTTGGATCATCGATTCGACCATTACGTCCCGCATATATGATACCAAAGGTCCAAACTTGCGTGCAAACTCTCGCGACACTATAGTCAACTAATCGACTGAAGGCACAAGAAGAAGTCATTCCGGCTGCTAACGCTTTCCGCGGCAATTACCGTAAGTCTCTTTATCTGTTGGGGCCCCGCATTCGAAATCGTCCGCCATAGTCGCGGCCAAATCCCGAAAATCATCGCTCGCCTCTTCTCTCAAAGCCTCGCGCAGCTCTGCTATATATCAAACTCTTGATTAACTTGACATTTTTCAATCTCAAGCACATCCGACTGCGAGAAGAAAATTACGCTTATTCGCGCGCAATAATCATTATAAATTTAACCGAAATCTCCCGAAAAGGAAATAAAAAACACGGCGAGGGGAGAGCAGGCTGGTTGATTAATCGTCAGTTTCGTTTATTATATGCGCGGAAAACTCGCGAGGCCCGAGATAATTGCTTTAATTTCCGGAAGTTTCGCCTAGGTGCGAAAAGCAGTCGACGACGTGCACAGCCGTACACACTATACATACCGTACCCGCGGAATGGAAGGAACTGCCGCGGCCGAGAGGGAGGCGGCAGCAGCAGCAGCACAGCAGAAGCAAAAAGAGAATGGGAAAGAGTAAGGGTATAACGATAACGAGCTCCGTACTACGGGACGATATCGCACCTTGGATTTACTAAGGCCGGCTTCGCTCGCCTATATATACTATATACATATATAGCTACTTCCGGGCATAGTTGGGCTCGATGGCGCGAAGCCTGTGGATCGCCGCTGGGATTACTATAGTTTTCCGATAGTCCGGGAGGAACGAAAGAGAGAGAAAAGGAGATGCAGTGGAGTAATAGGGTGAAAGTTGAGATAAGGTTTTCCGAATTCCGGCTTTCCGCGCTCATTTTTGCCGCTGATCGCGAAAAACGAAGATGGATTTTCTCGGCGACTGCTGGGAAAGAGTAAACTGTATATCCACCCCTTGCTTCTCTCCGGATGGTGTATATCGGCCCTCCCCCGCGTGCGGTGGTAAAGAGCGCGTATATATACATGCAACGATTATGAAAATGTTACAACGACAGTGCTGTATGATTCCAGGCAGTTATAGCATGATCTGCTCAATTCTAGAATCGGCTTAGCGATATATTAACCACGACTGATTTCACATGCTCGCAGACCGTCAGGACATATTGCGGGTCTTTTTTCGCCGATGGAACAAGCTTTTTACCTGCAAACATTGAATGAAATAATCATGCACTTTCTTAGGCTCAGCTTGCCCCTCGAGAAACGAGGCTAATTCTACATTAAAGTAGTTGAGAATTCATGTTTGAATCAACCTAATCCGATTATGTTATACCTGAGAACATCAGCAGTCGGATAATCTCGAGGGTATGGAGAACTGCATCAAGATCCGTTTAAATAGTAAAACAAAATAAATCACAGCAAAGATCAGTCTCTCAGGACAGCACTGCGCCTGATTGAGAAATAAAATGTACTGTCCACGCCGGCTTAGAAAAAGCCCCGGAACAACCGAGAGAAAGGCAGTAGTCCACTAGATGACTGTAGGGGGCAGGCAATAAAGTTAAAGTTTACCCTCGCGTTCTATGAGGCGCGCCAGCTTACACGACTCTTCCCCCTCTTTTTCTTCCGAAGTAATTTAATTAACGCTTCCGGCACGCCAGCAAGGAAACAAAAGCTCGAAAGTGCGCCTGGCAACGGCCGTTTTCTTCGCTTCTTTCCTCTTCTTATACTGCCACCGTCGACCTGCGTGATATAGAGAGTGACGAAAGAGAGAGAGAGAGAGAGAGAGAGAGAGAGAGAGAGAGAGAGAGAGAGAGAGAGAGAGAGAGAGAGAGAGAGAGGGAGAGAGAGAGTAGAAAACCTGCTGACTGTCCGATAAAAAATGCAGCTAACTGATGAGAAATTCAGACCTGATTGACGCCCTTTTTCCAACGACACAAAAGTGGCTGAGGATTTCCAGGAGCTCTGCGCGTGGGCATCTTCATCTACTTAGACATTTACGAGCTTTTAATGACAGACTGCGCCCGGATATATAAAGGATGAATCAATCGATTCTGTTTATTATGGATAAATTATGAAGCCAGTCGCGTTAAAGTTTAACGAGTCACGCGCAGTGCCCTATATAACATACACTTGGGAACTCTGTCGATTTTTTTCTCTTCCCTTTTATAGCGCGAGAAATTCGCGCGTTTTCTCTCAATTTATATATGCCAGTCGAAATTCTAATAACGTTCTAGCTTCATTATTAAACGAGCCTGAAAAAAAATCTTGCAAACTCCGTATACAGTGGGAAAATAAACAGCACGCCGACAAAAAGAGCTAGCACGATATCGAATGAAATTTAATCATCCCCGGATGCTGCGCGTATCTATATACTCCGGGAAAACTGGCGCAGCAACTTTTTCCCTCCAAGTCCTCTCCGAACACGGAGGGAAGCGCTGCAAAATTTCCCGCGATATCGCCGCGCGCGCGATGTATCTCTCGCACAACCGGCTCACTCTGAGAGAGAGAGAGAGAGAGAGAGAGAGAGAGTAATACAAAGTACACATTGTGCACGTGTGCTCGCGTCGTGAGCTGTTTGCCGTTCAGAGTTTAACAAACTTGCCGTGCGGAATCGCACCGCAATCAAGTGGCGCGAGAGCCTGCGCTGCTATTTCAATTTGCCGGAGATTATTTTCCCCGAACGATGCACCGCTCGCTGCTCTCCCTCGGCCGTTAAGCAGACTCTGAATTATACGAACCGCTGCGAGAGAGTGCTCATCGAAGAATTGCATTTATGCAAATGTAGCTCGCATGCCGGGGGCTACCATCGGGCTTCCTCCGACGAGTGTTGTTTTACAAAAGAACGCCTGCTTTCCTTTTACCTGCGCAAACTTCATAAGTCAGAGCTGTAGGTCCTCGGGTTACTCTACTTGAAAAGTAATTTATAGAGATCGAGTATATAGGACGGACGAGTGGAAGTAGATAAGCTGCAAGAGTGGTATAGAGAGAGAGAGAGAGAGAGAGAGAGAGAGAGAGAGAGAGAGAGAGAGAGAGAGAGAGTCTATAAGACATATTTTAAAGATTGAAATCCCCGTAGTAAGTGGATTGAAATTTATGTCGATCGAAAAATGACTTCGGGCTGGCCGCGTCTTATATATATATATGGAGCGAAGAAATTTTTTTTATAGCTCTACTGCAATCTTCCTTCAGCTTTCGAAGTAGACTTGTAATGGATAATTTTTATCTGATCGAAAGTGAAATATACTGGCTTCGTGCGAGATTGCGCAGTTATCGAAATTGCATTGTATTACGACGTAATACTTTTGAAATGCGACGGCTTTCGTGATAGAACGACTCGCGATACGCAAGAGTCGATCAAAGAAAAATATGATTTGAAAAACGAATTTTCCCTCTTGCTTTGTTTATTTGCTAAACGAACGTTCATTAATCTATATACACAGAAAGACAAACCATTAATGGCAAAAACAACGTTGCTATGCAGCTAATCCCTCTTCCCAAAGCCAAACTTTCCAACGGCAGTAGTGCTAGTCGGTAAAGAAAAAAAACTTTCTCGCTAACTGGAAAATGTACGCGTAACCCAATTCTTTCTATCACTGCTTTTTCGCCTAATAGTCAAATGGAATTTAATTAGGTCAGGTCGCATTCTTGCGCAGCTAATGGAAAAGAGAAAATTCGTTTTCGCCGGGAAAATGGCAGCAGGGGACGCAAAAGTCGAGCTTAACAGAGGCCGCTGCACATGTTGTACATCGATTACGAGACGGGGTTTTATGGCACGCTACATTTCCGTCGATAAAATTCAGAGCGCGGGAGCACATGGAGAGACAGCGCGAGTACACGAGTCCGTTTCCGTTCGACAAATATTTTACGGACGATTGCATGACATTCCGCGTCGATCTTCCGACTGGATGACACACGTCGCCGTGTGTTTCCTTCTGGCTCGACTACTCTCGTGTCTCTTCGTCAACCGTAGACTGCACCGACGAGCTGTTTTGTAATTATACAGGCAACTCTCGATTATTGTTCGAGGTCGAAATTGCAGCTGCGGGCCATTCGTTTCAAGAGCCAAAATTAAAAGTGCACGCACGAGAGAAGTGAATTTAATCAAACGTAATATTGCGCTTTAAAGGCTTCGATGTACCCCGGAGGTGAATTCACAAAGTTCGTAATGCAATTTTTAATCTTCGTCATACGCGAGCGCACACGCATACGTGCTGAACAAAAGCTCTTTCACGAAATTACATATACATATGCGTTGAATATTCCCTATGGTGGACTCGACGCGAAATTCATATATTATATTTAACTCGTGTTTTCGACTAGCTATTTTTGGCGAATCTCCATTCATTATATGCGCGCGTAAAACTTTTCCGACAACGCGCACTGCCGGGTATGCCATGAATTTTCGCAATACTTTGCGTTGTCGGCTTCAGGCTCGCTAAACAATTTTCCAACAATGCAAATACATGCAAAACTGCGTATCCCCGCCTCCACACTACGCCATAATACTCGGTAATGATAAAAGCTGCTGCAGCCGTATCCCGTTATGCGTACCTATACGCGTAGCATAAAAAAACTCTTTTTCTAAATATTGCGTATTGCCTCCGATTCTTAAATTAATACATCGATGATAAAGAGTCATAGGATCTTTGCGAAAAATAAAGTTTTAAAAACCTCTTTAAAAACTCCTATATAAATATATAGCCTCTCGAAAAAGCAGAGAGAGTAACGTGATCCCCTGCTTGCAATTTTCGCGCCAATTTCCTCCGCGGCATCCCCTCGTCGTCATATCGAATCTTCACTCCCTGCGCGCTACACAGCCCACTTCAATTCAGGCGTAAACGTCGATTATCCTAACGCTTCAAGCTCCTTCTCTTCCCGGAAACAAAAGCCCCGCCGTCAGTCAGGATCGCACGCATCGCGAACCCTACTATACGTGTGTGGGTGTATATATAGAGATACGCTCGGAGAGCAGTGTATAGGACTACACGGGGAAAGGCATCAGCCGATCCTCGTGAAATTATTCATTCGCGCGCAGGGACACGACGGAGCCCAGCATCAAAATTGCAGGATAGCGAGCGAGACGGTCCTTCGGATAGGGCCGTCGCTCTCTGTCAGGCTCTCTCGTAAAACTCTGTGCACGACTATATACCCACACACACACGCGCAGACGATAAAAGTCTAAGGGGCGCGGACTCCTTCTTCCCGCGCGCGAGCGTAGCCGGGGCAAATTCAGCGGTGTGCTGGTAACAGCGACAAAAGCCGCCGCTGTTGGGTATTATTGCACTGTAAAGTGCCGGCTAGCTGCAGCTCTCGGCTTTAAACGGCCGAATTTACGCAACTGTCGAGACCATTGCCGTTGCTGCTGCTACTCTCTGCAGTGTGTACGCGCGCGCGCGCTCGTGTGTGTGTGTGTGTGGCGGGCTATGTTTGACCCCTGTGTTTGTTCTCCTCTTGGGCTCTAGTTCTGCTTGGATGTGTTTACGCGGGAATTAAAGAGCGTGTGTTTTGGAAAGGTATAGCGAAACTGTCGTGTAAAGGTATTTAGAGGATAAAGCACGGGACAAACGTATCAGTCTCTGGCGATTACATTTTTTTTGCCTGGAAAATCTTGGACTTCTACTTGAAGCTTGGCGTTTTCTGAATGTTCTCTGTATCGTATACTACCTCAATCGTTATGTGCAGTTTAAGCTGGTGAAAAGTTCACTTTTATCGATTTCAGTGTTTTTTATTACACCTGTAATAACCTTGTTTTTCCGCAGCTTATTGATTTTTAAATAAGGTACGAATGTAAATCATTAACGAATATACCTGACAACCTAACAACTTTTTTTTCTTATACTACGCAACGATTTTTATCACTATTCTATGCAGATTCATTGCATTGAACAATTACCATAGATTTGCTCACAATGGATAATATATTTTTTATAATATACTAAAGTTACGGACGAGTGAATATTTACACGTTTAACAATATTAAAAGTTCTCGATCTCACATCATTTTTCTGTCTTTTCAACAGATATCCTGTAATTCACTGATAAAAAACATGAAAACAAATACTTTAGCTGTAAATTTTCTGGCGCACATGATGATAAGAAAATATATATAAGAGAGGAAACGCGTATACATTTTATTTATTTCATGGACAAATCGATATTTCAAATAACAGTAATTGTTCAACTGATTTATTTACATACATAGATTTTCACATCCTGTGTTCTAATATGCCGATAATGAAAAACCGCGACATAACTTTAGTATAGCGTTGCCGTCTACTACAAATTCAACATGTTATCGAGAAATTGAGTGTATTTTGCAAAATGTACTTTTCATTGCGAATTTTAGCAGTGATGGTAGTTGTAGGAAGTAATATGTTAAACGCAGTAGCAGTATTCAAATTACGTCCCATTATAGACCATGTTTTATGTCATTTAAATCAAAATCACGCATCGATTTTCATAAGCAGTCCAAAGCACACGACTGGAAAGCAATTAGATGAATTTTTCAAAAATCTTAATACTCCTATTACTACGATTGCAACAAATGCGATGAACGCGAAGAATGTTGAAGGTGGCAAGTTATCGGAGATATGCATCATTCTTGGAAATGTAATCAACGAAGTTATAGATACACTTCAAACACAATATACTTTAGATAGAATTGCTAAAATATCTCCAATACAACCAAGGCCAAAGTGCTTGTTGCTACTATTCAGAGGATTTGTTTTGGAAAACAATTACATACAAACTATTTTAATGTATGCATGGTTTTTAAAATTTTTGGACTTTACAATCCTTGTACAAGGTACTGCGGGCGAGATAATACAATTCAATTACAATCCGTTTTCTAAAACTATAAATACTGGTAACGTTACAACTATATTCGACATTTTTCCTGACAAAAGAAACAATGTAAAGAGATATAAATTGCGACTAATGGCATTTGATGCGCCACCTTTTATAAAATTTAATACTGAGAACGGAGAAATAAAAGTCAGTGGTACTAATTACTATCATTTGGAGACTATAGCAAGAAAGTTGAACTTTCAAATACAGTTTGTTAACAAGCCACGATCTTATATTGACCTGAATATAATAAATGAAGCAATTTATAAATTGGAAAATAATGAAGTAAGCATATCAACTATTGTGTCTCTCCTAGGTTACTCGTATGGAAAATTGTGTGTTATAGGCAGACCGGTTGTACATACCAAAAAAGTTTTTGTAGTCCCTGTAAGGCTAAGATATAAAATATATTTCTCTGGAGAGAACCTAATAATTGTAATAAGCTTCTTAACATCATTGATTTTCTTTACTTTTTGGAGCAAGCTACTAAATTTTTCATCAAGTCATTGGAATATCATGCAAATATATCAATTATATTTAGGCATATCAGTCTCGCAACCACGTAAAAATGCTGAACGAATAATCTTTTTTCTGATAGTTTTACTATCTATAAAATATTCTTCTGTATTATTCTCAATGTTTGCAGATCTAAGATTAATGTACGAAGAAGAGGATTTTAAAAGTGTCGATGATTTAATAAACTCGGGAATGACAGTGTACAGGTTCGACGTAAAGTATTACAATTCGACGCTGGATAAACTATTCGCCAGCAGCATCATACTAGATAGTATACCGAAATGTGTGAACAAGGTTATAACGACTAAAAATGCAATGTGTGTACTGGTAGATATAATAGCAGAAGATATTGTAGAAAAATCTAACAGTGTTGATAAAATACGTAAAATAAAAATCGCCGGACCATCGTTCGACGATGAAGTTGCTGGTTTCATTTACGAGAAGGCCTCTCCATTTGCAGTAAAAATTGAACAAATCTTACAAAGTCTTGACGAGTCGGGACTTTCGGACTGGGGATCTCGTAAAAACCAGATCACAACTTCTCAATCGACCAGCAGGCCCGTGCGCAATAGTACTAATATAGTAGTTGACGTATATCCTTTAGTCATACCTTTGGGCATTGGTTGCTCTATAGCAGGTATAGTTTTCATATTTGAATTGTTGTATACTTGCTCTAGCTCTTCCAATCTACATTGAAATCCTTTTTTTGCCTGTAATGTGTGCAGTATATATTGTATGATCCGCAACGTAATTTTCTTCAAACACGTGTTCATCAATAAAGTTCCATTATTATAAGAATACAATGTTATATGGTATTTCTCTTTTTTTTTCATGTGATCCCCTTCCCAATTCTCAACGCCCTCGCGTAACCCTGCTCGATTCAATATTCTCCTTCTCCCATGGCAGACACTGCTTATACAGTCGAACGTCTCGATTGAGCGACGAAACGATCAAAGGCGCGGAGGACTACATTGAGGAAATCCCTCCGAGAAAATGCTCCTCGGAGAAACGAGAGGGAGCTGGAAGAAAAAAAATAGACTCGAGCTGAGACAATGAAGGGAAGAAAATTCACAAGCCGCCGCGTAAGGCTGCGCGGGAGCAACAGGAAAGCGGCAAACGCCTCGTGAAAATGTCCCTTCTGCGCGCTCTAGCTCTGCTGGAAAAATATGGCGAGAACGTCTGGTTCTCATTGTCTGGCTGGCGCTGCAGCGTCCAAATATAAGGCGACTATATATGTATACGTAACGGACGGGGTGAAATTTTATGCTCGACGAGCGTTACCTCGCTGCCAGGCTGTATGTGTGTTATAGTTACCACGTGCGGGAAAATAGACCGACTTCGTCCTTGTATATACATATCCTCTTTTCTTCTTCCGTATTATACGCGCGACACTTGGGAGGAAAAGGAGCCGCGCGTGATTCATGTAAAGCAAGGCGCTCCATATACGAAAATAAAAGGTCACAATGCGCATTCCATTTCGGTGAGCGATTGTTTCGTTGAGCAATAATAACTCAACGCATCGGCATACGTTTCTCTATATAATAAGTATAGGCGGGCTCTCGCGAATAACATGCCAGTTATTCAACGCAGAAGTATCCCATCAGGCAAAAAATTGCCTCTCGCCTGTATATACGCACTTTTGTCTCGCCGAGGACTATATTGTCGCGGAGAATGAACGAGAACGACAGCGGTAATAATAAGCGGACGTGCACTAGCGCTAAAAGAGAGGAAGTGGGAATCCTTGTTTTCGTTTCTATCCCGCGGGATTAAAAACATTATTAAAGGAAAAAGTTTTCTTTTAGCTATACGCGACTACTTCCTCCTGGCTTCGTTCCCTCCCTCTCTCGCTCGTTTTGTTTACAAGCTTTTTCAAAAGAAGAGCGAAGAATGGATGTCATGTATAACTCAACAGGAAAGCTCTCCTCTTTGTTTTCCGGAGGAAAGGGAGGAGGGGGGGCTAGCAGAGAAAGAGAGAGAGAGAGAAAGACATAGTATCTGACTCGCGGTTTATTTTATTCGTTTTCGGAGGAGTGTACGAGCTGGGGGGGGGGGGCGGAAAAACCGGGTCGAGCGGAAAGTAATATCGGCGTAGTGTGTATAGTCACCGTCCTTGCGTCTAGGTCCTTGCGACAACAAAAAAAAGCTCACCGATAGACAAGGACGGCTGAGCACACAAAGAGCTTTTTCTATGAACTTTCGTTTTTATCGATGATTGAGCGTATAGAAGGAGGAAGAGGAGCAAAGAGAGCATATTATACAGGGAGCACTTTGTGCGTTATATTTTATTCCGAAATGAGAACGAAGATGGAGAGCATTGCATATGAGCCTGCTCTGACGAGCATGATAAGAAGTTACTTTACCAATTGGTAATATACAATAATTTTAAGTGAGTTAATTTTTCAAAAACACAAACTGTTTCATATGCGCATATTTTAAAAACTGCGTCTACTGAACATACACTATTGCGATGTACTTGGAATGAGTATACGGCCTATATCTTTCGAAATGAAGAACAATGACAAATATCGCGGAACTGTATGAAACAATTTCACAAAACACATCGCATCAAGCGAAAGCGTCGGTCTAGTATATATAAGCGGTACTACCGTGGTGTAGCGCAGTTTTGCCGCTGTAAAAACATTGCAAGATTTATGGGCTCTCGCGAACTCTTTTCGCGAAAATTCAATTTTTCTCCCGCGCGGCGCAAGAGAAGTCAACCCATGATCTCGACACATTAATCCTCGCGCACTCTTCCGTCCTCCCGCATACCCACGCACGCACTCTCTCAACCGTGCGTATACGCAAGCGCGGTCGCGCTTTCATTTCATTTTTTTATATTCAACTCCTCTTGTTTTGTACGTGTCGCATCTCGTGGGATAGCTATCACATATATATCTATACATTTTATCCAATGTAAATATAAAAAGAAGTACGACTGCGCAAGAAGCGCAAATTGCGGGTATAGCGATCCTCGAAAGTATATACAGCGAGCATTCGCTTATTCAATGAGTTACGAGCGCCGAGCCAGCAGCGTGTCGCACAAGCCTGCGCGCAGCATATATATATCGGCTGCGGGGGAATTCTGATTTGCAAGGGAAAGAAATAGCGGGGCCGCGAAAAGTTTGCGGCGGCGTGTGCCTCGAGTTTCGCCCACCCCTGCGATTCGCGGCGACTGCACCGCCGCTGAGAAAACTGCTCGTTTATTTACGAGGCCTGAAAGATGCGCGAAGGCGCCGTAAACTCGACAAACGATGCTTCTTCCGAAGCCAGAATGCGAAACGATGATACTACTGCTGCGGCTGCTGGAATGGCTGCTTGTCCGTACAAGCGTATAACTCTGTAGTTGCTTTGACTTTACGGAGAGAAGAGCTGTGCGCAAATCATGATGCGGGTATCGTTGTGTGACGTAGTCCACTATCGTCAGTTTCGAATTTTCAATAAGTAACGAGATATTACGAATATATTGTATCCTCAGAAATCGGACAATCCCATAAAAGCCACTTGCTCGCGCTGGAATAACCAAACGCGTTTCTGCTAACGGGAGAGAGAGAGAGAGAGAGAGAGAGAGAGAGAGACAGAGAGAGAGAGAGAGAGCTGGTTGTGTTCAGCCGTATACGCCGATTCTGTCCCAATGGATAATCTCCCTCTCAAAGCCCGCGTGCCAAATGGAAATTTCAACGCAACGGTAAACAAGAGTAAAAAGCACAAGGGATGTACCACTCCGTATACATGCACTGATGGGAAAACTGGTCGATGTGTGCACAGTAGGGTTGAGCACGAGAGGCATACTTATGTTCCGTCGGTCAGTCAATGCGGCCGAGGCAATCTATCAGCGTTGTCAAAGTGGCAAACGCAGGTCAGCACAGAGAGCGAGAGAGAGAGAGAGACTACTATTCCCACGGGCTTATCGCTAAAGCGTGAACATCCAACGAGATTATCGGGGATTCAGACGAACGTCCAGGAGCGCGAGAGCGCGATCGTCAATCTAAATCGAAACTGAAATCGAAACAGAATCTCGATGGGGGAGAACTGTAGCCGGGGGGCTAAGCGGCTGTAATCAATTAAATCTTCTCTTCGCGATGATGACGACGGTGACGAGGAATATATTCCGGAATTTGGCATCTATTGCGACTATTATCCTATAGCTTCTAATTTATACAGAAAAGCCTAGTCATTTTCGAATGCCGCGGTCAAACTTAGGAGAGTCGAGGATTCGCGTTTGGAGAGTGAATCGATCCAACAGAAGAAATCATAAACTACCGGCGCTATCAGCTGCATCGAAGCTTTTACACAGACTAACCCATATTGGTATTTAAAACCGCCAACAGTCTTGGAACTTCCTGGCTCTTTAATACAGTGTCCCTGACTAGCGACGACAGGTGGCGCATACGCACTTTTGCATTTTCCTCGCATCGCATAAGCAAAAGGTGTACCACCATGTAGGGCTATAACTACCGAATTTTATTGCGACCTGCATCGATATCACCCTTGTATTCTTCGATGCTTGGAGCATTGAGCGTGAGATTCTACATCCGATTTTATTGAGCCCTTTTTCGCAAGAGAATATTCCCGTTTGAAAAAAGCCAAAAACTAAATAGAGGGCGAGCGAGCAAACCGAATGTAAATGGCGCACGAAGCTCTCAAAGCCGCTTGGCAGCCTTTCGACTTAAAAAAACATCACGCAATCGAAACGAAGCCGGAATAACTGAAAGTAAAAGAAGAGCCACTGCTCGCGTTTGCATGGCTTTGGCTCTCCCAAATCGATGCCGCAAGCCGCAGAACCCCCGGAAAGGCAATGCCGGATAGCTAGAGAGAGAGAAAGACGAGAAGCGGATGCATAAAGACGACGAGGGGAGAATACCGCCTCGGCAGTGCGCCATTACATTTCCGACTAATTGCGCAGTCGGATGCGCCTAACGACGCGAGGCTCTCTCTTATACGATGTGCACAAAAGCCATGGCGAGAAGTCGAATTGTGTATGTATATATATATCGCCCGCAGCTGATTGCTTGGGAAAGAATCACGAGACAGCTGCATCAGCCCGTCTAAGATTTAATTCCGGTACACCGTGTACATCTCGGGCTCGGTTGTATATTGGATGATACGAAATTGAGCGAGTTGATCTACAGACGGGCCAATGCGATTTGCATCGGAACTCGAAACACGTGAGATGATCTCTCAGAAATTCTGGAATTTTCAGCCTGGAAAAGCCGGAGATTAAGATTACCTGCAGGCTCACGCCGCAGACGATATTGATTGCGCTGAGAGGCTCAACATTTTTTTTCATATGTGATATAACGTTTTAGGGAACGGTGTAGTGAACAAATATGCGCAAAATGTTATTACTCCGTATTATAGGTAATTCAAATGTAAGTTACTTATCGTTGAAGTTGTGTAACGTAGGAAATAATTTCACGCCATGAGAGATAGATGGCGTGTAGGCTTTTTCATATGTCCCGCGTCAAAATCTGCGAGCACATTGTACATACATTTTTCGGATGCTTATATCAGTAGACTTAGTTTTCAGCTATTCTCTGGTTGCGGTATATAGCAGTCGAAAATATAGTAGTATATAAGAGTCGAAAATATTCCCGAGACGATAAATCTGTATAATGGCAACTAGACCAATTCTAATGACTTTGACACTTGAGCCAGTTTAAATTCTTACTTCTGCCGGGCGCACATACTTTTCTTTTTCCTAGATCATTTTAGAGTTACGTTTAAATGAAAGTATAAAATTTGACGATACCTACCAAGTATTATGCATAAAAGCTGTGAATACAAACGCCACACGTATATGAAGTAAAACAAAACGTGTAATGAAATATTCCCTCCTACACACTGTCATTCAGCTGCGGTTACCTTTTTACTGTATATATAATACACGTATTCTCGCGTAAATCTTGATGAAGAAAGGCCCAGATGAGCTCGGCCCGCCGAATAAGCAGCCATAACTCTCAACACTGCGCAAAGTGCAAAGACAGGCGAATCTTCTCCTGAAATTAAAGGATCCTGTGTGGGTGTCGAGACGCTACTTCGCTGTGCTCAAAGAACAAAGCAGCAGCTGCGTCGACCTCGGCGGTAGCATCAGCCGCGAGTTCTTTCATTACGCGTCCTGATGCGTCTGTAGTTTTAGGAAAACATCTCAGCATCGGTACATCGTCTATATACAGCCAAGCGGGCAAGATCGTTAGCAAAGTTAGACTATATACACAATGGGCAAATGCAGTTTGCTGACAGTTCTCCCCCGGGCGCCAAGTGCTGGTACGTCTAGCTCATTGTTGTTTCTCCACGATATATACTTTGTATTCCTGAGAGGCAGCAGAGAGCAGCAGCTCTCGTTATCTGCTGACTAAGACGCCTCGCGCGCTCGCGCGACTGAGCGGACGAGTTATATATATATACCGGACGCGCAGGTTCGGCTATGCGAGAAAGAAGAATAGGGACACCGTCGTCGCCGATATGGGTGTACAGGGTCCCATCTAATTTCGCGTCTGCATCACTGCGGCGCTGCGCTACGTGACTCTCGGAGCTTTGCTGACCTCGACGAAAGGAAAAAAATAAAAGAGCAGATCGCTGCCACCGGGAGTTTCGATAAATTAGCTGGCGTGTATAATACGCGGAATCAGCTGGGAACGATTTGAAGCCGTTTAAAATTCACGGAAGCGCGATATTATCTCAGGAGAGAGGGAGGAGCAATTAAATTAGCCGGCTATTGAAATTGAATTATTTCGAGGCTGCAGTACAGTCTCTGAGCGTCGCGCTGCATACAAAGCGCCTCGTATAATACGTACAAGCGGCGCGTTCGCGTTCATACATATATATATAGCATCGACATTCGCGTTAATTAGATAGTCGGCGTGCGCGGGGGCTGCGATAATTACGGCTCGCGCGTGCGAGCGTGTACAATTAAATCGCGTGTATGTGGATTATTCTTCTCTGTATTTCCACGTATACACGACTGATTAAGCACGACTGCAATCCAATACTGCGTCTTTTCGAATTTCGAGCGATAGCTTAATGCCGCAGTCGTCGCTGTTATAATCGATTGGCCCGCGCGGCTAATCTTCGAACACGACCCGGTAAGTCCGCGGGATATCGTCGACTGCTCGTCGGGCGTCCAAGGGTTATATAACGATGATTATATTCGCGATGGTGTAACACGCTTGATTTCTCGCACGACGGCTGTATCTAGAGACGCCAGCGCTTGCGCCTATCTCGCGCGCTCTCGGACAGTTCAATTACCGCGAGCACACTGAGGGACACGTTCCTTTATTGCAGATTAAGTCAGCCCCACCCCCTACTCTCGTCTATCTCTATGCCCGGCTTATTTCAATCGTAAATCTCATGCTATGCTACGGTGGACGGGCGCGATTTCGATTCCGCAGTCGAGTGTGCGAGTGCCTTTCTTTGTGTGTTTTGTCACTTTCCAGTGGGGGTTGTATGTAACTCGTGTATACGGTATACCGAATTCACCCGCTTGAGATATATCCCATTAGGTATACTTTGATATCGCACACTGTCATCTAAAGCGAAAATATGGCACACGCGCGAGAGCTAATCGTTAATCACGTGCGCGAGGAAATTACATTTTCGTAGCTGTTTTTTAACCGTTCTCCCACCCTCGGCTTCCTCCTTTTCTTCGGTTATTCTCTCTCTCTCTCTCTCTCTCATACACACAAAGCCCTGCGGGCTCGCGCATATTAATCTTGTCGGATTTTGAATTCCCGGCGGCGAGTTTTATTGCCGCGAGCGCGGCGCGCGGAAACCGTATCAATCATCGAAGAGCGACGCGCGCGCGAGCGTTAACGAGCGCGGGATATCTATATGCATACCGATCTATATATAGTTAGTCACTTGGACTTTGGATTCTCTTTCAAGTTTTTCCTTGCCAAGAGAGAAACTTTTCGAAGAAAAAAAAGGCCGGAAATTGCGGTGTACGCATGACGGACAAGCCGTAAATAAGATGAGGAGAAGCTAGACACACGCTATAACATACCCGGGCGAATGGCGGGATATATTCGACTGTACGCGCATGTGTATGAGGTACAAAGGGGATAGAAGCTGCGAGGTATAAGGGTTCTGCATGCAAAGTATATACTCTAGGCGGAATTCATCGCGGAGGGAGAGGGAGAGAGAACGGTTATGTAAATTTCGAAATTCTCCGCGAGCCAAAATCCTATCCACTACTTCTCCCTTGTGCGCAGGCTTCAGATTAATGCCCCTCGCGCGCGCGGCCTCGACGGATTCGCCTACGGGCGCAAAGAGAAGCCCCACTTGCAGCCAAGAAATAGTGCGAATAATCTCTTTTCCTCTCGCCGTACATATATCTGCGCGAGCGTAATTCCAAAGATTATGGACCGATTCGTTTGCGAGTTTATCTTCGTATACGGAGGCTCACGGGCTGAAATCAGTTTATATATATACGTATACCCGATTAACGTTGAAAGCTGCGTCGGATTTACCGGTCGGGTGCAGAACGAACTCGTATATAAATGTGTTTTATTTATTTTATTTTTCGCACGCAATGCATTAGCGTATTAAAAGCAATTGAACGAGGGAGAAGACGCTCCCGTCAAAGAGGGGTTATGGAGTCTACTATATCAGAAGTTTGCAAAGTTGTATAATTTCCAAGCCAAGACTCGCTCCTCGAACTTCCTTTTGGCAGACTGCACAAGACGCAGCACTCGTTTTCGCGTTTACCCGTCACAAAGGCATGCCTGGCGTCGCGAAGTGTCTGAAACGAATTTCCTCGGCAAAGCCCACCCGCGCAAAGTGTATAAGTGTATGTGTATGTACGTACGTATATATGTATATACACGCGGCAACTTTGGCGCGACAATAATCAGAGCCAACTATCGAGTTGCGAGAAAACTTGCTAATTGCATCAGCTCTGCACACTTTTCAGGCCAGCGTACTCTCCTTCTCTCTGTGAGCAGATATAGCGTCTGCTTCTGTAATAATTACCGTTGATCGCACTATGAGTTATATTATTGGGTTCTAGCTACTTTTGACATGACTATATAAAGACAAAATAAAAATGACAGACTGCCACTGCGTAAATGTAACATTTATTTTTGGCATGATTTATGACAATAGATAATACACGGATTAATAATGTTTAAATACAAAAATGAATTGACTGTATTGACAGGACTGTGTGTAGTGAAAATACATCAAAGCCTTCCTCGCCTTCGTCTTCTCGCTTCCGCTGACGCTCCCACATTCGCACGGAGGCTATAATCTCCTCTCTTTGTTTTCCTTATACATTATAGGTACACCTGCTTGTACATAATTATATACTCTCTCTCTCTCTCTCTCTCTCTTCGCTCATTTCTCTCGACTGTCGCGTCCACATCACCGCCTCGTCACACGAGATGACAAGATTTTAGTGCTCCCGAACGCACCGCCAGGGGCAAGAGAGAGGACGAAAAAAATCAAGAGAATCAAAGTGTGATCGATGACGGCCGGCAACGCTGACTCGTGTGTTATTAAAGGAGCTGCGAACGCACGCGCGTGCAGCGAATGGAATAATTAGCCTTCGTGAAAAGAGGGGAAACGCTTGGGAAGTATTATAGGGCGTATCGCTTGAGAATATACCGCGTTTTTATTCGTTCTCTCTTTCTCTTGCCCCCTTTTCTTTATAATATTTTTGAACGCCTCTGATTCGCATCTATTATCATACATATACATATTTCGTATTTCTTATATGTGTAATACGAAGCTTATCGTCTCGCTCACTCTCCATCGAGACGTACACTTTTATTTTTATTATTCTATTTGCGCACGGCGAAGCGTTCATACATGCTTATAACGATTATTTACAGTTTTGATTGAAAGTACATACCAGCAATATACTTCTTGTATACCTTACAGTCTATCGCGAATTCACGAGAGAAAGGAAAATAAAAACGAAAAGTCGCTCCTTAAACTATCACAATATGCGAATATACATCATTTTATTATGGCCATAACGCAAAGATCTACGGGGTGTGCTCGCGAGTTTTTCTTCGCTGTAAAATCTTCGGAACTTTTCGAAAATCAGCGTATATAACAAACGGAACTTTCGTGTCTTCGCGAAAGAAGCTTTTTGCGCGCACGTTTTATCGGCGTAAGCTCGCACAGGCCGCGCTGCACACATACGCACGTAAACTATACATCCTGAAATATTTGGCACGAGAATATCGGGGCGCAGGTGTGCAATACCAATGGGAGTTAGAAAAAGGAAAAGGCTGAAAACCCGAACACGAGGATCGGTATACGTGTAACATTTTCATGGGGCGTCGGAGTATCTCTTATTGTTATTATCGTTGAAATATATAAAAAGCAAAATTATTTTGTTGCGCGTCTCGGCTCTCGGCGACGTTTTTCTTATCACTGCGACTGATTATCGATCTCTGTGTGTATAATATATACGCGAGAGAGTAGGGTATTATAGGAAAAAATCGAAAGCCACATCTTTTCCGGGATATAACGAGGCACACGCCGTCGCCGCCGCTATACGTCCGCTTCGTTAATAATACAGTTTATCGCTTACACGGCCGCTTAATACGTTATTTAGATAATAGCTAGATGTGTATAATATATAAATTATGGAGCCGTGAATATACCTATGAGATACGCGTAGTGTGTCGAATACAATACGAACCGTACTGATTAGTAAGGATCACAGCCATAGCTTTGAATACGAAATTCCCGTTCGTATTTTTTAAGACTTGTTCATAATCATATAACGTTATTAATATATATATTCATATATATAGCGGTATAATTAATGATATCCTTAATTTTAATCATCGTTATGTATAATTTATTTTTCCGCAATGTTTACCCTACGCGATTTTTCCGACTTCCGTCGCAGCTGGACACACCGATTTTGACACTGTGTATATAGAGAGCTTCTCGACAGCTGTAGAGAAAATCGATGATCGCTCTTTCTCTCGCGCGTGTGTCAAAGGATTTCGAGACACGCGCACGCGCGGAATAATTCCGAGGAGCGCTATCATCGTTTCTCTCGCGCCAAAAATCGTCCTCGAGCAGTAATTATGGAAAAAGGACAGGATTTATTATTCGACGATTAACCGTATACAGGTATATGTAGAAACGAGAGGAGAAATCCAATCGTCGCGTAGCTGAACTTGAAATTCATTAAACAAGGGGAAAAATATTCGACTGCAGACAACTCGATGCCGTAATTTAATCGCGCCGCGCGAGAACCGTTTGCATAATCGATAATACCGCCGCGGCGGAGAGCTGTGGATATTTTCTTCGATCGTGAAAAGAACACATTGTTTATTTCTTTACTCGAAGCCGGACATACGGAATCTCGCTGAAAAAGCTTCGGCTCGAGGACGAACGACGACATCGATTCTACGCTACTACGATCTATACTATATATACCTATACAACGTATACTCTCTATACTACGATCTGTATATATATGTCGTCGAGAAGTCACTCACACACACACACGCTCGCGGGCGTGTACTCGAAACAGCGGTCAGAACGACGGCAAAAAGTCCGAGCGCGGAATCGAGAGAAAAGAGAAATAAAACAGAAGAAAAACGAATGATCGATCGAGATGTCTCTTTTATTATTCCGAGTCTCCGCTGTAAAAACGCCCGCTGACGAGGGTAGTGAAGTGAAGTGGGGGCGCAGCCCTCCCTGTCTGTGTTATATATCGACGCGAAGACTTGTACACACGCAGAGCTGTCTGGCTGACTCTCTGCTGCGTTTATGTATTATCCAGGCTGGAACGATACTCGAGATATCTTTATTATTTTCTCTCTGGAGCTCTCGATATTATACTATATGTATATATATATTGTTTTGCCAGGGCGCGCGGGTCAGCTGGAAAAATTTATGGCCGCTTGTTTGTCTCCCCCCCCCCCCCCTCTATCTCAGGGTCAGAGCTTTTTTGGTAATAGGTTTTAGTGCTTGCGCGATAAATAAAAATGTGTAATATTATGTACGTATACGAGAGCGCGCGCGCACGCGCGTGTGTGTGTAAGTGTGCCTTCGGCGTTTTACGTACTATGTATATACATATAAATATACGAAAAAGTGACTAGAGACCCGCGTGCAGCCGACGAAGATAGTGACGTATTTTGTTTTGTTTTGTTCTGCTTTTGCGAGAAACTCGAAGAAAGCGTGCATCGTTGGGTCTAAGCTACGGCTAAGTAGTTAGGAGGGACCGTGATATCGGACGTTACTTTGACTTAAATCATCCTAGGTCGAGCTAAGCTACGAGTCGAAAAGTATGAGGACACAGAGACGACACGCTACTACACGAGACTACTGCTCTCTCCCTTCAACGTCTAATGCTATGCGCTAAAGCCGAGGATTATTTAGTTACGAGGAGCAGCGTTGATACATCTTTCCGACTATATATAGAAGCGAGAAAAGTTTTGCTTTTATCTCGTACTTTGTCCATGTATCTATCTATTCATATGGAGAAGCTGCTTGGGAAATAAAAATAAGCTATATATATATATATATATTTTTTTGGCTCGTGCGTGTGTTGATTATGGCTATAAATTTTGATCGTAACTTTTGCTGAATTTCATTGATTTTTGCACATCGAACAGTACAGCTTCTGCTAATACTATATACTATAGAGTCTAAATACTCCACCTTTTTTTTGAAAATACCAATGATATCGCTATGCATCAACATAATGCGGGATGGACATTTTTTTTGGACTACACATAGAAGCGCTTTCTAATGTCTAACGGCCTGCAAGCTTCTGCAAAGAGAACATTCTAAACACTCACGCTATAAGCTATATCTCTCTGCTGAGAGAGTAATTTGCTTTTCTATATGCCGATTCGTTCTAATCCGACAATCAGCGACAGAGCCGAATCGAGATTTCCGAAGAAGAGCACCGGACACAGCTCGTTGATTCTCGGAGCGAAGAATGCGATTTCTCTCCTTGTTTAACCCTGTTACGTGCCAGCTCACTCGCACAAAAAATAGATCGAGTTCAACTTTCCTTACATATAGATATATTATATTACGCACTATTTAAAATTTCTGCTTTCTTATATATATAGTATATAGATTTTGATAAACCTTTTTTTTCATTTCGTTATATTTATTATCTGTTTATTTATATTCGCGCGCGATACAATTTCTTCTAAGACTATAACGCCTCTTTGCATATATAGGGAAGGACACATATCTTTCTTGTTTATTTATTCTTACCTCTTTTTGGCACTAACAACTATATATATACATCGATAAAACGGCGTCGATGTGTCGCGAAGCGGAGAAAAAGCGGCGCGAGACTTTTATATACTTGTGATTTTTCCGATAGTGAAATGCCGAGATAGTATCGTCGTTTTTTTCTTTTGCTTATCGTTTTACCTACTTTTGAATGTCATTTGATTAAGTCAATGCTCTCTGCGCTAGTAGCAGTCACAACCGGCCAACTTTGATTTTACGATGATTGCTGTGATTTCCTCTCGAACGTCGATGCGTTTTTGCTTTGTAAAAAGTTTGCATTATTTCAAAACAGTCGATCTCCGTGTGTTTGGCTATGTACGCGTTCCTTTATTTGACACGAAACGCGTATACGCCTTTCAATTCCACGAATATATCGAAATGTATTATTTAATACCCCAAATAAACGTGAACAAAGTTAATGAGTTCCTTTTGTTTCCAGATGTATATTGTGTGATAATTTTTCAAGCGTAAAAACACGTATTTACAAATAGTACGCTATACACGCAAAACAATATAACCAAAGATATATATTTGGAAAATAATGATATATTGCACTTGTATAATACACAATCGTCGAAAGCGTCATCGTCGCATGTATGATCGTTGTTTTCCATCGCCCTTTGATACGTCAGCGCAATGTATGCAACCGAGAAAACAGAGCCCCGCGAAGGCGGATTTCGAAAGCATCGGAAAGTATATATATAATATATAGTATCAGTTACGCCATTATCTCTCGACAACGACGATCGCAATGAAAAGTAAATGCGCAAGGTTACAATGCATACCGTATCGGAGTCGGCATTCTCGTCATACTACTCAATAGCAAAAATAAATGTGTCGCGTACCATATACATAGACACAGATTGCCCTATTCATGTACAATGATCCCGAGCAGGAGGTTCGCGCACATATATATATGCATATTTTTTATACATAATATACTATATTGTATCGCTGCGTACGCCTTATACGTCTATACAGTTTATATTATATTATATATATATTTATAATATATATGTATCTCGTAGGATAAATTATGATTGGCATGCAGAAATCGCATAGTTTCTTCTGCATAGTGTAACGTAAAAAAAGAGTCTATATGCGCAGTATAAAGACACGCAAAGACCAGGGAGACTTGTGCGAACTGCGCGAAGAACTTACGAGCTAATACTTTGGTAAAGATCCGCTACGACTTTGGCTTTGCTGATGTCGTACCCGCTGCCACATAGTTGTTGTTACATACACCGAATTTCGCAAGTCTATTTTGAATTTGTGCTTATATCGAATATTCATTCGAATGAACGATCCACGCGAAAGATGTATGCAGGTGGAGGGTAAAAAGTAAATGTAAACTTTTTGCACGTGCGTTTGAATTTTGGCACGATACCTTTAGCTCGTACGTACGCGAGTGCGTTTTTTCTTTAACGCGCAGCTATTTTCTTGAATTACTTTTTTCTTTCTCATATACGAGATACTATTTTTAGATATATATATATTAAACCTACTATGGACGTTTTGCTCTGTCACGGGGTGCCTCCCCCTTTCGAGTGCGACAAAATACGGAGAGAAGAAAAAATTCGTTATACAATACAACATTGTATACCAACATTTACACCGAACGAATGTCAAGACTCACTCAATGGACAGAAAAATATATATCACGTGTGCGCGCTATACAAGGTATATCTTTTGTATAAAATCCGGCGTAAAAAAAGTCTCGCGAATCGTCGCTGAAAAATTGCGGATGTTGCGGTAACGTATATTCATTCCGACGCGCCCGATGAACCTATATAGGCGAGAAGCATATGCGCGACAACACATATACGGATGTACATAACAATGAAAAAGTTCGATCGAGGCACCCTGTGCTCCAAGACTACGCAAAATATTGGTAGTCCCCATCAGACTCGGACAGCGGAGGTGTGGACGGGCACTAGGTGGGATTCGGATCCTCGTAGGCCTTCTCGTAGTCTCGTCTGCGTATCACCGCGAAATGCGTCATCTGGAAGGTGTTGGTCTTCTTGCAGCCCCTTTCCAGCGTACCAGTCATGCTGTAGCCCATGTTGAAGTCGCTCGACGACACGTTCGACGTCAGGTACAGCTGCCGGTTAGGTCCAAGAACAGAAAGGATACACAAGCTCGTTCAGCTTACTTATATATATTCTTTCGTGCGCAGCCTCGCTATACTCGGACTCGTTTCACTTGACACATGCTATAATACTTGCACATTCACGAAGCAAAAAATATGTACAGCTTTGCATCTAAATTACTGACACGTCCAAGCGCAGCAAAAAAAAAGGAAGAACTCGGAACATAGAGTGACACTGATAGCTGTCGAGTGCGGCAACGCATGCAAAAAAAATGTGCACCTCGGCTCGAAAAAGCAGCAATCTTGCTCAAGCGATTCGATGACGCAAGCTTGGTGTGTATGCGGGGGTGGAGCAGCTGTGCTCCGAGCGCAAAAAATGCCAGGCTCCGACTTTCTGACACTGGCTTCTCTCTCTCTCTCTTCTCGCGGTCCAATTAACGCACGACTTGGCCTTTTTATTTTCCGGCTCTTGGAAATGCGCTGCAAAATACAGCAAATACACTGACTCGCCGTTGCTCGTTTGCTAGACTGCGTTTCAACGCACAGCGGAGGAGACTGAATTCAATATAACAGAGGAGACCACTCTCGAGTCTCGAGCAAATAGAAGAGAGAGAGAGAGAGAGAGAGAGAGAGAGAGAGAGAGACGACGACGGCAAAGGAACTATCCGCTCCGTGGCAGTAGCCATACACAGACATTATATAACGCGCTGTACACAAGGTTCTAGTATACCGCAGAGCCGAGTGCGTCGCTCTGATGTGCAGTTGCTACGGGGGGGGGGGGGGGGGGTAGCATGTGAAATAAAAAAAGCGAGAGAGCTACCGACAGCAGCGGGTCAGCGGAGCACGAGGTCTTTCAAGATGGCTTTTTTTTATTTCCAACACATGTGCGCGCTCTTTGAATACAGAGCAGTGAGTGCTGCTGCATTTGCTTGTGGAAGAAGGACTCGCGCGAGATTTACGACAACTAATTGAAAGCCGCTGCGCCCAAATGGGGATCGCGAAAGTGGATATAGATATATATATATATATATATATATATAGAGGCGCGCGCAGAATCCCAGTAATTCGCACTTCGCGGCGTTGGAATTCGCCGCGTCTTGGCATCAGCGTGGGAAACTAGAACTTATATATATTGCCGAGAGCTGCGGGGCTCTTAATCTTCCGAAATTCTAATAAGTAGTAACGCATTTTGCCGTCCCGCGGCACAGACTCTGACGAAATCCATATTTTCATTAGGCTCGTTGTTTTTATATCAGAGCGAGCGAGAAAGAGAGAGAGAGAGTCCGGAAGCAGTGAAAACAACAAAATGAGAGAATGAGAGCCAGTATAGTGGCTCGCACTCTCGTAAATGGAGGTCAAGCTTTTTCGCCTAGTTAATGCATAAACGTTCTCCGACGCGCAGGAAGAAAGCTTGCAAGTACAAAGCTCCGGTTTCCTCGGAAAAAAGCTACAAGTAAAATAAACTCTTTTATACAAAGCGCGCACATCAATGAAGGCAAAGCGGGGGAGGGGTAGGTTACTGCAAAACGCTCCATACATATATACACGGACCATAATGCACGGCTACGCCCTGTGCATCTCCGCAAAGCGGAGCAAAAGCCGAGAGTGGGATATATAATAGCGTCGAGGGCCAGAGGCTGCAGGGAAACTCGAGAGGATTGTCCCGGCATATAATCGAGTCTCGCCTGACCCATTAAAGCCGTTATAAGCTCGCCAGCCCGCGGCGGCGAGCCCCGAACTTCCGCCCGAGCTTGCGCGCACCTCCTGAAGAAAAGGGCTATATATAGCTGTATACAATAATACAGAGCACAGCCCGAAACGCAAGCTATCGCCACTTGTTCATCCGCATACAACATGTATAGAAAAGGTGCTTATACATATATATATATGGCATGCAAGAAAAACACGAACGTATAAGAAAACTCCTACCTTGAAGTCCGCGTCGGTGGTCATCCTTTTGAAGGAGCCGATGATGTAGAGCGTACCCGTGCCCGTGTCGACCATCTTCGCCTGTGTGCTCTGCCTGCAACCAAACGATGTACTCGCTCTTAGTTCTCATTCATTAGCGGTGCGGGAAAAAATGCTCTCTATCTCATCCCTAACGAAGCGATCGTCATTTCACGCGAGTGAGCAAAGTAGGGGGGACGAAAAGAAGTATATAGCGTCTCTCTTTCTCTTGTTGTAACAAGTGCGGGAACTTTATCCCCGCCGCTCTCGAAAAGTTTGCCGGGAAAGAATCCAAGGAGAGCATGGTGGGAGAAGCGCAAAGAGTGGATCCTATATATATATATATAGTTGGCTCGGCTAACACTTTTGAATTCGAGTCAGCCCGCATTGCTTCCTTTTCGCAGGAGAGCTTTCAACTCTCTTTTCAAAGATTTCTTCTCCGTACAGCTCCTATAATGCAGACATTTTTTGTTGAGAAAAAACGAAATAATGCACGTAGCCTTTCGCGCGCGAGGATTCGAAATAAAGCAGAGCCAGTTCAAGCTTAGAATTCTCGAAGCGATTTGAATCCAGCGCCGAAGCTCACACAAAGGAAGAACGCGCCGAGACATTCCTTCTATACAGTTCCGCTTTCCAGTCGAACGATCGGACTAATAGCCTCCGCTACTGTACCATACAGTATATATATATATATATATATGTGTGTGTGTATGCATGTACCGCGAAGGGAAGACGACTTGAAAGAGCTGCAATTACACACTATCGACACTATACGTATATATAATTGTTCTTTGAACTCTTTACCGCGCATTTATTCCCCCACTGCGTGTACGCGATATAAAAAAAATCTGTCTCCTATATATACCGAGCTTGCAAGCTTGCTATTTCAGATACGAGCGCTGGATGCTAACGGAATGGATTATGTATATATAGCAGCGAATGATATAGACCTCATCAAGTTTTTTCCTACTTCTTTATACTTTCGCGAGCGAGCTGTATACACACCGACTACGCGTAGGAACACGAATGAAAGCTCTCTCGCTCGAGGCGCAGCTTCTCTTCGCCGCTACAGGTATATATGGTTGCAGCGAAAAACTTTCGCGACGTTTTTAATTAAACGGCCAATCCCGCGGGCAAGGGGAAATTAAAGCGCTTTTTCTGCATCGGGGATGATTGTATACACACGCATAAATATATTTTTCCATTTTTTTCCATCGTGCAGTAGTCTCTTTTAATGCTAAGCGAGACAGCTGATTCTCGGAAGAGGAAAACAGTCGCGTCCGTATTTTTCTCTTAAACATTTTCCTCCGGCAACTGATGTTTAACGAAGATAAAATAATCTGCGATTTCACTTTAACAATGCGCGATGGACTTTTCACACAAATTATAAAGAAACGTCCCGACGAAGTATAAGCTAAATTCCCCCAAGGCTTATAAATGTAAAAAAACATTATAATCACTGCCGAGGCAGGTCTACAATCATCCTCCAGTCGTTACAGCCACGATATCAACGAGAATCTCTCGAATCTTGTATAAATAAGAAAATCGAGCTACGTAACGCACGACAATGCGGGCTCCTTTGAAGAACGGAGTTTACCCCCTAAACACTATGTCCTCGGAAAGGCGAGACGCGCGCACACACCCGCAGAGACACGCGCGAAACAGTAGTACGAACTGAGAGGGTGACAATTAGCCGGTTACAGGTATAAAGCCGCGACTCTCAAAGTCTTCGCATACTATTATCAGAGAGCTATATACATACATATACATATACATATATATGGGGAAACTCGCGGGGAAGAGGAAAGTCCAATCAAGTACGTGCGAGGACAAGTTGAAAGCGTGTACATACGGGAGCAAAGGCTGCTTGCTGTACGCCGCAAGAAGGAAAATGAGGTGCGCAGGATACACAGGACAGTAGTGCGGCTTTGTTCCTCTCGGAAAGTTTGCTTGCTTTCTAAAGAGGCGGGCCTGCATAAACCCGAATCGAAAAGTACTTGGCAACGAGCTCCTCGCAGCTTGCATCCGATATCCGTTGACGCTTTCGAAAAAATAAAGGAGGACTCGGCGCGCGAGCGAAGCTTCTTATACTTACTCCTTTTTGTGTGCGCGCGCGCTCTTTTGTACGAGCTTTTTCCGAGCCAATTTCATCGCGGCTCTCGACACTATCTACATAGAGGCTTTACTGATAGAGAGAGGGAGAGAATTGTATAGTTCCGTCTGACCCCATTATATAGTTTGGGGATGGCTCATTGTTCGTCGACGAAATTCCGACAAGGACCTCTTTGAGTACGCGTAATAATGGGTAATTGCATGCAGTATGTACATATATATATGTGAATGTATATTATACCTTCTCGTGCCAGCGACGACCTCGACGACTTTGCAGCGACTCCGACTCCACCAGAATGGCGTCAACGTCCAGTAGGAACTACTCGCGCTCCTCGCCCAGCCTTCCTCCGGAAAGAGAAGGACCTGAAACACGAAAAGAAAAGCAGCTTTCAGTAGACTATTACACACATACACATACATATACATCGAATGAATGTGTCAAATTGAAGGATTCTCTCTAGAGAGAGAGAGAGAGAGAGAGAGAGGGGGAGAGAGAAGAAAAAATGAAAACGTCTGCGCGGAGAGCATCGCTCTCAGCAGCAGCAGCAGCAGCAGCAGCAGCAGGAGAAGAAAGAATGAAAAATTGCATGATCTTTTTCATGGCGTGTCGGCGGAAGAAACGCCAAGGGTCGATATATAGCGAATTCCCCGTGCGGGATATCGCGCGCTATACGATATGGCCGGCCGAGAAATAAATGCAGCCGGGGAAGATTTTGCGGTATTATATACGACGAGAGAGAGAGAGAGATGAGGGCTTGAAGGATCGACGTGAACGACGAGCGCGCTTAATTTCGAAACGTTCGACGATATATTATTATACAGAAAGTTCATGCGCAGTATAGGTTGCACGTATATATATGTATACCTTGACTGATTTCACCTCGTATTCCGCGTAATAACATGTACCAGATCGCACATGTACTTCTCGGATCAGTCATATATATAGTCGTACACGCGCTCATAACCTACATATATAGTATATAATAACGACCTACATATACACGCGCACATCCTCGTTGCGAGCATATATAGGATGGAAAAAGCGCCTTGGGGGCCAATGCGCGGCTGCCGCTGTGTATAGCACAAATATCGCTTCCGTTTCCCTCGCGCACTGCCAACAGACCGAGAGAGAAAGCCTCGCATTTCCTCGGTGCGCGATCACAGCGCGACTGTATGTGGCTGTGTATATATATATATATATACATATAGCGCCGCGCGCGCGCGAGCCTGGTAATATCTGACCGAAATATTGAAATTCTCTTGGGTGCCATTCGGCCGCGCCGCCGCAGCAGCAGTGAGAGAGCTGCGGTTGTGTAACGCGAATTCGAGTGCGGATATTATATACGCGAGTAATGGACGTTCAACCGACACGAGGGAGATGTAGTTTCGCTCCTTTATATTTTCGCTGCGCCGAGAGGACGGTATATATTTTTGCCTTACACGAAAACTTCCTGTGTTATATACTGCATGTGTGCGCGCGCGCGCGTTATGATGTGTGAATATATATATAGCGATCGATCGATCCGGGCAAAATTAATATAAGCGTATATGAGGGAATTTCGCCGGGTAATTCAATTATATGTATATATATATACACTTTGATAATAATTATACACGCGGCCAGAAGCTGAAAATAATTCCCTCGCAGCAGCATATTTGCCCGGTAGAAAATTGTCGATGAAATAATGACTATATATATATACATACATATATTTTATTAAATATAAGTCCGAAATTTCACAATGTATAAAGCTCGAGCTTGCGGAAGCCGCACATATGGGAGGGCTTCCATTAGCGGGCGTTAATGAAATAAAGTGCTGCGCTCATCTTAAAATTCTCCTGTAGCACATATAGTGAGAATAATGGACGGCGCGTATATATATATATATATATATATATATATATATATATATATATATATATATATATATATATATATATATATATATATATATATACATATACACGCGACTGGCCAGTCCTTTACTTCGTTAAAACATCGATTTTCTCGCTGAGGGACTGCAGCAGCTCTCGGCGACGAAAAGAATCATAAAATCCCGAGCTCTCTCCTCTCGCTGCCGTTTTGAAATATGCGTGTGTGGCGAGCGAGGTGGGCGCGATAGAGCAGCCGGAGAATCAATAAAATAGATACAATACGCCAAGTGCTCGCGCGAGAGAGGGAGAGGTAGAACTCGTGGAGAAAAAGAAAGCGATCGAAACAAAAGCCACAGTTCTACTGTCGTGTATATTGTTTTATCCTTCGTTTTTTATTGCCGGTATATGTATACTCGCACTTTTTTCCATTTATATATATATACACCGGGATGTTTATAATTCGGTGTGGTCGGCTTTGATAGCTATCGGTCAGCGCGGCGTAAAAGAAAAAAAAGATTCGCGATGTCGTCGTTCGAGTTTATGCGGCAAGTTTTCCTTTGATGGAATCCTGCGACTATCTTTTTTTTTATACGGAGCGTAAAATAAATGTATCGTGGAGCGGAGTGGACGAGATGGATAAAGTTTTTTACGGCTTTGCTCCTTTCATTCGCTCGAGTTTTTTTTCAATAAAGCGTCGTTTGCTCTGATGTCGCGGGTATATATATATATATATATATATATAGCCAGTATACCCCAACTCTCGTTATTCGAAATTTCCAAATTGAGCTTTATTAGCCCTTCGCTGCCATTAAGTTAAAATTAAAAGCTCCTGCTGCGGACATACACTTGAAGAAACTAGGCGCACACAGATGAGATGTATATGTATATTTAATATCAAAACAGCCTAATTGCCAATTAGCCCCATATAGTCGCGGTGGCGGCACGTTTAATGGTATATACGTTTCGAAAAACGGGAGTAATAAAAGCGCCTGGGATGCGCAGCTTATACGAGAGAGCAATTCGAGATCCAGGACACTGCTATAATAACAGTTGAAATTTTGGTACACTCTTATCCTCTCGCGCTATCCGTGTATATAATATGAAGAAGTCGGCGAATAGCCGCTCGACTCGCGTTCAGCCAGCTGTGCGCACGATTATAGGAGCGAGGACTCTGCAGAGAAGGAGCGGATTCGCGCGCACGATTAAATTTCCAGATAAGCAGACGCCGTTATTGCAATCGACGATTCTTTGCGTCTGCTCTGAAATCGTGCTTATTAATATACTTACGAGCAAGCGCGCCCGGGAATTAGAGGAAAATATTCTAAATTTTCAAACTTGCATTTTGCTCGCACGCGGTTTTAGCTTTATATTTCGGCCGAGAAAACCGGCGCATAGCGTGTTTATTCGCGGAATATGTGCAGCGAGTTGTCGAGAAGATCGGGCTCGGATTTTCTCTGCATGTGCGCGGGGATTTCGAGTTTTTTGTCATTTTTCTTCGCCAAATGTACGAAAAAAATATATATGCGAGAATAAAACGAGCAGGAATTAAACGGACGATACATCCGACTTTATACGCAAGTAATAGGAGCGCACGGGCAATAGAGGCGCGCGCGAGGGCTCCACTACGGGGGCAATTTAATCAAGGAGCAGAGAGTGCGTCGGCTGGCGCGACGCTGCAAACGACCCATAAAAGGAATTGCAGTAGTGACTGGCACGCCGGGGATTTGATCGTTGAGTCTCGAGTTTTGATCCTGACCCAGTGTATATAGCTACTCATGCAGTCGCATATACCTCTCTATCGGACTGATTAACGCGTTCCCAATAACTTATCGTTCTAAACCATTCCTTCTCGAAATAATGTTACTAAACATTTTTTTGCCGTAATTCGTGGTTCATTTTCTTCCTCACCGGGAGTCAATGACGATCTTTCCTCGGGTGCTCTCGAAGAAGGATAGTCTGAAATTTTCCAGGCTCGCCGCTGCCTGCCCTGAAAAATGGAGAGTTTAGGCGGCGTATAAATCGCCGCGGGTCCGAGCGCAGCACTCGCGCGCGGATAAGGGAGAGAAAGTATAGGGGGTGGAGAGATGGAGATCGAAGAGAGCCGATCATCGAGATAATCGATCCTGCGCCACTCTCGAAGGCGACGCTCGCTCTGATTTTCCCGGCTTTTATACTGCGAATATATAAATATATAGAAGGCTATATGCGAAGCGCGCTTTATGCGGCTTGACATTTTAATAACGTTTTAATTAAAAAAGAGTGTCAGCTGCTCTCTCGTGCGTAAAAAAAGCGCCGGCGGCTCCTCGAGCGTAAAGAGAGCAACGGGTGTATAAGCGCATTGGGAAAGAGAGAGAGAGAGAGAGAGAGAGAGAGAGAGAGAGAAAAAAAAAGGAGTCGTCCTAACGGAAATTAGCAAGCCGCTCCCCGGAACAAGTCCAGCGGAAAGAGAGATGCTCGGCCAGCGAGAGGTCAAAACAATTGTTTCCCTTAAATTAGGGAAAATCCAGCTGCTGCTGCTGCTGCTGCTGCGACGGACACACGCGACGAGGGAGACTATATGCGCGCTATATATACTGGAATTCAGCGGAGCGCGTCGAAGAGAGAGAGAGAGAAAGGGGTGAATGATGGCCCCCTCGAATGAGCTGCTGGTATATATATGTGCGTGTATGTGTATGCGCTTAATCCGATAATCTGGTCGTTCGGACCATTGGCCCGCTATTCCGCGTCCGTTCGCCTCTTGTTGCACTGGCTTTTATACGTTTTTTATCTACATGCACACACATGGAAATGATGGAAGAGAGATCGGACGACCTTGCGACTATATATATATACGCGCATTACATATATAATCAAGCACACAGAAATATATATCGGTCTGCTCCTCCCGCGCAGCAGTCGACGGTGGTCATCGCGCAATAATTAGCGGAGACGCCTATAAATTTTGGCATTGATACCGCGCGGGAGCAGGGGTATTAAGCCGGCTGGCTGCATTTATACGCTCTTGCACACATATACTACTGCAGGGATCATCCTATCTCTGCATTAACTCAGCTCGCTCACTATATATATATATATATATATATATATATATATATATATATATATATATATACAAGCGCAGTCAGTATACAGGCACGAGCTGTGCGCGCTTATATATATATATATATATATATATATCCCGACTAAATCCAATAATCCCGTTTAAGAGTCCGGTCGAGTGAGCGCGATCGCGCATGCGCATTGCGCTCGTCTCATCTCTTTTTGCTATGGCCCACTTTCCCCGCGCACTCTAATCCCGCGCAAGAAATGAACTCGTGAAATCCAATTAAGGCTGTGCAGCTTCGTGCATCCGGCCTCCTGTGCGCACGCGAGCAGACGAGCTTATTTATAATATAGTTGAATCGAGTGCTGTAAAATTTACGAAAAAATGGATAAGTGCACGAGCGCTGCTATATATATAACGCGGGACATTCGATATCGCGCATTTGGTGGGATTCGGCTATGCGTGTTATATATATAAAGCAGTAATCTGAGACAACGGGTGAGCTTGTATACGCGGCGCAGGTGAATAGCTCAAAAGATGCTCCTGCACGAGCTGCTGCGTAATCAATATATTCTCAATCCGATACTTAGCCCGAGCTATCCTCTTTCATCGCGCTAGTCTTTTTTCCCCCACGCATAAAGCTGTGCTCGCACAGGCGAGAGCAAATTTTCTCTGCTACAAGTACAGGACCATTATCTATATCTACATGTCTATACAGTCGCGACGGTATCAGGCTCGCGCATTAACATAGCATCGCTTTCGTGTAAATGGCTGATGCTGCGGCTCGCGCGCTGTGAATAAGTCGTTTAGCGAGCAATAGCTCGGCTGCTCTCTCTCTCTCTCTCTCTCTCTCTCTCTCTCTCTCTCTCTCTCTCTCTCTCTCTCTCTCTCGAGGACAGATTGCTGCTGCTGCTGCTGGCGCGACAATGCCGATAATAACCGGAACGATGCATATATTCATGACGACGAAAGCACCGAGGCAATGCGGCTATGCACATGCACTGGCGAAGCTGTGTATGTACGGAGAGGAAAACGGCGCGCCGCGGCGGCTCGTCAGGCACACACGCGGCTCTGCTCTCGCTCTGTTTACAATGCGCGTACCTATGGAGATACTGCGCGGCTGTGTGGCGGCCGCCAGACCGTCTCCATACTGAAGGTCTGTGTATATATGTAATATATATATATATATATATATATTCGTGCGTACGAGGGGGAGTATAGTCGTTTGCCCCGAGGCTGCGCGCGCTTTACTTGGGAGAGATATGCCTATATGCTCTCGTTTGCAGGTACATGCATTATATACCGGGTTTTCGCCTGATCGAATACGATATGCACTACTGCGCTGGCTTTTCAGCACCATTGGCGACTCTACGTATAACAGCATTCGTTAAACGCTTTGTATCTATACGCCTGCCGAGAAACTTCGATTCGACGAATATTATTTATGCCTACTTTGCAGACTCTCGGGTCGGATTATTATTATTATTATTATTGTGAAGTCTGCTAGCAGCACAATATATACGCGACAGCTTATTTTGGCTTTAGGCCCGTGTGAAAGTATAACACGGGGAGGAAAAGCAACGCGGGCCGCGAGGAGAAAGTTGCATTAAGCGCATAATCTTCTTTGAAACCGAGTATGTAAACGCGACAGCCGCTGCCGAGAAAAAAATCGGCAAAAAAAACAACGCAGTTTGGCTCACGTTGCCGTCCCACGTATATATAACCAACCTACGGCGTGAACTGATTTTTTCGAAAAAATATAAATTATCGCATGAATATAAAAGAGTAACGCTATATTATAAGAGATTTGTCGTGTATAACATACAAAGCTCGAGTTTTAGATCCAATTACGCGGTGAACTTTGATATTCGTATTTTTCCGCAGCGTTTATACTCGCGGCAACGAGAAATTCGCTTGCATGACATATCGAGTGGCGCCGCGGCATTCAATCAGACTGAGTGACACTATTGGTATACATACATACCCCCCAGTGCAGCGCCAGCAACTCTACTCGACTCTACCCGCCAGTAATCGCGAAGTAATCTCATTAGCCGCGGGTTACAACGTGAGCGCTTTCTGTCAACGATCTTATTAGAGGCAACTTATTACAGCTGAATTAGCCGACTGAATGTGTCGTGGATTGAGCCTCGTTTAAAATAACGAGCAGTATTGGCTTTTTCTATCAAGTTTTTTCTTTTTTCTTTTAAGATATAGCTTCCTTTTTTAATGAATATTTACCGTCGAGTTTAATATACTGTGCCGGTACTCCGCGCAGTTCGACGTCGAATTCCCGATGATAATTAATTTCGAGTAGAGGAGCTATTTCTCGGCGGGCAAATGGGAAACGTCGATGCGGAGAAATGCAGAGAAGCGCGCGCGCGCCTATATACACTCCCTCCAAAGAGGGTTACAGCTAGCTTACGTATATATATAGCTTTCGAAGAAAGACGGATTGATTGAGATCAATGCCGAGATAAGGCTGTGTGTGATTTCTCTCTGACTGACTTCAGTTTCCCGCGATATATACATCAGAGGAGAAGGACGACCGCCACCCGGGGGCCAGAGATTAATTCGAAAGCGTTATATACACGGTTCATGCTCCCTGACCTACTGCTAAGCTCGTGTCTCGGCGCTCTCATTTTCATTACGAAGCAGAGCCCGGTGTATCTATTTTAATTCTATATACGAAAGTGGCTTTTTTAAGAAAATCTCAGCATTATTCCATATATAGATATAATATAACACGAGCTTGCACGCAGCTGTTCGAGTGTAAATGCTCGCGGCTCGAGAGCGTGAGAGTGAGAGAAAAAAAGCAAAACAGCTGAGCGGAACTCGCGTCATTGGCGACGGCGGCGGCTGCTGCTGGCGTTCAAGTGCCAACGCCGCCGCAAAAGAGTTTAGACAAAGGGGCCTCGTTAGGAACGAGTGGCGCGCAAACGGCGCCGCGCGCGATTACAAAAAGTTGGAGCCGCTGGTTATATTGGCAAACACTCGTTACAACACTGCGACGGGTTACACACACACACACACACACACACACATACACACACATACACACACACACACATATATGTATATGCGAATAACATGTATATGTACTTATTTTTTTCAAAATATAAAAATAAACCATAACCTGCTTATAAGGAGTTATCGATCGCTGCTGCATAAAGCCTCTTCGCGTGAGCAACAAAATATATGCATCGGCAGCTCGCATCAAGCAATTATTCTCGCATCAAGGTATATCTCACCAGGGATATAAATAAAGACGCTTCGAGTGGGAGGGCTCCCGGCTAATCTGTGCCACGCATCCGCATAATATATAGGAAATATAAACGGCTATAAGTTAAATTATTCCGTAAAATTTTTCAAGCTAACATCCCTGCAGCGTAGCTTGTCACGCGAGATTTTTCGACTGACCGACCTAGATCCCGGAACTGCAGGAGAGAGTGAAACGCGCGCGCGCGCAGGATACATTATTACTATCATCGGTAAAGCAAAGCTCTCTCTCTCCTCTATAGTGTGTATAGAACGGACCTGCGATTCCCCGTTCCCATGGTTACGCGGGGCTCCACGCCGGCGGACTCTTCTTCCGCCTGCACGAGCTTTTGCCTCTTAACTGTCTCGTCCACGTCGTCGCGAGAAAATACTTTTGTACGTCGACGATTTCCGTATATATACAATGTTCGAATATATATATATATATATATATATATATATAGAGAGAGAGAGAGAGAGAGAGAGAGAGAGAGAGAGTGATTCGACGACCATCCGTTGTTTCGCTGAATTTTTGAAGGAAAAAGAAGAATGATACACGCGAAGAACGTGAGCGCGGCGAGAAGCAATCGTTAATAACCCGTTAACGCGCGCTCTACTGGAAACTGTGTACACACAGGAGGCAGCTAGCGCGTGCGCGTATATATTAGTATTCCCCGAGCGGGGCATTGATCATCGAGAAAAGCTCGCCTCGCAACAACGATTAATCACTATATGGGAATATTATACCACGGCTCGCTGTATACATACACACGGCGCTGGCCGATATACAGTTTCGACAATGCCAAACCGGCCTGTCAGAGCAGCCCTTTATTTCTTCCAGAAACATTCGCCGACGCGTCGTCTGACACGAGCAAGAGCATTACTACTCGATTTATAGATACACGATGCTAATGAAATTTATATACGCGCCTGTGTATACGATGAAATAGAGTTATCATATTTATCAATTTTCCAGCTAATATATGCAAATAGAAACTACACATATATGCAACTATACAAGAAAGCAGCAGCAGCAGCAGCAGCAAAAGCTGATTAACAATCGACAGCCTATAAGTGAACAAAAGAGTCCAATCCACTACACCCGGCGCGTAAAACGGAAATTTCAATTCGCTTTGCGACGCCGTCGTCAGCCGCGTGTATACCCAGAGCGACAGCGTTCATCAAGCTCATATAGAGCCTGAGCACAGCCGACTGAAAAGTCGATCTTCGTCAAACTGCAGTATAGCGTGTTACCATAAAGAAACACGTGCGCGCATATCGCGTGTGTGTGTGTATAGAAATGGCGCGAGGCTCGTTAATCAAGCGGCGCGTAATGCGCGTGATGGATTAAAATTCCCGCAGCAGAGCGACGCGTAGAATACCGGTTGTGTTTTTCTTTTCTTTCTGCCTTTCTTTCTCTATGCGGCTGCTGCTTGTTTTTGTCCACGAGAACCTCGTCGCTCATGTGCGAAGGCAGCCTGTCTCGGGGAAAACTAATTTTCCCGTTGACAAGAACGCGCGGATTTTACTTTGCGCCGCGTGTTTTTATACTGCGCGCGCACGTTCTACAGAGAGAGGGAGAGAAATTATTTAAATTTTTTTCTCTCGTACGCCGAAGACTCGATGTACGTTGCGCCTCGATAGGAATTAGTATTATTCCGGTCTTGTATAGCGAGCGTTAAAAACAAGGTAGCTGGAGTGTTGTAAAGAAAAAAAAATAAATAAGAAAAAGTTTCGATCTCTGTATAGACTCGCGTGTTATACGGCGTAACCTGCCATTCAGGCTCTCCTGGCCGAATGAGGAAGGAAGCGCTGCATCGTATAGTAGCGCGGAAGTAGCTGAGTGGAAAATCGAAGCCGGATTTTTTCTTCTTTTTCGCGAAACATCCCGCCATCGACTTTCACCGCACTATGGGAATACAGTCTAATTTCATTCAGGAAAACGTTCCCACATATATATATATATATATATACATGAAACGCTATGAGACTCGTGCATAAGGCATTTTCCGATAACTCATCTCTCGCGATTTATAATAAAATATGAATAGCGCGGACGTAATACCGACAAATATAATCGCATATCAAGTTTTGTTATTAGTGCTACTCGCTGCTCTATAATTAGCTCGCATATTACCGAGGTAAACATCATTTGCGCGCATTAGCGGGCAGCAGTTTCCCACAGTCTGAAAATAGTATAGCTTTGAAACGAAGGCCCTTCTCTACTAAGCATACGCGCGCACAGCCTCGTATATATATATATATATATCCAGAGTGAAAATGGAGAAGTACGGCGGCGCGGCTGCAAAAATAGGCGCAAATTATCCGTGAGAGAGAGATGACTCGTTCCGCAGGCATCAGTCGCGTCGTCGACGCTGACAAGCCTAAAGTGTGCTATTATACGCACGTAATACTTCCGTCGTACAAGTAGCGCGGATTTAGTTTCAAAGCCGTGAATAAGCCGCGCCTGCTCCATTAGATCTTGCAGGTGTATAGTATGAGCGCAAAAAAGCAATTTTAGGAACTCTAATAATGATGGCTAAACCCCGCGGCGTGAAAACCCATAGGATCTGCAACCCATTACTCAAAAAAAAAAAAGCATCAAAGCTCGTCGGAGCTTTATCGATTTTCGAGAGGCACGCGCGCGCGCATATATGTACACACAGAAGCGCAGCAGCAGCAGCAGCTCACAGACACGCGCCATTTCGAGAATGCGCGTGCGGATTATTCGTTAGCTTCCGATTCGGACGCGCAACTAGGGAAATTCCGGTCGATTTGACGCAACGGAGAGATAAATCTGGATTGCGATCCGCAATCGCGCAGCAATAAACTGCTCGTCCGGAGAGTAACATCAAACACGAAAGTTATGGTCGTCTGCGCGAGTGCAGTGTATATACGGACACGATATACACACAACTAGAGGTTATACATCGAAACGCAGCTGAACTGTAAACCCGCGCACGCACGGCGTGTCGCGCATCTCATCGCCAGATGAAAGCGAGTAATAAACTTGCGCCTTTTTAGCATCGGCAGATCGCGAGTGCGAAGCTCCGCGACCATTGGACGCATCCGCGCGCAGTTTTACGAGGCCGGTCGATGCAGCGCGAGCTGACGCATTGTTCCCGAGGCGAGCGATTACCGGGCTCATAAAAATTCAACCTGCTCTGGCAAATGCCTTCCGCCATACCGAATATATATATATATATATGCATGAAGAGAAAGGAAAAGCCACGAGCCCCAGCTGAACGTCGCTGCTGCAGACGACGAGTCGCCAACGGGAGCGTTTCTTCCGCTGCACTTAATGGCCCCGATCGTTTCCAGATGACGCGCCGATCTTTGGAGGGGTACATTTTTTTTACTCGCGGAGTTCGTATGATAACCGAGTGAGAATTGACAAGGTACCGCGTGGTCGTAAAATTGCAACTCGAACTAATTCACAGGAAGAAACAAAGGTTTTTCAAGCTCGTTTATACGCGAAGGAAACTACTACGGCGATCGGCCAGTATTAGTAGTACAGCAACACACGAGCGGCGGTGCAGAGATAGCCGGCCCCAGAGGAGAAGTAGATTTGCTGTAAGCCTGCGCGCACCTATATACCCTCAGGGGGTCCGGTTGGTCGAGTGTATACGTCGACCACGACCGCTCCAAGCCACTTTCGCTCCGGCTGCCACTGCTGATGCAGTGGTGAGGGACTGACACCCACCGCTACCTTAGCTCGATCCGACTCCTGACTCTTTTCTGTGTAGAGAAACGATCTGATGCGCATATATATATATATATATGTATGTATGATAGTGTGCGAAGTAAAGAATCTCGCGAAAAATAATTCAATCTTTCAATACACTATACTTTTTACAAGGTATATATCAAGTACGACACAACAAGCCATTCTGTCGGAGCTAGCGAACGAAAGTTTCTTCGGCGATTTCTTCGCACAATTCATTACGGCAATTTCCCTAATAGCTCGCAGATTCCTTAAACTTCTTGTCCCCCGAGGAGCCCCGGATTAATCGCCTCCGATATACCGCGCGCTTGCGGCAAAAAGCTTTAATACTCCCTCGGCTCTGCCGCGTCGCCGCTCATAGTGTGTAAAAAAAGAGGATCAGCTACTCGATAACCGCTCGTTTGCGGGGAGAGAAAAGTTGGCGCCGAATCATCCCCATTGCGCGCAGTTTATTTCAATGGGTTCAGTGGAGCCTATCCCGGTCAGAGTGCGGAGTGTACAGCGGGTTGAAGGAAATAAAATCGTGATCTAAGCGCGGAGGCTTTTCGAGTCCGTTGCGGGGGCCAATAAAATGCAATTTCGCCTCTGCCGCACCGGGTGTATATATGTATAGGCAAGTCTCTCCTGGCGAGCCGAGCGAATATCCTCGAAAAGTTTGCCATTACGTGAGTCTTTTACGGAGAGGCAACTCGCTCTCTGCGTATCAGTGGGCGTGCGCGCGCTCCGGTAGAGCCGAAAGAGGACCGCCGTGTGTATCGAAAGTGGGAGACTCGATATTTTCATACATTTGCAGACGAGGATGTATAGAGCAATAATCTACGAATCGACAGTGTAAGGCAGAGATGTAGGAAAAATAATGCGACAAACCTTGTTAGAAACTCCGTTGTATCTGAGCAGCTTCTTGCAGCACTTGCCACGGTTCTCGTAGTAAAACATCTGCACCATCTCGGCGCGCTCGGTCGCAGCGCTGACCGTGAAAGGTCCGGCGCTTCTCCGATTCTTCTGTTTCTGCTGACTAGATTGCTGCTGCTGACTAGATTGCTGCTGCGTCGGGGGCGGCGAATCCCGGCGCCCCAGGGGCACGCACGGACACCACCCCGAGACCATCACACCTTTTGCCCTGCTATCCCCCGCGCACACCACTGTATATATGCCACCCGGCCCTTCCCACTGCGCACAACACCGACGCAACGATCTTTCGCGCTCTTTGTCTCTCTGTCTTTCAAAGGTTCATGCTATATATATATATGCGTGTATACTCGTGCAAGTGTTCAAACGGAGCCGCCACCGAACTCTCGTCTCGAGTGTGATGAGGGATTCGCGGCCCAGTGATCGCGAGAGAGGCTGCTGATGCCCCGCTGCTGCTGCGTCTTCGGCATTTTCGCTCGAGGCTCTTGTGCACACCGGCGCGCGGATCTGCAACAGGAAATTTAAGGAAATTTTTAGAATATTTCAAGGGGGAGTTTGTAATGTATAAGAGAAAGGATGTATTAAATGCGCCGCCGTCGACCCGGATTAATTTGTTAGGCGGGGAGTCAATTAAATCGAGTCTTTAGCTGAAAAGTCAGAGGCGGCCGAAGCTCTATATATAATACAATGCTAATTTTTCTACCGCGCGCTTTAATCGTTTTTAATTAAAATTTAAATTGACTTTCGTTAAATTTCGCCGCGGGCATATACAGCGCCTTTGAAATTTATTCATGTTTTCGCACGTGACGTCTCCTGATCGAAGATAGCTCCGAGCGCATTATTGAACGAATCACAGCGTTTAGGTAAATGAGCGTTTAACCGGAAACTTATATTTACAGCTTAATTAATCATCGCAGCTAGTTAATTCGATATGTCAAACTTTCGCGAGATTTTCCTCAAATGGAGCGTCGAGCCGCTCGTTAGACTCAACTTAGGATAAAACGCGCGGCGCCTGCACACACTCACGAGCCTCTTTAGCCCGAGCTCTCGCGAAAGTAGATGCGATTTAGCGCCGTCCTTTCAAGAACCGCTGCAGTCGTTTAACTTTTCTCTGTTTTTTCCTTACACTCGACTGCAATTTTGCGTTACACAAGGCAGCGCTCTTTACTCCGTATTATTTTCGCATCTCTTTGAAATATGCGTGCGATATCATATCATATATATATATACAAAAACGCGGACGGCTTTTCTTCTCAAATGAGTAAAGCACAGCGCAAACGAGAACAATTCAGCAGCGGCGCAGCTGTCACGCGCAGGGCGCCGATCGCGTTTCGTGCATATATAGCGGAGGTGTTTTGAAACGAGCGAGACTTTCCCGCTCGTGCAAATGGAAGCTCCTGGCAGCGGAACCGAGTAAATAGAGAGAGTCATGCTTTTGTAAGCTCCGCGCGCGCGAAAGCTCCCTCTCGTTCGTTCATTCGTTCTATAAAACTCGGGCGACGGCGTATACGTATATATCTATACTATATAGCTTCGATTCCACGTCACTCGTGCGCGCGCGCGCGTTGACATTCCCGCTGCCTTTGTTTGATTCGCCGAACTAGTTTGATTGTTCTGATTGAATAAGTTGGGAAAAGCTCCGCGAGCGGCCGCGATTTCAAATTCGATTCTTGCCGGCGAATATAACCGCGAGGGAGCTAGGCCAAAGTCGGGAGGAACTTTTTCCGTTCGTGTTCAGCTATTATATAGATCATCGCGCCCGAAGGCGGCCGGCTGCTGCTGCTGCAAGTTTCCCAAGCTAATAAACTGCTCTGCCGCAGCGAACCTCCGCCGGCTATCTTTTTTTTCGACGGGATACGGAGTAGCAAAAAATTTTATCGCTTTCGTCGCAGTTCTTTTTTTTATACTCTTGCACATATTCGATTGGATCCGGAGTTTTAATTGAACTTCTGCATCGCTGAAGTGTGCATCGGTGTTTCTTTTTTATAATAAGGCGACGGCAAAAGTGGCGTCGACGCGTCGAAGAGGACAGCCGCTCTGCACAACACATGCGCATACAATAATTTCGTTCCCGCGCAAAGTTCCCGAGAGGTCAGACTGACGCACGCGCTATATATATATATGTATATATTTACGTATATATACTGGTTCGGTGAGCAAAGTTCCCGGCCTATATTATACATCCTTGAAATCGAAGTAGCCCGCGGCTGAGCGCTCGACGACACTCCCTTATATACACATCGATATATATATATAACCAACGAGCCTTGCACGTCGTTACCCGCACTTTGCGTGCCTTGTCCTCTTTTTTTCTCTTCTCCTCTTTGCTGCGGGGAGTGACATTAAAGGCTCGTCGTCGAGGCTTTACGATATACGCCCTTTGGATTGCTTTACTCCTTGTACGCTTTCATAATAAAACGCGGAAACTATCGGGAGCTTATACGACGACGACGACGGGCCATCAGCCTTTGCTGTAAGAAGCCATTGCGACGGGGCTGTAGAGGGACCGAAAGGAAGCTATTAAAATGTATGGAGGATTTTATTAAGTTGCTCAAAAGAAAATGGAAAATGTTTCCTTTTCTTTCGTCTATATATATATATATATATATATATATATATATATATATATATATATATATATATATATATATATATATATATATATATATATCGTCGACTGTGAATAAATTCATCGAGATAAATTTATAAATTATAATTTCGCAGCTACTTTTCGTAGGAATTATAAGCGACAAACGCAGACTCGAGGAAATCAAATTTCAAAGATTAAACAAGACTTCCGACTTGTTTCTAACTCAATCACACGGAATAGAAGAGCTACTCGAGATTAAAATCGAATGATAAAATCCAGCCAAGTTAAGCATCCGCATAGTTGCCCATCTTTTCAACACGCCGAATACCCGCGTCCAAGAAAGAAAGACTACACGTATAATACTCTATATATCCGCTGCTCGAAATCCTTTTACGACTTCTCGATAATCTCGTTATAATGCTTAGCACGGCCCGAGGATCCCAAAATACTCGCTCAAACTTCTAGAATCTCAGCTGAAGCTCCGGTCTCCCCCCCCCCCCTCCTTTACTCGAGGAGGAAGCAAAGTGCTCTCTCGAACATGTTGTGTGTTGGGATTTTCAGTTTACAGGAGGGGGACGAACTTCATACGCGCGGCTTCTTTCATTATCCTAATCCGCTGGCATTTCCATCGTACATCTTATACATACACACATAGCGGGTAATATACGAGGGTGCATATAGGAGGGCAGCTCGATCAGCCGCATTACACGCATCTGTACATCTCTAATAAACATTAGCGAAATTTTCATTCATCGGGATTACGATATATTCCGGTCACGCGCGCAATTTCCAAATGACTTTCGGGCCAACGCCGCGGACCGCCAGATTCTGCATATATATACCACTTTCCCCCGCGGATTGCCGCGTTCATTATCAAGTGTTATATATACATACATATAGAGCTAACCGCAGCAGTATACGCGGCAATTACCTCAAAGCATGATCATCGTCGTCATCGTCATCGAGCTCTCGCAAAACACGAGCCGCTTCCACCGCATAAATCGATCCTGCCTCGCAAGGGTTACACGTATATATATATATAAGTATAGGAGAGCAAGACCGCGTGTGAAAGAAGCAAAAAAACGGAGCCAAGAGAAACGAGCTGTCACGTGCGCTACAAAACCAAGCGCGCAGCTGGTTCTCCGCTACACTTATACACAGATATATACATAATGTACCGTATGCGCGAAAAAAAAACATCTCGACTCTTCTCGAGTATTAAGAGATTCGGATTGAATATAAAATATGATATGAAATACGAGACGATCGTGCATCTTCGCACACACACACACACACACACACACACACACACACACACACGCTCACATACATTCACAGCTTACCTGCGATATCGCATCGTAGCGGAGTGAAAGTCGGTCTGTAACATTTTGCTGATCGGCCCGCTCGTAAATGGAGTTACACGATCGTAGTGGCGCCGATGCAGAAACAAACAAACAAACAAACAACAACAACTGGCCGAGCGTATAGGTGCGGGGATTATCTGACAATGAAACACGGCAATTTCCGGGGTAACGACGGCTCTACAGCGCAGCACAATAACGAACGACTTTGCATTGAAGCGGCTATACTGCTGCTGCTGCTGCTGCCACTGCCGCCGGAAAATAATCTACGCCCTCTCCGCTATTTACTGCTCGCGCGAGCAGCAGCAGCCCTTTGCGCATTGTGCGCGCGTATATATAGCATAACGGCAGCTTGCTCTCGGCAGGAGAGCCCGTGCGTTTATTGTAATGCCGCGGTTAAATCCAACGCTCGATTCGCACATCGGCAGGACTGCGTGTTATGCGTATACAACAGGACTGATATGTCGTTGGGATCTGCACTCGATATACGCGCGCTCTGCGAGGCAGTCTGTGTCTTTGATGGGGCAGCGACTCTCTCACGACACTCGCGCTCTCGGGCGCGGGGGCGTACTGTTCGATTCGATGCTGCCCCCGCGGTGGCGACGTCTGCACGAGGCGCTGGCGCATGCGCATATAGCGCTCTCTCCGGCGGGGGCTGGATATACATATATATATACATATAATCCCGGCTCTATACTCGACCTTTGTCTTCCTGCTTGATTCCGTCCGGCTCTGATATATGCGTGCGTCTCGCGATCTTTCAAGGCCCATATGCGGGACAAGTGCTGCGATAAAAGCATGCCTGTATATGTGTTTCGATTCTGCAGTGTAGAGTACGTGGACAAATTTTCTTATCTCACATTCAGAACGCTCGCTCTACTCGTGCTATATACAAATGGAGATGGATCGAGTGGGCCGCTGTACATTTAGTCTCAGTGCGCGAGAGAGTATTAGTAGAGCACTTGAATCCGACTATATACACTCGCCGCGCGCAGATGTTATAATTTATGTATACCGCGCAGTAGTATATATACGCATCGGACTATCCGCGCTGGCTCTCGAAACACCGCGCAAGTGGCACTTTGTCGAGCACTTTATAACCGAAGAATAATCGACACGCGTTTATTTAAAACTGTGTGTGCTTTTGAGAGTACACTGACCCTCATCTTCTTCCGGCGTACAACTTTTTATGAAAATTGCCAAGCTTACACTGCACTTGTTTACGTGCCCGCGTGTCTGTATACCTATATATTGCACCGGCCTATATTGTGTGTGTGTGTATATATATAGCGGGCTACATTCCGACGCGTTTCTTCAGGTTATTCGCTATACCCTGCGGAATCCCGAAGTGTAAGCGTTATAGCTTCGCTCCCCGCGTATCTGGGTTAATCTTTCATTCGAGGCTTTCTCTCTCCCTACACTGCGCCGCTGCGCGCAACTCTGAAAAAGAAGTGTTTAATTAAAACTAACGCTCGGAAAAGCCTGCATAAATCGCGGGGCCAGCCAACGCGTGTGTGCGCGTATATACGCGTTGGCACCATACACGTATATATGTATATATATAAACATAGATGCGCATAGTATAGGGAAAGAGCTGCGAAGCTCGGGCGGCGACGAAGAGCGCGTTAAGTGCTTGTAAAGCGGCAGCTCGGCGTGAATACGGATTTTCACGTTAAAGCTGCTTCTGCAGGTTTTATGCACACACTCGCACGCAGGGGAGTATAAACGACCCTCCCCCGCAGTCGGTCGGTCGGTGTACGTACGCATTGATCAAACTTTATTTTATTACAATATAATTTATCGCTGGAAAATAAGGCGACGCCGCAAAGATGCGACGGTGTATGACAGCCAACATAGTCGAGTGCGCGCACCTTATCTATATACATATATATATATATGTATATAGTAGAGCTATAGAGGAGCGATTAATCCAAGCAAACTGGCTCATCACTCGTCGACGCGACGTATATATCCTTGTGCGCGCACACGTGTGTGCATCATCAGCGAGGCACACTGAGACATCTGCTCGTGACGTTCTCTCCGTCAGTGCACGTCTGCATAATACGTGCGCACCTCGAAAGGCTTATACATTCCAAGCGATTGCGACGAATCTGCTCCTTCGCTCGCTCGCGCGCGCGCGACTTCCTTCCGCCTTACTCCCTCCTCCCTCTTCCGCTCAGCCTGACGAGGTGAATTTAGTCGAACAAAAGCTACGTACACTATATATGCGTCGCTCCTCTATACGCGCGTGTGTATGTATGTATATATATATATATATATATAGCTTCGTATACGTGGTTTGGTTTTTCGAAAGACTCTCGCATATATAGAGTATATAATGCATTATTCGCGGGCACACGTCTTCCTCGGCCGTAAAATTTACGAGTCCTCGATACACACACACACGCACACACACTCGCTGCTTGAGTGTTTTTCAATATTTCTCGCGGTATACACAGCGAAGACTCCAGAAACTTCAGCGTCGGATTTACAATTTTCAACAGCGAAGCTCGTCCTCGTAAAATACTTTAACAGCCTCGCCCTCGCACTGCACGCACACACACACGCACATTCGCTTTTTACGAGAGTTGAGGATCTGTTGCTTTTTCTCTTGCGAGAGAGTAGCGGTGTATATACTGTTAATGTCGATGGGATGTAGTGTATGTGTGTGTGTGTGTATGCAGACTGTTTTGCAGTGCGAAGCTCACGTCCATTCCAACTTCCTGTTCGTGACCGACGCACCGGCTGCGCTCGGGTGTCACTCAAGAAGAATTATAATTCTACTGTATATATCGTTATCCCACATTTCGGATCGGTCCAGATATTCGATGATTATACAACGAATATTTTCCTGAAATATGTAAACATCATATATTACAGTCCTCGGTTATATTCTCGGGTCGTTGTACTCGTGAGTGAAAATGTCACTGCACTCGTGCGTTTGCGCGCGTCACGCTTTTCAGGATTAATTTTCTTTCGGCGACACGTATCGTCCGAGCGCGAGTTTTGAAACTCTGCTAATTTCACTGCTCTGCTCATTAACGCCTCTAATTGTAAAAGTTTCTATGGCAATCAACGATCCTTAAAACTCAAGCTTTTATAACATCTAGCGCGATGATGGAATAATAATTATAAGAGCAAAGCCTTGTATATACTAATTATCCCAAATCAATGTCAGCGCGGCGAGTGACACTAGGCTGCGTTTAACGTTGCGGACTTTTCATCGGCTTATATATCTGGGAGTTTGCGATCGTAAAATACTGATAGAGAAAAAATGTCAATCGTGTAAGTGAAAAGCTTCAAATGGCGATCGTTGCACGACCGCATGCTGACTTGACCGAAAAGACAAACTGGAGCAGTGCGGATATATATATAGTTGAAAAGCTCTCTTTTAGATTGAAGAGATATTTTTGATGCGTATAATATATTAACAAATCAAAAAGAGTTAACAACATCTTTCTTCGCGTTAGTTACAGGTTTATTGCTACTGGACATTTTTTTCCCACTTCGATTCTACATTAACGTTTCAACAGTGTACATTGATACTAATCACGATTCACTTAATAATTCCTCAGCTTTATATAACACGTTCCAGAACTCTCTTTTATCTATATATAATCGTCTTTCGATTTAACCTATAACAATGACAAAGTTGTCCAACCGCCTATATATACACACTTTCCATTCAACCGTATTCTATATATACACTGTATGTACAGCTCTCTATATATATAATACAGCTGTACAATGCGAGTGGTATATAACACCGCTAGAAACGCCGCGAATCTGCAGCGAGCGAGGCATTAATAATGCGAAAGAGAGCGAGATGGAAAAAGCAGCAGCAGCAGCAGCAGCGAGACGAGACTGGCCACGTATATAAATCCGCATAAAAATTCTATGGGGAGGACGAAGCCGGCCAGAAAAGCCTTTGGCCGCTCGAGTCTGGGAATTGTTGGCGCCACTCCAGAATTCGGTAAAAGCTCTGTACGCGTAGCGCGCGACGAGCGAAGCTAGCCCGCGGAGCAGAAAATAACGAGCGTTCGATACTCAATTTTGCCTCGACGGATAATTGGACATTTTATACGCCGTCATTGTACTATCCCGCTCCTATATGCGGTTCTTTTACTCCCCCGCCTTTTATTCTTAATGGCAGAAGTGCTCGAGCTCTTCATTATTCCGATCTTCAGCTGACTGTACATTATAATGTATGTCTAATTCTCTTTAACAATCTCGATAAGCGGATGCGCTGCACGAGGTATTATATATATTATAATCAGTCGTCGGCGGCAATAAGCTATGGGCTCTGATTGATTCGCGCAAGCGTTACGCCGCAGTTTTGCCGTCGCGCGCGCGTGAGTTGAAGCTCGATGATGGGGTTAGCCGATGAGGATTATTCGGTCTACCGGTTATGGGCAAAGAACTTGTACTATATATACATGTATATTGTATGTAGACCACGGATGTATGTATCATCTATATATATATATATATATATATATATATACACATCAGGGGCAACGTTTGTTTGTAGCTTTATTCGGTCGCGCGCAATAACATCACTTTTTGTATTCGGATTACGCGCAAGTAGGATTGAATATCGCGCGGCGACAGCCTGTATATACGTAAGGACCGAGTATATAGTGTATACTCTCTTTCACATGAAGCTGCGGATAGATTACCATCTTGTCGGCTTTGTCGAACCAGCTCAATCGAGTTAAGCAGTGCTTTTGTAAGGCTGTTGACCGTGATAATGTCTGCATTTAATCTACCTTATGCTTTTCACCGTTATATATATATATATATATATATATGCGTGTGTATATGTGTATACAGGACGCCGGATGCGCGCATTAAGTTATATTGAAAAACAAAACTATATATTTAACTGTGCGATTGCGATATTATCCGGGACGCGCACGTACGGGAAAAAAGTCGGATAAATAAATCACGCAGGTTTTAGAGCTCGACCCCCTCGCTCTCTGGAGAACTCGCCTAATCCGCGTTTTCCATAAGTCCTCTTTCTCGAGCGCCAACTATCCTGCTCTCGCTTTCCATAATCTGCTAGTTCAACATTTTGGTAAGAGACGCGGGTAATGTATGTATAGCCTTGTCATATATATATACGTATATAGTGGTCATTCGAAAAAGAAACTCTCGCTCGAGAAAAAAAGGCTGCCCTCAATCTAACAATATAAGTACATTCACTATTGGCACATTCGACGCTCTGGGCCATTGGCCAAACGATCCCAGTCGCTTTACTCTCTCTACGTACATATACAGGTATAGTCGCGCGTGTCCCAAGCCTTATCGCGCGCTGACTTTGGCCGCTGCGCAGCGGCTTCCCTCTTCGGCAGCTCAGCCCGTATCCTCGCCGGCAGCGGCGGCGACGACGGAGCGGCGGGGGTGGGGTATATATAAGCCCCCTTTATTCGGAGCGTCGGGCGCGCCGCGCAGCATCAGCCAGACACGCGGGCTCTTCTCTCTACACGCGCGATTTATTGATCCACGCACAATTCTCTGACGCCGCTCCCGAGGCCTTTCTCTCATTCCTGCACATGTACGCAGCCGCGCTGATGGTCACACACATATAAACGTATATCGCTATTATGTTACGAGCATAATTACCTCGAAAAAAGAGCCGTGAGACAGAGCTTAATTCATAATCTATATACCGACAGATATACCCGACAAGTCTTGCGCTTCCTGATCCGATTGACTGCATATATATATATATATATATATATATATATAGCTCTATATCTTTTCCGTGCAGGTCTTTCTCTTGCGTCAAAGGCTCGTGAAGAGGATTTGATCTCATTGTCGCGCGCGGGACGATCGGGTGACCTCGACAGTGCTCTCGCGGAAGATATATATATCTTTCTCTCTGTGTTTCGTTAATCGGATCTACAGCAGTTTTATTATTTGTGCGCTTCGCTCGTAGAAAATTAAATTCTCGCAAGCAAAGGGCTCTTTAATCAACTTTTCCTATACATCTGCCAATCTCAAAGAGAGCTGGGAATCGCAGACAGTTTTCGTTTGTATATTAAAAAAAAACAACAACGACATCAACAACGAGTGTATATAGAGCCGCAGTGCGTCCGTTGTTGCGCGGCGAAACAAACGCCGGGAAAGAAGGAGAGACGCGGGGGGAAAGAGCGAGTCGGCTTATAAAAATTCGCCGGTCTTAATGAAAGCTGCGCGCAGGACTCGCAATTTATTCAAATCTATGCTAACCAATATTGTGGCTACGACGGGGCTCTAAAATTTCCGCCCCAGCGCAGCGCGCCGGAGGATGAGAGACAGAAGGGAAATCCTTGAGCATAGCGCAGGCAATTCGCCGCCATTATCGACTTTTCCTCTTTCTTTTCGTTAATATTGCACTCGACGAGGGACGTCGGCGGAGTTCTATATATACGTTGAAATAATAATAGTCATCGCCTGCATGCCTTATTACCGTTGAAAGAAGGAAAAATATCGCCGTATATACAACGAAGATCAAGCAATCGAGTATAATATCGAATGGACCTGTGGTTTTCCACACGCACACATACACACACATAGTCTCTCCTCCATTACGGATTTAAATATTGATCCGCGGCTGGTGCAACGCGCTAGAGCGAATTCTCGCGGTAATGGAATCTCAAAAGTGAACCTCGAGCTCGATCGCTACAGCCGAATCGCAGATCAAAGTTGCGCCCGATAACCGAGTTAAGTCGCTATACTATATATACTCGGCTAGCCGCACACACCATAGCTGCAGCGCTTCTCTATGCGCTCGGCTTAATCTTGCGCGAGAGCCGCCGCGTGCATGGGTGTACGTGCAAAGCAATTATACACACTGCGCGAGCGCATTGCTGATGCGGAACAAAGCAACCACGAAGGAGGACGATTAACGGCCAGATTAATGACCGCGACTTTGGCTCGCCGCGCGCTCGAATATTTATTACAGGCGTCCTGGAAAATCGTTCATCAATCAAGGTATACTATACTGCACTCTACTATATATGCTATGGTTTATATAGCTTATATGCTCGTAGGTATATATGGAAATTCTTCGGATTCGTATTACGTGTTCGGAAAAATGGCGTATTTCTGCGCGTATATGCGGGATGAATGACCGTTTTACCTTTCAAGCGCTAGCTCAACAAGGTGTCAACGAATATAATCCCTCTATAAAGCTTGGAGCGTACCAGCGCGCGTATAATTCTACACCGCGAAATTTCAATACGGAATTTTAGTATTCGATAGCGGGGCTGTGCGAGAGAGAGAGAGAGAGAGAGAGAGACAGCAGAGGAATTTTGAGAGCAATGATATATATACACCTATATAACACTTATAGGTATATATCCGGGCTGCAGTCTATGGTTCATCCAATCCGAGAGCGAGAGATGAGTTGCAGCTCACGAGCACTGCACCGGCGTATATAAATTATTTCGCTGCTCGAATTCTCGCCCAAAGTTGGGGAATACTATTTTTCTTTTCAAAATAATTAATAAAGCTCTAGCGTGATTATTTAAGTAGAATCGGACGTTACTATAACAATGAGAAAAAGCGTTCCTTATAATAAACCTTATCTAATTATGCAATTTGTGGTGAAATAATAAAATAATACTTTTCAATCAGTATAGCGACTTCGCGTAGTTATAATTTTAATTACAAACAAATGCAATTGCGCGTCGCGTAATACACGCAGCACAGCTTCAAAGGTAACGCGATAGGTGTACACCTATATAGCATTCACGCCGCGGGAATTCCATTTGCATGAGTGCAGCACCAGCAGCAGCAAAGCTGCAGCTCTTTACGGACTCGTAAGTGCGCGTATAAATTGAATATAAATATTAAATTTCTACAAACTACACGCTCTTACGAGTCCCGCCAAAGCGAGATAAATTTGTTAACGCCGAGCTACGGTATATATTCTCGCTTCATTTGCACAGAAGCCGCGCGCGATCGCGGGCTTTTGGTACTGTCAATAGTCGCCCCTGCGTAGTCGCCTCTTTTTAATGAAAAATTGTAAACATCAACAGAGAACAGAACAATGTTTGCGCCGCGGGTGTCTTTTATTCATAAAGCCGTGCGATAAAATGCAGCCACTGAATTATTTAAAAGCGCTCTTCTTCGCGCGTTAAAAAGCTCGAGCGAAACATTTTCGTTTCTGACATGCTGCGGAATGAAGGGATTCGTGGGCTTGATTCTTCGATGCATCTCAATTTTTTTACTGCATTGCGTAATAATGATTCTTACGCCCGTGCCGAAAACGTCGCGTACGCAAAATTACGAGCCACCTGTAGCGGCATAAATCAATGTGCCCGCGATTCTCCGTCGACTTTTCTATTCAGTATATACATATAGCTTCAGAGTAAACAAAAGAAAATTAAATCTAATCCCAAAGACGCGCTTTATCGCACGTCCATGCAGCGGTGGATATCGGATATAAAATGGCTCGAGGCTACGAAAAATTCTAGCCTTGTGAGATTTCTCGAAATTCCACGCAAAGCCGCAACTCCGCGCCGAGCGAAAGGATCTCTCGTGTATATACCGCTGCAGCGACGAGCCGCATATTTTTCTCGCCGGTAGAGAAAGCTCACGCTCTCTCTCTCTCTCTCTCTCTCTCTCTCTCTCTCTCTCTCATGGGATATGTCGCGAAACTTTTCGGATACTTCAATAGAGCGAGGAATTTTCGCCTCCAGCGTAGGCGGCAGAGCTCAGCCACGAGATATATAACTGAGAAAAAAGTTTAGGCTATTTTTACTATAGGGAATATTTACCTTCGGGAGATGAAATGCTAAACCGACGGATTTTTTTCAACTGCAGTTTTAATCTTTGGTTTCTAATAATATGTGTGAAAAAAGTTGATGATTTGTTATTGCGCAGTGACGCTCTGAAAAGGACGAATACGACAAGCATACGAGAAGAAAAGCGCATATATGCGTGTGTGTTACAAGGACTCCTGAGGGAATTCTGGGAGATTATGTACTCGAGTGTTGGTAAGCCTGCAGTAGATATCCTGCCTTTATTTTCTTCCGTAGTAATCAAAGAAAAGCCGCGTCTACGCGTAGGGGAGACCATCTTGCGTATCATAGATAATTTTTGCTTTCGATTGGAACTTGATCAAGAAAATTTCAATCGACCAAAATACAAAAAGCCACTGTAAATTAATAAACCAATCGTTCGGCGTTGATCGAAAAGTTAAACACAAAGTTGGCCAATAAGATCGCTACTCCCGCAGCCAAGACTCGGCAAAATAAGAACGAGTATAAATTGCGAAGCTGTGCGCCGACCTAAAGGCAAACAAGAAACAAACTTTCGGATGATATCTCTCGCGCCAACTTTCGAGAATCTTTTATTTATTACCTTGTTTGTCTAATATACGAAGAAACGAGAACGCGATGTGAAATTGTTTCGTGCAGTAGCCGCAGCCTTAGTTAGAGCCGTTTCACCTAATAAAGGCTTGCGAAAACTTGATCGACCCTACGGGGAACACGCCGGAAAAGGTCAAAGGGCTTGAGGGAGTTGTAGGAGTATATATAGAGAAAAGCAGAGAGCAATAAAACAAGAAGACTAAATAGAAACGAACGACTTGATCAACAGCGCTTTATCCCTCGGATTGCGGGGGGGCTATAGTTATTTATTAGAAGGGTTAATTTTTCTTCTAGGCTTACATAAGCTCTCTCTCTCTCTCTCTCTCTCTCTCTCTCTCTCTCTCTCTCTCTCTCTCTCTCTCTCTCTCTCTCTCGTGAGCGCGAGGTTTGTTTTGGAGATTGCTTTTGTGTGTGCAGCGTGGATTTTCGGAAAAGTAGTTTCCAAGTGGGCCGACGACTCGGCACGAGTAAACTTTGTCGAATCTTATTCTCTCTTTTTGTTTATCTTTTACGGCTCGCTTCCACTATATATATATTACGCGACTGGCTGTTTCACCAAGATATTTTTTTTCTCTATACGTGATGTTCATGGTAATTTAATACATCGGAAACTCTATACTGTAAACAGTATCTACCTATATATGTATATATATTTATTTTGGTCATAGACCCCCCCACCCACCCTACCACGCCCCCCCCCACCAAATTACGTAAAATTCTGTCATTTTTACGTTATTTTTGATAATCCTAAAGACCCCCACCGCCCCCAACCGCCCCCAACCCCCCCAGAGCCCCAGAACAAAAGGAAAGTTGTAAATTTTATACTAATCAAAAATTTCATTCCAAACTATATTTTCTATTTCTGAAATATTATCACTTTCAATTTGTATAAATAAATTATTAGGATTTTTACATCTAGATAATGATACATATAATTGACCATGAGAAAATAACGGTTTTTTCAAATATAAACCTACCTTATCAAAACTTTGACCTTGAGATTTATTTATGGTCATAGCAAATGCTAAAATCAAAGGAAATTGCTTTCAATACAAGATAAGTGGCAGTGAAGAAGTATTACCAGTATTTAAAGTAATTTCAGGAATGAATACTCTATTTCCAATTTTTTCTCCTGTTATGATTTCTGTTTCAATATTATACTTTAATAATTGCGTAACCTTCAATCGTGTGCCATTGCATAAACCTTCCGCTATACTTAAATTTCTTATTAACATTACAATAGCTCCAATTTTTAAATGAATTTCATGAGGTGGCAATCCTTCACGAATATTGTTTAATATTTCAATTGGAAAATTTATATAAATATTATCATCCGATTTATCAACGCCTTTATACGTAGCAGTATCTATACTAAAATATGTTTTTGTTTTGCCTTCCGTTTGATTTAAAATTTTATTATTAAAAAAATAAGCGTACTCATTATGAGATGTAAGGATTACACTATTTAATGAAAAATGCATATTTCCACCAAAAAATTTTGAACATACATCATTAGTTTTCCATTCTTTGGGTATTATGAATGTTTTGATTTTTCCTTCTCCAATTTTTAATAATAATTCTGAAAAATCTTTGTCTTGTGAACACATGTTTCTATTCAATTTTATAATGGAAGTAATATTGAAGCTATTCCACCATCTACCTCCAGGACCATCTATAAAATACATTTTATGATTTTGCTCACATACAGTTTTAAAAATATTTCTCTGATCATCATTTAATTGAACAGATATTGTTTCAAACATAGACTGACAATATGAGATCTCCTTATTAAAATCAACTGTATGAAGATTTTTCTTTGGCATTGATAAATGAAAAGATTCACAAGATTTATCCTCTGTTTCTAAAATTTGATTAATGTGAAGAAGAGCAGAATTTTCTTTATTATCCAGGAAATCTTCCGTAAAACTATTTTTATAACAATTCCATATGTGAGCACCTTGAATATTTTCTGAAAGTAAAAACCAAGCAAAGAATTGCCTAAATTGAATAGGTAACATAATTGTGCTTGCTTCATCGAAGATACCAAAAAAAAAATTTCACCAATTATGCATTAAAAATTTTATAACTAACATCTTATACTTGAAAATTAACATCAAAATTAAAACGGGGGGTTGGCGAGCAGAGCGAGCAGGAGGGCAAAGCCCCACTAGTATTTATATATACTTCAAATTTTCAAGCCCATATATACTCTTCGATATTGTGTATTATTGCAGAAAGGCAGGCGGTATATTGGCTCGCGATGCGCAGAATAAAAAAAAAAGCAGGAAAAAGCTTCTCCCAAGTTATACAGAGATCGTTCGTTATCCTTGTCGCTGCGATCCAGCTGCGTCAGCGAAAACGAGATTGGTTGGGACTCGACTATATATATACAGAACATCAGCTCTGTCCCTCGATCGCGCACATCTATATATATATATATATATATTAAGGATCCGTCGCTGAGGTGGAAAACAACGCGTGGATATATTCATCGGCTTGAATTTCGATACTCCGGGCTTTATCTTATGTATATACCATATACCTATACGCTTGAATTACGAAAGGAATCACTTTCTCATATGATAAACTTGTTATGAAACAAATCGATCTCTCGAGGCTCCCAATAATACGTTCGCTCGCATGCAAACGAGTAGGAAAATACCAACACGGGCGAAAAGCATCTCCGCATATGAGCTAAACTTCATAAGCCTTCTCGTTCATAACTCAGAACTCGGCTCGAAGAAAAACTCGAAAAAGGAGGCATTCCTGATGTCGCGCGCTCGCATAAAGAAAATCCCAACTTTACCCGAGCTCTTTTGCACACTCCTGTATATATAGCGCCTAAGGGCTGGCAGTTGTCTATATATATACACATACATATACGAATATACGACGCGGCAACGAACGACGTGTTTTTGCGCGAGGCGCCAGAGCCACCCGCAGCGCGACTCGGTGGCGCCTGCCGCGTATATAAGGCCGCAGATTTGTCAGCGGGCGGACATTAGCCTCTCCCAAGAAGGCCAATGTGCCGCCCACAGAGCCGCGCGTGAAATCTATGAATACGTCGAACTGAACCGCGCCGAGGAATTTGGGTCAAATGAGCCTGGACTAAAAATTGGTGGTGACGAATTAAAAATTTGAATGCTTCGTGTATCGATAGAATACTAAATAAAAATAAGCGTCTACTAAAACTGCTCGATATGGACTGTCATTACAGAGTTCGGTATTAAACACACGCCTGATATATGCGTTCCTTCAGAATTCCAATTAAATGATAACCGCAGCTGCGCACGTGCAGATGGGCTGAAGAAAGATAAAAAATGTAATAAAGATCCTCGAATAAGAGAAATATATATATATATGTATAAGCGCGCGTATACAGTGGTGAGAAAAGGCATAGAAAAGTAGCCAACTGCAACGTGTTATTTCGTTGTTGACTCGTCGTATACGCGGGGGCGTATAATTTAAGAGCCATATTTCTCGCGCAGCCGCGAACTGGCGGGGGTTATATCGTCGTGTCGTCATCGTGTTATACCCCCGCAGAAACAGCTCCGCGGGGAATTTCGCGGGACGTGCGGCGCCGCTTGCGACACTCAGCAGACTCTATAAATATATATATATATGTATGTATAATATGCGGGGGAGAAAACGCGCGCGGCAATTACCGTGCGGAAAAGAGCAGCCGCTCTCGGCCTTGACCACCTTTCCTCCGCTCGCAAATCAGCGTGCAACAAATTATTCGCGTTCCGTCGGCTGATTAACGCTCGGCAAGCGTGCACACAGTGCTGGGCTTATTTTAGCCCGACGCGCGACTCAAATCAGCATCGGAGTTATCGTTTGCGCTGATGAACCAAAGGCCGCGCGCGCGTGCCTATATAGCCCGATTGAATTGACGATATGAGCAGCGGCGTATGCGCATACATCATTGCTTTCTATTCCGTCTGTATATATCTGCAGCTATATTACAACTGCGAGTGTCTATATAGATATAGGCCTCGTAGTCTCCATCCGTTACAATTCCGCTGCTGCGGCGGCGGGATTAGCGATTTGTCAATTAGCCGCGAGCGCGCGAGGATCCGCTAATTTATTTACTGCCGAAAAGAGAGAATAAGGGGATTTCTTTCGAAAGGGTGCGCGCAGGACTTTTCAACGTTCTAATTCAGATTTAGGAAGCACAATAAAGCTTCAATTGTTGCTCTTTATATATAACGTTACATGGGCTCGTCAATTAGCTGCGCAACGATGACGAATGACAAAGAAAATCAGAGCCGTTCACGCAGCAACGCGAGAAATCAACTCTCTTTTATATAGTATATATAGTTATGTAGCTATTCAGCTTTGGAAGAAAAAAAAGTTAGGAACGCGTCCGCTCGAGGCTGCGAGCGTGCGGCGACTTTGGAAGCGCATCGCAGAGAATAAAGAGAGAATAGAGTCGCCCTCTTTCTTTCGCGGGCAATTAAAGTTTTTCCAATCTCCGGCTTGAACCCGCTTCGACTCGGTTTAATTGCTCGTCCCTCGTCCCCGTGCCTTCTCTATATACGTATAGCCCTCATAATACGCCCGCGGGCCCGCGCGGCTGCGACTTTTTCTATATATATCGCTTTTCTTATATATTTTCCGCAAGAGGGTGGGAAACCCGTTCATCAAACCGAGTCATCGAAGCGGCAAATATTCCGCCGCATATCCGGCCTGATTTTTCAAAGGATCCTCTCGCTCGCGCAGAGGAGAAATTCTTTCTCCCTTATACTTTTATTTTCCGGCGCTACTGCAGTGTTCCCTTGAGTAGTTCCTCGTTCGCGAGTATACACCGCCGCGAGATGTCTTGGAAGAGAGCAGACGGCCGTCGCCGGCGGCGGCTCTTCCTTCGTCCTGTGCGGCTTGGCTGGCCTCCGTTTCCTTTTTCCTCTCATCTTCCGCGCAATCGGCACTCCCTCTTCTCTCTGTACCCGCGCCAATATTTCCTTTTTCCCCGCAACCGAGCGAACAATCCGCAGCCGACCGCATGGGACGCGTATAGCGACGGGCCGAAGCGAAAAAAATTCAATTCGTCGATTCATAATATTGGCGAAGGAACGAGACTGAAGAAACATCGAGAGGATCCGCGAGAGCACAAGCTAAATTCAGTTATTATATTATATATATATGTGTGTGTGTATATAATGGACGGATATCGAGTCTGCAGTTATTCTTTACGCCAATTCTCGCGTATACGCATGTGTGGAATCAAGTTAATATATATTATTCCCAGAATAAAAGGTATAAGATGAAGATTGTGAAAGATGCATATTGATATCGACTTTGTATTGGATCTGTCTTGATAATATTTTATTTGTCTCGAGTTTTTGATCGTTTCAACTGTTTATTTTTGAAAATTTCCTCATCACAGGAAAATTTGCGCTCGAGTTATATCCGAACGTATGTTCGTATATCGCAGCCGTAGGTTCGCGCCTATAATTCAAAAGCGCAACATTTTATCCTCCATTATATTTTGTTGTATATTCGACACAACCCGGCAATATCGCGAAACGCATATATAATATGCATATACTCGCACAAGAGACGCAAAGGGGAGCCGCTCCTGCTACTCACGCTCAGCCTGAACAAGAGGATGCGCGCACTAGAATTCCTTGCAACTAAACTGGGTCAGCAGCTGCCGCCTCTGCTGCTGCTAAAATGCTAGGAACGTGCTTTGATGTCAAATACATATTTCTCACCTCAAACTTTCTTATATACGACCCATGTTTTATCCGCCGATGATACTCAACGTTTTTTATCTGTTCCGCGGTTTAAACTGAAAAGTAATCTTTTTTACGCTATATAACGATTTACTTGATTGATGTCGGCATCGCGTCTGAGGTAGACCGGCAATGTTAAGCGGTAATTCAAACGAGAAGGTAATTTAGTGGGTTGAGAATTGCAAAGATACAAATCGATTGGGCAATTTATCTTATGCTGTTCGAACTGTATACTATATCAGTAGGCGATATAGCGACCTCATCAAGGCCATAGATTCCAAGAATGTGATGAGGGGCGAATGCTAATGGAGTATTTTGGAAAACAGTTTATCTACATAAATGCACAGTTAAACAATGTGAGCGGTTGATGGAAGTTGTTGATGGAAAAATATTTAAATAACACCACATCTTATATTCGCGAAATTTGCTTTACTCGCCCACAGATTTCAGCGCGTCAACTCTCGATATGTACGATACGAAATGCAGTCGGAAATTCCAAACACGTTCGTATTTTATGTAGCAACCGTGAATGAAATGCAGGCACTCTTTGTACGCCTTCGTGTAAAGCAAACTGAAACGAATTTTCCAAGCGAACTTTTTTTACCCTCTCTATATGCTCGTGCATATTGCTTTTTATCTTTGCAAAAGTTTGAAAAATTTCGAGCTTACACATTGTCAAGAAAGCTTACCTATATGCAACGAAAATAAAACTGCTTAATTGCTTGAAGAATCGGCTTCGCTTTTATATTTGCAGGTATTCCCGCCGCTCTTTTTGGAGAGTGAATCGGCAGCAAGAGGCGACTTTTTAAATTGTCTGCGCGAGGAATTTAATTACGGAGGGAAACTTGCTTTTCGCCTCTAAGCGTATTACTTCTGGTCACTTGAGCTCTGAAAAGTTTCGGAGCTTGGCAGCTTCTGCTCTTGCTTTGAAGACAGGCGAAATTGAAAGTTTGATCAGCGGAATTTCAGAGGCTGAAGAATCATCATTTTAATGTACAGCCCAAATCCTTATAGGCTAACCGTGGCATTTTTATTAATCCATGCAAAACGACGCTCGAATTGATGCTCACGCTATATATACGCCGATTCTTCTTCTTTCTACGAAATTTTTCAAAGCGCGCTTTATCACTGCACAAAGTTTTCAATCACTGCTTTAAAAAATAGCAGAGCTTGGGACTGCATTACAGACTGTTCACATAGGACGGGTAATTTTTTGCTCGCCGAGATTCAGCGAGAGAGAGAGAGAGAGAGAGAGAGAGAGAGAGAGAGAGAGAGAGAGAGAGAGAGATATCAAACGCATGCAGGCGCGAAAGACGAGCTGGTAAGAGAAATTTCTCGAATGATAAGGACGCAAACGGAAGGGGGAACGGAATGGAGGTCGTTCCATGGCCTAAGGGCTCGTTCCAGGATATGAAGTTTCCTTCGCTCTCGCGCTAGCTATCTCCGTCTGTCTCTCTATCTCTGCGCGCTGCCGCTACTGCTGCTGTTGGAATCTGCAGATATATACTCTACTCGAACGCATCCTGCAGCAGCTTTACGACGCTCGGCTGCTGCCTTTACTTCGCGAGTCTCATACAAAGACCGGATAGCTAGATTATTGCTGAATTATTTTCGGCCGTACTAGCTCTTGATTAACAGGCGCAGATGATTTTTTCATTAAACCATTGGATGAGCTGTGTCGATATAAATCCTATAGTTTACAAAAAAACAGCTGTTTCTTTTTGCTATTTTTTTTCTTTGTAAATTTATTCCATTAATTTCCTCATGCTCTGAATATCCCCCCTTAAAAGATTGATGAGAGAAAAGTGAAGCCGCTGAAAACCTGATTTGATTGGTGACCTGTATTGCCCTATAGAATGGCCTGTTAGAAAGGGCGCGAAATTTGAAATTATTAAAATTAGATTAAAAAAAAACAGTTTTTACAGTTTTTAAGAAAGGATAAACTATGTATAAAAATAAACAAACTTATATTAAATATTCATTGTGAAACATTGTCGCGTAAACAATCAATTTATTGAATCAATTTAATAACGAAGCTGAACGTGTTGGTTTCGCGAACCGTTCCTATCTATGTTCCGAGTTCCGGTCCGGTTCATAGTTAATTATAAAAATGCTATGTCCGAAGATTTTTCGCGTACACATTCTATTGACGTCAGTCATCAACTTGCATATGCTCATATTAATACTTTGTTATGCAATGAAGGTAGAAGTTTATCTGATTTTCCTACTATGGAACAAACAGTACAAGAAACTGTAGAAGAAATTAATACGTTATCTGAAATTAACAACGCTCAATTAGAAGATATGTTACAACTGGGTCAACAACAATATAGACAATTAAACGAACAACAAAAACAAATAGTTGATACCATTTTGCAAGCTGCAAATACTAACCATTACACAACTGATAATTGTATATACATAAATGGACCGGGAGGTTCCGGAAAAACGTTCATTTACACAACTGTATACAATTTACTGTCAGCTAAAAATATTAAAGTTTGTTCGATGGCGTTTACTGGTATTGCTGCAACTTTACTACCAAATGGCAAGACAGTACATAAAACGTTTGGACTTCCAGTTCCATTATTTAATGATTCATCATCCAGTATTAAAGTACAGTCTAAAGAAGGCACTTTTCTAAGAGAAACTACAGTTTTTATTTGGGACGAAGCACCTATGGCTCCCAAATATGCTTTAGAAATAGTTAATAGAACATTAAAATCTGTCATGAACAATGATTTACCTTTTGGTGGCAAGATTATTATTTTAGGTGGAGACTTTCGACAACTTCTTCCTGTTCAAGTCAGAGGAACAAGAAGTGAAAAAGTAAGTCTTTCGATTAAATATAGCGATTCGTGGAAACATTTTATAACGTATAATCTTACTGCTAATATGAGAGTTTTGCCAAATGAAGTCGATTTTGCACATTTTTTGATATTAGTTGGTGATGGAACGTTAAACGATACAAACGATAACTTAACTCTACCTCAACAATGCATTATGGAACCGAATAGTAATATAGCTCATCATATATTTGGCAACTTTATCGCAGAATCAAAATTTGAAGAAATGAGTAAATGTGCTATTTTATCCGCGAGAAATATTGACGTTGATGAAATTAATAAACAAGTTACTGATCTTCTAGATATCAATACAGAACATGTCTATACTGGTATAGATAGTACTGAAAATTGTGATAATGGAGAATTAAATGAAATAATTTTACCAGAATATTTGAATTCTTTAACTCCGTCCAATTTGCCTCCCTATGAATTACGTTTACGCAAAAATTGTATTGTTATGCTTATAAGAAATATAAGTATTAATGAAGGCTTGTGCAATGGGACTCGATTGCGAGTAATAGATTTTTCTAATCACTTATTGAAATGCAAAATTTTGACGGGAGATAAGGCTAATGATATTGTATTTTTAAATCGTATTACATTATACTGCGAAAACATATATCCTTTTTCTTTTAAAAGAAGACAATTTCCTATTAAATTGGCTTTTACAATGACTATTAATAAATCCCAAGGTCAAACATTTGAAAAAATCGCCATTGACCTTCGAAGAGACGTTTTTAATCATGGCCAATTATATGTAACAATGTCAAGGGTTAGATCTTGGGATTCATTAACAATTTACTTAGGTGATCATCAAAGACAAAACTTACAGGTTAAAAACTACGTTTATAAAGAATTATATACGTAATAAATAATTTACATTTATTTATTATTTCCTAGAACATATGTTCCTTAAATACAAAATAAAAAAAAAATATTTTATATACAAATAAGGAATTATTAAAGAGTAATTTCGAATATACCGTATGTAAATAGAATAATGAAGCGCGCGCGAAGCGCGCTGAATGAACCTAGTAGTGTAAACAAACAATTAGCGTTGAATTGTAGTCTCATTGAAAATAATAATTGAAGCACTAAACGGAATAAGCCACCAGGGTTCAGCAATTTCTTGGCCCTGAAAAAGAGTGCAGATATAATTGCATTTTTTGTTCGTGTGCGAGTCACGGAAGGCAGATTAAGACCAGGTTTTCACTCTTTTTTCTTGCTCATTCTGCGAGAAAAAGGAGGAAAAAATAATAGGTCTAAATTTCACCCACGAGTATAGTGGGAAAATTTGTTAACGCCTAAGTCAGATTACCATACAGAGCACGCGCTTGCGCAAAATTGCGAATACAAGTGCAGAATGCGCGGCAGGCTTTATTAAAGAAGAGAAGCACACACCGCCTGGCACAGCCTTTTTTCTTTTATTATTTTATTTTTAATTCTTAATATACTATTTGCATGTACACAGATTACGTTTTTGAAATCTCGCGTGTGTATAGCTCGAAAAATTTTCCATTTATACACGCGTGCCTGAAGAGTCAGGCTAAAAAGTTCGCACCGCCGGGAGCTTTCGCACTTTCTGTACTCTGTACTGCGGAAAAAAAGCTGAGCGTCGATTTCGACCTCTAGAATTTTATACTGTGTAGTAATTATAAATATTTCGAAGAGCGCTTGAGCAGACAAAACTCGTATAATACCAGTGTATTATGCGCAATTAAGTTTAAAGTTGTAAAGGTCAACGTTGCATTTCTTTTTTTTACTTCTTATTAATTAATATTATGAATGTTTTTGAAAATCAAGATATTAACGTTACTATTCGATCCTCTATATACGAAGTAAAAAGTCATGAAGAGATAATACATCCAAGTCAAAAAAGAAATGAAACGAAATAAATTCGAGCCGATGTGCACGTATAAAAGCAAGTGGCTGCTTATGGCTTGAAAGCCGCAGTAGCCGCAACGTGTTTCAGCGCAGCATCGGAATCGGCGACTCGTCGCTGCTGGCAGGAGTTTGCGAGCAATTATGCTTGCCGACGCTGCTGTCGCTCGCGCTGCGGACTCGAGCAAGAGTCGCTAATGATTCGCTAACGAGGCAAGTGCTTGGCCCGCTTCGCTCTTGCGGGCCGAGAGGCAGAGAGGAGCGAACTGGAATCTAGTACTGTCTAGGCTCGCCAAGTGTCTCTCTCTCTCTCTCTCTCTCTCTCTCTCTCTCTCTCTCTCTCTCTCTCTCATCTCGCGCTCGCTCGTCTTTTCCTTCAAGGACTATAACCGATTGCGCCTTCCTCTTTCAAGCTCTATTTGCAGTAGTGCGCGCATGTATATGCTGCACGTCGTTGCGCAGAGCCTTGAAAAGCTCTCGACGAAGCAGATCAGGCTCCGCGTCTTTTTCAGAGAACGCGACGAGGAGAAAAAGCTTCCTGCCACATATATATATACGTTCTTTGGGGCATTACATCGATACGTTACGTGTACTCGCCGCAGCAAAAGTAGTGATTAAAAGAAGGAAAATCCTCGTATATACGACAATTAAAAGAGACAGCAAACTTGGCAGCGCGAACTCCGTAAAGCTCGATTGCCATTTTAGCGAGCGTAAAAATCCAGCCTTACACGGATTCCAAATTACCGCTGCGTTTGGCTGAATAGACAAAGACGTCCGCGAGTCTCAGTACCGCTGGTGTAAGGAGACACTGGGAGCGAGTCGCCCGGAAATTGGTTATAAATGCAAGCGATGTCACCGCGGTTTAATTGAAGCCCGAGAACACTCGAGACGCCGTGTAGTCACATCATCATCCAGCACAGCGACGGGTATTTCTCTTTCGAGGCGGGCTGATGTGTATATGCGACGTCCTGCGCAGCGTATATAGGTATAATGCAACCGCGACAGGCAGAAGCGACCAAGGAAAGCAAGCTGCTGCTCAGGACGCTCGATTATGTGAACGACGAGAGGTGCACCGAGAGGGAGAGGCAACAACACAGCCCTTATAGTCCTTGCGCTCCCCGAAGTTGCTTGTCACTCGGTTAATATACCCAGACTCTCTCTCTCTCTCTCTCTCTCTCTCTCTGTGTAGTGGTTCTGTGCGAGGATCAGCCGCAGAACAGACTCTAGTGCCGCTGCTCTGCTGCTGATCTGATGATGCTCTGCACGGCTTGTTGTGTATAGATAGGCGCGCTATACCAACGCCCGTGCATCTCTTCTCTCGGCATTCAATTCGATGTGCGCTTATTCAAGAAGACCCTTTTTGCTGCGGATTTGCCTTTCGAATTTATATATTAAGTAACTTTTTTACTATAACTTGTGAGGAAATTCGATTATAATTATATATCCATTATATTCAGCACCTATATATAAATAAAAGAGTGAAGTTTTGTATGATGGAAAAGATTTATTTATAGTTTTGAATTACTTTATTGCTTAATATTAAAAACAAGACAAACGTTTAATTTAAACAGTTATCCCGAGCGAGTTAGCGATATCGCGATACATTGATTTATCCATTATTACTAGTATTGCACTGCCTTCCGCGCACTGGCGCACTTGTACCTTCGACTTCGATACAATAAACTTGGAAAGGGCGGAGATATAGCCGCGCAAACGTATACAATATATATACACGCAGCCGCGACGTTCCTTGAAATATGTCGACAACTTTAAAGCCGCGGCAGCAAAAACACTACACGAGCAAAGAGAAGAGGCGGGCACCGTGAGAAAAAGCAGCTTAGTACCCCCCCCCCCCCCATCCCCTCTCCACTCTCCCAGGGATTAGCGAATGAGCTTGCGTAACTCAAAAATGCAAAGGTTCCTCTAACTACTCGTCGCGTTCCGCTTTTTTCTCTCTTTGGGCTAAGCTGCGCTAACATTCGTTGGCGAAATTTCAAATGATAAACTCGCTGCGAGTAAATTCGCACGCCAGGAAAACATCGTGCTCGAGAGAGTTTTTATCTCCGCAGTGGCTGCATCAAAATTACGAACCTCAGAAATTACCCGCGAAAATGCGAGAGATTTTTTTCAACTTTAATGCTGACATTACGAGCAATAATCACGCGATTCTTGGCGGAACTTTGAGTGAAGTAAATTTCAACAACTGTATGATTAATTATATCCGAGATATAAGCTTTTCTCGGATGTAAAAAAAATAATTCAAGAAGAAAGTATTTTTTGCGACACTCGTAAAATCCTCGCATGTTCATTAATTAATTTCAGAATACATGATATAAGTAACTGCGACAGCAGCATACACTCAAAGGCAAGATTAACATGATGCTTACACGCGTCTGGCAAAAACCTGCACATATTTATATCCTGAATTCATCTATGACATCTCCAGAGCGAAAACAGATTCCATCGCTTGTACATGGTATCATAAACGGTTAATAATAAACTACATCTTTACCATTTCATCTGACATTATAGATTGAACATTTCTAACGCGCCAGGGTAGCATCAGTATTTTACACAAGGCCGACAAAGCCGTGATGACGGGCGCCCGAGGCGCGTTGAATATTTCATCGGACGATGTGGGTAGCGAAACTCTGGCCTAGCACCCTGGAAAAACCGCAGTAGCTATGGCTTCTGCTGTTGTTGCCGAGGCTACTTCCTTGCTATAGACGAACGACTGCATACTATGTATGTATACGTACCTCGCGTGAGACTTGCGGTTAGCGGACAGTGACACGGGAAACGGAGGAGGGACGAGCTGCTATTGCGGGGGAGGGATTGAAGGACCGCGAGGCATGCGGGATCCTTTTGTAGATTTTATAACGAAGTGTTGAGGCGAATATTAGATTTTACGACGTTAATGTCCTAAATCCATTGTAGAGTGAATACTTTTGAAAAGCGACCAAAACGCCGGTTTCTATTATAGAAAAATACGCTGACTGTACCTGATGGTCCGCAATTACGCGTAGAATTCGCTAGTATGCGGCTTGACTATTCAGTGCTCAATAAATAACGTGCGCGCGCGAGAGAGAGAGAGCAAGTTGGCTGTCAGAAAATTTGCAATTCCCAGGTGGGGTAGCCACTGCAAATACTGCTAGCTATATATATATACACATATATATATAAGTACTGCTCTCGCGCAGTGTACGTGCTCGCATGTCGGCAATAGTCTAGACAGAGAGTTTTTCAAATTTTATGAAATTTCGGGCTGAAGGACGTGAACGCGCCACGAAAACTTATAGAAACGAACCAAAGAAAAATTCCTTCCCACCGCAAGAAAAATGAATTTTCATCCTATATCCGTGCGCTTCCCTTTCTCGCCGTTTCTTGCGCATATCATCTTCTCGTACGCGGCACATATATATATATATATATATATATATATATATATATATATATATATATATATATATATATATACGTGGAAAAGGAGTAAGAAGCCGAACATTCATCATTCTCAAAAACGCGAACCTTTGCAGCAGCAGCAGCAGTATTATACGCGCCGACAGAGATCACGTACCATCTATTGCATGTATTAGAGTACGGCTAAATGGAGAATATTACCAGCGCACGTGCCTCTTGGTTCGCTATTCACAGGACCCCTTTTACACAGTGGAACTCATACTTTGTGTGTTTATGATGTATTATACGCGCGTATCAGCCGGGTTATGAAAATCCTCTTTCAGCGCTACTAATGGCTTGACGTATAAAGGTAAGAAGGTTAGATTAAGGTAGTAAGAGGAAGGAAGACGGAAACCGCGAACTATATACTATGCCGAAAGCTAAAATCTCTTGCAGCTTTTGGGCTTTAATAATGATGCTTATGAGAACAAGTAATCCTGAGAATGAAACAATAAGAAAGTCATAGGACCTGTTTTTGGGACGAACTAATTTTAATGAGGATTGGCCCAAGAGCAGGCAGATAAAGTTAAAACTGGACAGAGAGCGAAAGGGAGCCGAGAAAATGTACGTTTACGAATGTACCATCCGAGTATTGAAAGTGAATCAAAAACACACAATTTTCCAACCTAATATGTTAACCTTGCAATTTTATTAACAATTTATTAAAAAGCAAACAATATTTCTGAGAGTGTCTGCTCCTTTCCCCTAAATGTTTCATTCATTAAGTTCGTCAATAACTTCGTTTCACGTCAACATTCTGTAGGATGTACAGAAATACAGAAAACGCTTGGGCCCCTGATGAAGTGCAACAGTCAAGCATCGCGTGGAACACCGGTCAGTAGGTAAAATGCGGCCCTGTGCCGCACTTCAACCTGCGCGCAATAGAGAGCGCCCCATAATGCACGAGCGAACACACCCATCAGAATGACGTACTCCAGTACAGTCCCAAGTTTGTGTACGCGCGCGCGAGGTTGTTTTTGTATTACCTGGATTCTTTCGACCAACGAAAAATGTTGCACCAGCAGCGATCTTTTATCGTCCTCTTTACAATCCTCACCTTTCTCACAATAGGTACGAATTGAAAAATTTGATATCATTAATGTACTCCGGTATTTTAAGACGATCCAAAAGCAACGTGATTCATGTATGGTTGAATGACGCCATATTGAATATTAGTTTCCATGTATTGACACAAATTTGTTCAAAACATTGAAACTCGTGTTGTTTAAGAGTCGATTTAAAATAAGGGGTATGCTTGTACTATATTTTATAATTGTTTGTGAAGCGATCTTTAAGGAATTCGCGACAACGAATCAAACAATCGTTAAACAAAAACTTTGTATTTTAGGCAGTTTCGGTATAAAGTGCTACCAGTGCAGCAGTGACACAGACCCGGAGGGCGTAGATAATTGTGGTGCATATACTAAATTCGACAAGGAAAGGCACATTCCTGTGGAATGTAATAGCGATGAATCGAAAATGCCTGGTACCTTCTGCGTAAAGTTGACCCAGCAGAGTCCCCGCGGATTTATTTGTGAGTATTTATTAACATAACCTCTAATACAACTGAGTAACAGTATAGTTTATTTCCTCACCAAACCATATAATTTACATATTCAGCGATATCAGTGACAATGCCAAAACGTTTCATTATACATTTATCCTTGACTCTTAGGGGATGGCAGATGGAGACAGGTGATCCGGCGGTGCGCTTCCGTGGCGAACACAGGTGTCACGGGCGTATGCAATTGGGGCGTTTACGAGAACGGTGTCTACTGGCAGGAGTGCTCCTGCTCCGAAGATTCATGCAACACGGCCGCAAATCTCGGTTTGGCTTTCAGCACGATTCTCGCCGCTTTAGTGATCTCTCAATACCTCGTATAATTTTGATCTATCGAAAGTTAGGAAACAAAAGGACAGGAACACAGCATCCAATAAAAAGTCGCAGCATGTACGTTTTTACTTTCGCATCTAGCGAGAGAATACGACGAATCTTACTTTGTAGCCCGATAACGTGTACTGTTCCGTCGATCGAATTCGTTTTGTACGCTCTGTACTAGCTATTGATTTTATTGTGTTTTACTTTTTGCTTAGATTGGAAAACAGTGCCTTCAGTTTAGATAGCAAGAAAGATTTTAAATCGTTTAAACTAGAAGTAATACCAAATATTCAAGTGTTAAGTTAGATTTTGGTCAGGATGTATGAATTTCAACTCGTAAGATGTTCAAATAAAAGATCTTTATTTAAAAGTAAATGAGATTGTCCTGATATAATAAACTTAAGAATAATTTATTAGTTCTGAGTCGCAGCTAGCTGCCTAATCCGACGCGGCGCGTCCAATCTCTCTCCGCGCTCAAGGGAGTCTTTCATTTCCCGTTCCCTTTACCTCTCGCTACCTTCGCTACTCTCGCGACATCTATCGATTCTCCCAGTACTAACTTGTACTTTATGATTCCTAACAATCGGCCATCCGAAACACTCTTTTGTCCTCAAAAGTTTAAACATAATCTAGTAAATACTTTGGTGATCGCTTGTCACGCTTTGATTTTCTACATACCTTCTCGCTCGCTTCAACAACCTGTTCTTTTACAATTTCTTGCGTCTTTTCTCTATTTTGATTGATTACAACATTTTCTTCTTTCGAATTTGCGCTTTCATCGTCGCTCTCGCTATTTGAATTTTCTGGGCTGTCTGATTTGTGACCCGTCCAAATCTTCAGCTGCGATACGTGAGCCGTAGTTTGATATCCTCTATCACCAGATTCATTTAATTTTTTTACTTGATAAGTGTCGTTCAGACCATTTGAAATAATTATTAAAGGCTCTCCGTATTTCAGTTGAAGCTTTGTCGACTGTCCTGTACAAGTAGGATTTCTTTTCATGAACACAATATCCCCAATTTTGAATTTTACATTAGTGTATCTGTTTCTGTCATATCTCTCTTTATAAAGTTCTTGCTCCTTTTCAATTCGCTCTCTAATTTTCGCTTGAACATTAATAGGATTTTCATAAGTTTCGCAATTTTTAGTGATTTCTCGCAATCGTCCTTCTTCCCATCTAGGTAAATAACCCAATAAAGCTTCGTAAGGTGCTTTTCCAGTAACCGTACTAACAGTAGAGTTTAAGTCTCTCTCAATTTTAGGAATTTCTTTATCCCAATCGGTTTCGCTCTTATCTAATACAGATATTTTCATTGCTGGAATCAAAGTTTGATTTAGCCTTTCTATTAACCCATTTGCTTGAGGATGTCGACTACTATTTAACGTATGATTAATACCATGTTTTAAACAAAACTCTTGAAATAAATGCGCTGTGAAACTTGTTCCACGATCTGATACAATGCGATCTGGTGCTCCGAAAAGATCTACAAACTCTTTTAGTTTCGTTACCGTCGCTTTTGCCGTTACATCTTTTATAGCTACAATGTGTACGTATTTAGTTAAATTGTCGATTAGTCCGAATACATATTTGTTTTGTCTCGGTGTAGTAGGAAAAGGTCCCACATGATCTACATGAATGACGCCAAAAGGTCTCGAAGCAGGTGGTATTGGATGCAGTTCACCCACACCAGGTCCTGTTTTTCGCTTAGCTAAAATACACTCAATACAATTTTTAATATGCATACGCACATATCTTCGCAATCCGGGAAAATAATAATACTGCTCAATGCGTGATACAGTTTTCTCAACTCCGAAATGACTTCCTAAATTATGGAACTTAATAACTAAAGATTTTCGCATCGCTTTTGGCACAACAAAAAACTCCTTTTCTTTACCGTCGACCTTAACCTTTTTGTACAATAAACCGTCATGCAAAACGAAGTTTTCTCTTATTCGTTGACTCTCTTTGTCACGTGCTTTTTCATTGTGCTCCAAAATTTTTATTAACGATAACACATATTCGTCATTTCTTTGAAAAACTAGCAATTCATTATCTACAATGTTTATACTTAATATACATTCGTGTAACTCGTGTTTTGCACTGTTTTCGACAGGCGCCCTCGACAACGCATCTACATGCTGCATTTGCTCTCCACTTTTATGCTTAACCTCCAGATCAAATTCTGAAATCTCACTCATCCACCTAGCTATTTGTGCGTTTTTAGTTTTCCAAGCGTTTAAATGAATCAAACTCTGACAATCTGTTACAACTGTAAATTTCAATCCAATAAGAAATGCTCTCAATCGGTTTAATGCCCAAGCAATAGCCATCAATTCAAGTCTACTTGAGTGATATTTTGATTCTGTCTCTGTGGTCGATCTACTTATAGCATAAACCATACGCAAAGGTTCATTTGCATTATCGCTTTGTAACAGCATCGCACCTAATCCTAGCGCCGATGCATCTGTGTGCAACTCAGTTCGCTCCGCTTTTGGATTATAAAGTTTCAGTACTGGTTTTGATACCAATCGTGTTTTGATTTGTTGAAAACTACGCTCTTGCTCTGGTCCCCATTTAAATACTACTTCTTTCTTTAACAGCCTGCTTAATGGCCTTATAATTTCAGAGAACCCCTCTACAAACCTACGAAAGAATCCAGCCAGTCCAAGAAATCGGCGCACATCATGCTTACTTATAGGTTTAGGAAATTGATCTATAGCAGTAATTTTTCGATCTCCTGGTCTCAATTCTCCTTCCCCTATAGTGTAACCCAAATACAATACAGACTTCATACCAAATTGACACTTTTTCAAATTTAAAGTTAGTTTCGCCTCGCTTAACAATATTAATACAAACTCCAAATTTTCCATTAACTTTTTCCAATTTTCGGCATAAACAATTGTGTCATCAAAGAAATTGAAAATAATTTTCTTTTTCCGTGCTCTTCCCAAAGCTTTATCCATTAATTTCGCAAAATATCGTGGCGCGTTAACTAGCCCAAAAACTGCTCTTTCAAATTGCCCTGTTTGCGTCTCAGTAGTAAAGGCCGTTTTCGCTTTCGCTCGTTCTGTAAGAGGCATTTGTAAATAACCTGAAGCTAAATCTAAGACAGCAAAAACTCGAGCCCCATTCAAATCCGCCAACATATCATCAAAGTTTGGAATCGGAAAACTCATTTTCTTTGTTATTTTATTCACCTTGCGCAAATCTAAAATCATTCTATAAGTGTCATCTTTCTTACGGATTACGAACGCTGGACTCGTAAAATCCGAATCAGTTTCAACAACAATTCCCGCTCGCTTGTACTCATTTACAATATTATCAAGTTCGTAACTCTCCTTCTGACTTAATTTATACGGTTTACATTGAACGATTTTTCCTTCCTCCGTTTCGATATCCATTTCAATTAAATCAGTTTTTCCCAATTCGTCTAAATTTTTCGCAATACATTGTCTATATTTATTTAATAAATTGAGTATCTCGCCTCTTTCTTTCTCAGAAACAGTCTCTCCAATAATGACTTCCTCTGGTTTAACAGGTTCATACCTTCTTTCACTTATATTTGCAAAATCTATTGACAAAATTTTGTCTCCAAACGTATCGTTTATCTTAACTTTTTCGGAACAATTTCCAATATTTTCTACCATCATAGGCATTTTCAGATTTTCCATAGCTACATCAATAAAATTTATTTCACCGGGTTTTAAAATTCTCTCCTCAAGACTACGTGCTGCTATACATTTATTATCCTCAAAACTACTTAATTCCATGTCCGCGAAAATTAAATCATGTCCCACGCGAGTATATTTAATGTCATCAGCTTCCGTAAACGGTCTTCCCAGAATAACATCAAACCCCTGTACCGTATCTGGAACTACTCGCAACATTAACATTCGTGGTTTCAAATTCTCTAATTTAATCATTTGATTTACAACTCCGGGAGAAATTACTTCATTATTTCCAAATCCTACCAATTTCGACTTTACATACTCAATATTACAACCCGTATTTAAAGCCGAAGTCGCTTTGATGGTACATACCGAAGCACCCATATCAATCTGAGCCTTTAATTTCGTATCACCTACAACGATATCACGAATAAACTTTTGTCCGCTCTCACACGGTTTTTCAATATTTACCAATTTAACCTCTTCAATACTAACTTTTGACCCCTCATTCGGTTTTACATTCGCTTTAAACCGACATCGCGACGCTACATGTCCCGACTGTTTACAAAGGAAACAAGTAAATTCTCGCTTAGGTTTCTCACAATTCCGCGAAATATGCCCTACCTCGCTACAGTTGAAACACTTTACCGGTTGTCCACGCTTCGCCGAACTGCCACTGTCACCTGTTGACGCCGATGTGCCGCCCGATGAACCACCTTCGATTGCCCTCATGCCAGCCGCTGTTGTCGCTCCGCCGTAGACTCCAACTCCCGATGTTCTCGCTGCTTTCGCGCTGTTGCGGTTGTCTCGTTGCTCCAAAGCTCGTTCTCGCCTCCCGCACTGAATACTCTCAATCTTCACAAGATCTTGTAGCATAGCATCAGTGGATGTGTATTCACGTCCAAGTAAATATTGCGCCAACTCCTTTGACCAAAGTCCCGCTGCCATCTCATCGCGTATTTCGTCGTTCGTGAAATTCAAACCGTCACAAAGCCACAGTTTTTCCAAGAAATAATCTTGTAGATTTTCATTTCGTTGTTGCGTTCGAGTCATCATAATCTTCAATTTTTCACTCCTCATTCGCGTGTACGTGAATGTTCCTTCAAACGCCGTCTTGAATGCATCGAACGTTTTTATGGTTTCTCCTTTTGTCAGAATCCATTTCCAGGCTCCACCGCGTAAACGTGATTTTGCTACACTTAACGTAATCGCATCAGTCCAACTATACAAAGTTTTTGTGTTCGACAATTCTCGGATCCATGCACGTGCTTGCTCCGGGCCTTCGTTTCCATGAAATTCTCGTACTGCGTTTTGGCCATTTCCAAACAAATATCCTTGTCCTTGGCTAGGTGTTGTTAACTGCCTCTGCATTACCTCCGATAGCGTTGAAATCGCGATAGCTAAGCTATCCGTCGGTTGCGTCCTTGTGCCATTCCCAGAATCCGTCTCTGAAGTAGTTTGGCTTGCTCCTAACTGCGCCGTCAAATTCTCAATTTGGCGGTTGAGTTCTCTCTTTTCCTCTTCACGACGTCTCTTCTGTCGCTCGATCTCAGCTAAGGCTTTTTCTAAATCCGACATGTTGCCATTCAAAATTTCTTCGAACTTTGATTCTTTCACAAACCTCTCAAACTCGTCTTCTTCTTCAGACATGCACTTTTTCTTTTTCACAGCTAAACACTTCGTCGTAATCCCGCTTCTGATTTTGTTAAGTTAGATTTTGGTCAGGATGTATGAATTTCAACTCGTAAGATGTTCAAATAAAAGATCTTTATTTAAAAGTAAATGAGATTGTCCTGATATAATAAACTTAAGAATAATTTATTAGTTCTGAGTCGCAGCTAGCTGCCTAATCCGACGCGGCGCGTCCAATCTCTCTCCGCGCTCAAGGGAGTCTTTCATTTCCCGTTCCCTTTACCTCTCGCTACCTTCGCTACTCTCGCGACATCTATCGATTCTCCCAGTACTAACTTGTACTTTATGATTCCTAACACAAGTATGACATGTAGATATTTTTTTTTCTTTTATTAATAATTTTAAAAGATACAAACCAATTGTCTTTGAATATAAAAATCATGAAAAGATTTTTTTTCCTGTTGTGATAGTATTATTGCACGTAAAAGATTTTACCTTTTTATAGCTTTTATAAATAACATATAATTATACTGACTTATTTGTAAAAATATAAATCAATTATATTGAAGTAATTACTTTTCTAATAAAAGTAACAAGTTTTGTATGCATCTCTGTATTGGAGAAACGCCGTGTAGCTCGATTCCGTCCATGCGATTCCGAGATTGTGAGAGTGCGCAGAAATTTTATTGAAAAAAAGAATTGATGGCGCACCATTAATTATCCGTCCATTAAAGTTTTAAATGTAATGTAGTTAAGTGACAACAATCTTATAGGTCTTAGCATATTTTAAAATTTAGTACAAAACGTAAAATGACTGCATTGTTAACACAAATGATTTGCAGAGTATTAATTTTAAATAGTTGCCATTTAAAAAGGGTGACGCCCATTCCAATTTTTTAACGCACAGCGAAAGACATTTATATAAATAAATGTAAATAAATATAGGTGTTAATGCTGTTTTAATCATAACATTGTAATCTAACAACTCTATTTGTATTTTTTATATTATAAGCATATAAAGTTGCTTAACATGAAAATAAAACATAGAGCAGAAAAGACAACAACGCAACGCATTTCTTATTTTCCTCATGTCCTTCACTCCTCCCCCTTTCAATTTCTGGAGGCGAATCCATTAGACACGTTATTTTGTGCTTTTACGACTGACGCCAACCACGAGAAGAAGCATGAAAGAGAGCGAGAAGAAAACGAGAGGGACGACGGTGCTTTGCACGTTTAAAGGGCCCATATCAAGAGCCTTTATTTCGCTAAAGGGTCACAAGTGTCTCAGCAGCCCTTCCCCTTCTCTTACCCCTGCCCCCCTATACGATCTCTCTCCAGTTTTCCGCGCGCTCTTCTATACTCAAGGGCCATTTCCGATTAAGAAAAAAATAATAACTATACTCTTTAGAATTAAAAGGGCAGTTAACACCCTTTTTACCAAGGATTTGTTAACAGCTTTTTAAAACCGTGTAATCGTTTTTTTCTCGTTTATATTTTCCGAAAAAATTACAAGAACAATCGTGGAAGAGTAACTAAATTATTAAATAATTCTTAAGCTTTCTCGTTGTCATGAATTTCATGAAAACTTGCTTAATAGAATGTTCGATTCGACTGGCTTAAAAAGCGCTGAAAGAACAATTTGTTATTATCAGTTTTTTTGCACCGGCAAGAGATCGCTTCTGGACACCCGGAGCAAAGGTGGCATCATGTTAATACCGGAAATTTAACTACCACAATGTAATTATATCAGGAGGGACAATTAATGCCCTCGAGAAGGAGCGCTAACAGAGAAGTGGGCCACAGAACACAAGCCGGGTATACTTATTTGGTCCCTTCCATGCATTACGTCGTCACCGACGGCGGCATAGGTTATACTACTGCCGACCCTCGTTATACCGCGAAACCACGTATAATTAAGACGAGACTGTGAGCTGCTTAAATATGGTACGAAGGACGTCGTCCGCGTAAGACTCGTGGCTTACCTGAATTTCACTAGCTCACACCTTGATTTTGTTGCCACTTGAAAAAGGTAAATTTTGAAATAAACATTTCCTCATAATAATGGTAATAACAATATTATTACACTTTCAATAATAGCTCGTATATAACTTTACGAATCTTCTAATTTTTATCAATATCTTCTAATTTAATGCCTCGTGTAGTGTCATCTAGTCGCAAACTAGTTATGGCTATTTTTATTAATTTAAGTACACTTGGAGAAATACTTATTATTGGGTGGATAAATTTTAATCAAGCTGCCGAGGATTTCTGAATATAGATTACTTTTCAAAACATTAAATATAAAAAAGACTTTGTATTATAGATGTTTAAATCAATCGAAAAGTTCAATACTTATAAAGGATTCTCCTTATAATCATCTCTAACACGTGTATTTTATACTGCGCAGAGTTTGAATAGCCTTTTAAAAATGAACCCACAATTGGCAGACGGATTTCTAATGTGAATAAAAGCATACACTCTCTGTACACTCCGCGTAGCTCGCAGCTGAATTGTTATCTCTCTAAAGAGTGAGATCCTCATTTAGCTCTTGGGGCGCGTAGTGCAAGAGAAAAGGTAGTGATACCTCATTCAAGGGGGGCAGCGCGGGTCGCGGCTTACAATTTAAAAATTCTGCGCGAATCTCGGGGTAAAACCGTCGACGCTATACCGCAATCTCTCGAGTAAATAGCATCACGATAGGGTCGTGGGGAAGAGTGCGGAAGGGTATAAAGAGTAAGAGAAAGGAAGCTCTTGAAACAAAACCAAGAAAGAGACTCTTATTTTCAAAGACTTAAAAACGCAAATCCCACCATCTATTTTTTTCTGCTTCGCACGCGTGTACGGTTCACCCTTCGAAGCTTGTCTTATGTATATTTACAGCACTGCGTATATCTACACCTGACTTACGTAAACGAACGTATTTTTAGGCTAGATCGATTTGTTTACAGTTTGTTTTTTTTTTGTTTTCATGGCTCAGATTTTTTTATCGTTTAAAAAAAAATTGTTAAACCATTAAAAATATTCGCAAAAAAGTACCAATCAAGAAATCATTTTCCTGGAAAACTTATCAAAGCAAGATGAATTAATAAGTGATTCCGGTCTCTATTTTGTAAGCAATTACGAGCATTGTTTGTACTTTTCGTATCCTATAATTCCATACCGACAACGAAATAGAAATAAGAAAAAGGGAGAAGGCAAGAGAAAGATCTTTTGTATTCATAAAAAGTAATTCCTATAATGAAAAGTAATATCTTCTTAAGGAAGGCGCAAGCGCTCACGAAACGGGTTGCCTTATTTAATCCAAGACGAGATGACGGTGCTAAATATTTATGAAGAGATAGCTAAGGCGGATATTGCAAGGAAAAGCAGCCTAAGCGAACAAGCAAGAGCCCTATAGGTAGTTACTCATATTATTATATATGTGAGCATGGAAAGAACATAATTTTTCTCTCAAGAAGAATGGACTTGCGAACATAGCTTTTTGATGCATGGGATGTAATAAATACTAATTTTATAAATTATACAATAAATCGCGAGAACAAAATTTTCTTCATTCAAGGGGAACATTATTTACAAATTATAAATTGGAATATCCAATATAAACAGTCGTAGGGCTACTACTGGGTCGGAGGCACAGAGCATAAATATAGAGAACAGAGATACATTACATAAAGAAAATATTCTGGTCGATTCGCGCGTATTATGGTATTTAGACTCATCTAAAAAATCAACACGAGCTAAAAATAAAAAGGGAGTCTCGGCAAGCATTTCTGTAAACAGGAATTAAAGGGGGGGGGGGGTGCAGCTCCTCGCGCTGCCCACTGGGAAATTTTAGTTCTTCAATTATTTTCAGGTGCTTGTGAATACTTCTTGAAGCATTTGCTCACATTACAACACCCGTGTCATAGATTATAATTATAGATCGACATACTGAATCTTTGCTCATCGACTTTTCGAACAAAAACATTTATGAGAATTTCAATAGTCCCTTTGTGCACGGTTCTCAAAAACATCAAAATCGATATTCAATACACGCAATTCTCTAGACTTTGAGATACGAGAAAACGCTCTGTTGGCAATGATCCGGTCGGTTTTTAACCGTACAGTAGCAAAAAACTCGCACAAAATGGCGTCTTTTTTCTAAACCGTAACGGCAACGTCGAATTACGTTACCGTTACATGTATATACCCATATCGATATAAATGATATAATCATGAGATCTTGGTTATCACGGCGACGATATCATTATGGTGTAAATCCTGTACAAGTATATACTAGAAGCAACCATTACTCACCGAAAATCGAAGTTGAGTAGCAAAGATCATCGGTCGCGGTTGCTCAACGTTTTTGTACATCGCAAACGTAACCGAACACCGCAAATGCGAAAGTACAGCTGCAGCGCAGGGGCTACGTAAAAGCGCGTTAAACGGTAAACATACACAATTCATCCGTTGGCGCTTATTTTTCTCTCTCTTGACGTCGGCGCGCAAACCCCGGCCTCCTTCCTTCCACGATTAACCGTACAGTCTGAACCTGTCGCGAACATTGTCTTTCTCTCTCTTGCACGCGGGTCTTCAACGCGGATGTCGCGGACTACCTGCGGTCTTCGATGTGTCGAATCGAATCGAAATAGTCTCGAAAAGCGCGCATGCGCATATGCAGCCACGGAACCGCGGGGCTATTCAGTCGACTCGCGCTTTATATATATAAATAAGCTGCGAGACTGTATAAGTATATATATATTTCGCTCTAACTGCGACAGTGCGAACTGCGAACAAAGCTTCTCGATATATAATACTCAAGTACCTATAGCTATATATATTTACACATACGTATTCTATACATTTACTCATGCACGCACATTTTGAGTCAGTGAAACGGGGGATCAGCACACTGCACAGGAGAGATTGAACAGCGCGGCGCATGTGCACGCATTGTTAAAAGAGAGCAACCGAAGATACAGTCAGCCAAAAAACAATTACGATTTTCCAGGATGTGTAGTTAATAAACAAGCGTGTAAATCAGCGCGCGAACAGCCAGGCGTCAGGTGGCCAAAGAACAAACCGTCGACGAGGAGATAGCGCGCGCGTGGACAGCTCCGACGAGGATGAACGTGGCCGGTGGATCGGGATTCTCTCGCACCGAGATTTTTATGCTCGTTGCGAGATTATCCTTTGTTACAGCCATCGGCTTCTTCAGCATGAAATATATTATGAACCAGCTCGACCCCAATAACAAGCAGAAGCGCAAGGCCAAAAAAAAGGTACTGCTCGAGGCTTGCTCCGAAATTGCGTCAGTCCCCTCGTTGCGCTCGTGACATAACCTTGCAGCGAATTGTTGTTTTTTTTTTCTTTACTTCTTATTCTTGCACACTGTCAGCGTTGTCTCAAAAGCTCTAATACGTTGCTTGCGTTCACAGGCGGAGGAACAATTGAGGAAGCTGGCAAGGACAGATGCCGTAGCTTTGACCAGGACCATCGATCTTGAACAGCTGACTGACTACGAGATGATGATCGCCAGCCACTTGGTGGATCCTAAAGATATTCGAGTGTCCTGGGAGAACATTGCTGGATTGGAACATGTTATACAAGAGTTGCAGGAGACTGTTATTCTGCCCATTCAAAGGAAAGAGCTTTTCGAAGACTCGCAACTGACCCAAGCACCCAAGGTATAAATTATGTCCAATTTTCTTTGGTATTATTTCAATGATCTCTTGATTTTTTATTGTCCTTATTGGTTGTCCCAGGGTGTGCTACTCCATGGCCCACCAGGATGTGGAAAAACTATGATCGCCAAAGCTACGGCCAAAGAAGCTAAAACTTGTTTTATTAATTTAGATCTCAGTATATTAACGGATAAGTGGTATGGAGAAAGTCAGAAGCTCACTGCTGCTGTCTTTTCTTTGGCAGTCAAGCTTCAACCGTGTATTATATTTATTGATGAAATTGGTGAGTTGATACTACTATTTCAACTGCAATATTATGGAATTCCAAATTGATGTATGATCATTTTTGCAGATTCCTTTTTGAGAGTACGTAACTCTCAGGATCATGAAGCAACAGCTATGATGAAAGCACAATTCATGTCTCTGTGGGATGGCTTGATAACTGATCCTTCATGTACAGTCATTGTTATGGGTGCTACAAACAGACCACATGACTTAGACAGGGCAATTCTTCGAAGAATGCCTGCTACTTTTCATGTTGGTTTACCTGTAAGTTTTTTACTCACCTAATAAGTTATTCTCTAAGTTTGTTCTCATTATCTGTAATAATGATATAATATATATATATATAATCTATTTAGAATGACCAACAACGAACGCAGATTTTGAATTTAATATTAGCTAATGAGCCAATAGCAGATGACATAAGTATCGCACAACTATCAAGAATGACTGATGGTTTCTCTGGATCCGATTTGCAAGAGCTTTGTAGAAATGCATCAGTATACCGTGTGAGGGATTACATAAGAAATTCTTAGTAAGTCAATTTTTTTTTTTTTTTAATTACTTGAATTTTGTGCTTTTATTTTAATATATTCCAATATTCTAGTACTACACGTGCTGGTACAAGTGGGGATGAAGAAGTTTATCATGACGCTGTACGTCCAATAACAATGGATGATTTAGTAACTTCTTTGAAGAAAATGAAAACCTCAAAAGTGCAAACAGGTAGCTTAAACATGTCTAAATTGGATCTGGACTAAAGAAATTGCAAACCATAAGATTTAAAAAAGTATGGTTTCGTGTTTTGCCTTATCTGCAAATTAATAATTAATAAATTGTAGGCTAACTTTTTCCAGAATTTATTACTACAAGGAGTTGTAGAAATTAGTGGTTTTAAATTATTTGGAACAATATCAAGTGCAACGGGAGGTCGAGCTTGACATTTGAAGGAAAAATAAAAAATGTTAAGTGGAGCGCAGGATCTAATTCTGCGCCTTCCGGATGACAGTATCGAGTGCCCTAACCTAAGGGGCCAACTCTGTACTGTTCCGTTATGCTCCCACCTGTCTTGATTACCTATGGAAATGAGTAACTATACTCGTTCCACAAGTCACTATTGAATCAAGCAAATAATCTAGTAGAAATACAAAGATTATTTTCACGATCTTCTAAATTATGTGGCTACAGTAAAAAAAAAAAATTATAATTTGGTTCTTAATTAAAATTTTTTATTTTGGCTTTAATTAGTATCAAAGTTAATGGTACTAGCTTGATTTTCTGTATATTTTAAAATCACTAAGAATATTCTTACTCTCTACGTATTGCGTTTTCTTCATTGCTAAGAAATTGATATTGCAGATTCAATAATGAGACAAGTATTTATGGCTTTACTGCCTTCTTATACATTATCATTGAATGCTATAATTTTTCTACTTGACAAATCTTTACTTTTGTTTATTTATTTAAAATGTTGTTTATTTTACATTTGTATAATGATGTAATGAATCATCGTCTTTTCCACATAAAATTGGAAAGGACAACAAATTCACAAACTAACTAACTACATTCATGCGCAGATACTTCAAAATAGAGAATTCAATTGTGTACAAATAGATAAAATAAAAAACTATCTCCTGTTGTGCTTATTGTGCTGGAGATACAAGGTAACATAGTAGTAATTCTAAAAAATTCATTGTTCAAAATACAATGTATAAACGAATTGTTATAAAAAAACACATGAAAATAGAATCTGTAAATATCTATGATTACTATATAATCATAAATGTATTATCTATTTGATTCCCAATCAATGAATGTATATTTTTAAGAGATTGCATATTTGTGAGGTTTCATTGTGCAGAAAAAGAAAACTCACTGGAGAAGAAAATAACAAAGAATCGTCTATGTAATTTGTAACTTGCGTTTAGAAACTATGTTTAAGCAGCTTGTACATTTTTTAATCAATGATTACAATAGGAAGAATAACTGTGGTAAATCAGAAAAATTTGAATCGACTATAAAGGAAGAAAAAAGAGTTTATAATTGGTAGAAAAAATTGAATCAGGCACAGTGGTGAACTTGCTGTGTGGTAATGCTGTTAAGAGCATGCTTCTTATGGCAGTGGCATAGCATAAGCAGAGGGATAGACTATAACTGATATTATATAAATTTGAATAAAAATTTAAAATGTATTTAGCAATGTTAGGTGGTTTTTTGGGAAGCTCAATAGCAAAACAAAATGTTGCAACATTAACTATCATTTACATATACAATATTAGGTCTTTACATTACTTACTCAAAATAGTATAATTTTGTTTTGCTGTTTATTTACACTAATATTGCTTATATATGTATAAGATAATTTTGAAATTTAAACTAATAGTTTTTATTGGTAAATTATTGTACATATTTTGTTTGATACTTCAACTCTCGTCCATCATTGAAAACGATGAATTGTATATTTTCATGATGGACAATTGCTTGAAATTTTTTATTCAAACTTAAAACTAGTTAGAAGACACCTACTAAAAAGAATCCATGAACATGAATTAGTATAATACAATATAAGTATGAATCATCTGCTTGGGTTTTTACAAAAAAAAAAAATTATTTCCGCTTAGTCCTAATATTGTAGTCACGATTTTTTATAATAAAAATTGTTGTTCCATTATAAAAAGATTGTTTATTTCATTTATACCAAAGAGCAGAATTTAGAGGATTTTGTCAACGAAAAATTCATTGGAGACGACTTCGGCCATATCGTCGTTTCCTAAGTCTTACACACCTCATAGTACTGGTACTATCGAAGCGTAGCGCAGTTCATTTCCTGCTTCGAAAACTAACGCAGCTCAATAGTTGCTGCGAAGAGTAACACAGTTCAGATACTTATTATGCCGCGCGATGAGTTAACATTGTGCATTTTTGCTGCAAAGTGAGGACTAGCATATTTCATAAATTTACGATGCAAATTAATAAAATGAAATTATAAATTATTATATCAGTTAATAAAAACATGTACAAAATCAGGTTTAAAGTAATAATAAAATATTAATAAATCCAGGTTTTAAATAAATAATACAAAATATATATTAATAAATGATATTTATTCTTTTTTATATATTTAAAAATATTGTTAACGTTGCCTTAAGATTTTTTTTCTTTTCACCTAAAGGTAATTTTGTAGCATAAATGAAAATAGCATATTTCAAAATAAATCATTGAATTTTGTAAAACTTTTGGGTTAGCTATTGTAAATAAGAAAAAACTTGCGCACCGATTTGCAATTTTTTTCGTTTACAATAGCTTAACTAAACGTTTTACAAATATCAACGTTTTCTTTTTAAAGAATTTCTCGTCGAGATTTAAGGGAGCAAACTAATCCGATGGTCACGGTATATCTACATACATATGTAGATGGGCCTTAATTTTATTTCATTAATTTTTTAAGGTAAAGTTCTGAACTCTCCTAGTCTTCTCAGCAAGAATCTGAGTTGCGATAGTCTTGGATAACAAAATGAGCTGTGTTAGTCTTCGTAGGAATCGATGATTTTGATGTATGGAAAATTTTCAGAAGTAGTGCCATTTTTATTGCGAAAAAGCTCTTGTAATATTTCTATATAAAAAGTAAAGTTCTTGAAGCGTTCGAACGGTCAATTTCACTAACGCCCTCTTCATCAAGATCCAGCGTACAGTACAGCTGCAACACCAACGTACATATACAGTGCATGAACTACCTATATTCGCCGGTGCCGCGCACCGCCGCGCAAGTCGAAAACGCCCAAGCCCGTCGTACTTTATATGTATAACGTGCTACATAAGTACATGCTCGCTCTCTCTCTCTCTCTCTCTCTCTATCTCTCGACACAGAACAATAGGCCGTACTGTATATATATGCATGTATATGTTGTACATAGACTGCACTCAACGCGGCTATCCAGTAGCCCCAGGCATCAGCGCGCGTCGCGGCTCCATCTTCCCATGAGGAGTTCCCACTACTATAGTTGGCGGAGCAACTCGCGCATATACCTATATAGTAGCGTGTGATAACGTCGGCTGCGCGCGTCCAGGAAGAGCTTGGAAGTAGCTTCGCTTCACCCTGTGCTATTGTGGCCTGCCGCTGGACGGCCGGAGAGCTGCGGCAGCAGACTGTAAACCGCACGTTGCCGAGCCGATGGATTTTGCTATATACCCAACTACCTCCATACGTCCATCCTAGAGCTTGTTCACATCTATACCTACACTCAGCGTCCGACGAGTCAGTTCGCGATTACGCGAGTGCAGCTGCCATCGCGCGGAGAAAGAGTTGAGAGCATCATCAGCTCTATAAGAGAGAGAGAGAGAGAGAGAGAGAGAGAGAGAGAGAGAGAGAGAGAGAGAGGAGGGGGGACAAAGGGAGGGAGCGAGAGAGAGAGAGCGTCTCTCCCGACTCCGCTGCTATACCTACTGTCGTCTTCTGCCGCTGACGAGTGTTGGAGTGCTTCTCTCGCTGTAATAATAACTATAAGCCAAGTAGTGCGGCCGATAAGTAGTTAATCTGCTGTGCGGATTGTCCTCCTCCAGGAGCGCATGTGAAGTGCAGCGGCAGTGCAGCCGCGAATCGCGACCGCTGAAGATGATCTGTCGCGGCAGCCAAGAACTACTGCTGCTACTGTTACTGCTGCTGCTGCTGACTGCAGCTCTGGGCTGACTGAAACATTCTGCGACGTCGGGATTCGAGACACACCATCGTCTCGAGAAATAAGTACGCCTGTGCAAATTTTTACTATAAATAACGTCTGTAGTGTTTCCAACTCCTGGTGCGTCTTTCTGTGTGTGTGTGTGTGTGTGTGTGTCTGTGTGTGAGCGCGAGCGGCTTCAGCTGAGTTCTAATCGTAGTGTGCCTGACATGCAGCTCTATACTACTTATTGTAAGCAGACGTTTGTGTCCTTTTTCGTATAGCCTGCTGCTGGACGTCCAGAAAGGGCTGTTACTACTTCGTACGGAGCCTTATACTCGCAGTAGTTAACCTCGCTAAATTTTCTCATTCCGCGACCCTTTCGCGAACGCGAGAGCATTGACATCGATGCCGCATATCCTTCGGTACAGAGACTATAAAAGTAATGCTTGTATACCTATCAAAGGAAAAAGCGCGCATCCGACGTGTGTTTAAGCCGGTATTAGATTTTCCGTGTCGTCACAGCTGCAGTCCGTGCTCCCGGTGCATCGCGGCTGATGCTGCTGCTTTATTCTCTTTCTTTCTCTTCTCCCCTGCAGCAGTCCTTGTTTACGGTTTACGACTCGTTCACCAATCGCCAGACGAGAAAAAGAGAGAGAGAGTGAGAGAGAGAGAGAGAGAGAGAGAGAATGACGGCCTGCAGGCTGCGCCTGCGCTCGCGACGGATAGCTAGCTGTTCCCTCATCGCGTTCAGACCCTCAGAAAGTAGGTATATAGGTATGTACCTGCACACGGTCTACAAGTATATGTATAGCTAAGTATGTATATAGCTGTCTTTTTCCAATTTGAAGTGCTCGATAGCCGCAAGCGCGAAATCGCTGCTATAGAAAGTAGCTTAAAATTAAAAAAAAAGACAAAGCCTGCTATTATCGAAGAATTAAAATTTTAAATTGACAAAATTGACTCGCTAATATACAAGAATGCAACAATGTAGATATACATATGTATTGTAGACAAACCGAATTGGCAAATCGGTTAGCGCGTAGGAAGGCGAGCTGCAAGTCTCGCGCGATATTAGTAGTCACGCGTCTCTCTCCGCGAGTACTTATTGTACTCGAAAAGCGCTCGCGGCCTCTCGAGCCTCGGCAGCGGGGTATATAGGTATACGTAGGTACATACATATAGAAAGAGATGCAACGACACGAAACTGTACGTCCCTTGAGACCGCTCATAAACACGTGCGATCGCGGCCATGAGCTGCTCCCTCGCGTGCGGCCGTGACGATAAGCCAGCCTATAGTTATACAGAACGTTAGAGAGAGAGAGAGAGAGAGAGAGAGAGAAATAGCGACAGACACATACCGAATTTTTCTCCTTTTCCCGCAGCCCAGATTGCTTATGTATGTATATAGGCACCTATCCAACGCGCGCGAGAGAAAGAGGCGAGGACACAATAAAGACACCTGCGGGAGACGCTGTATACCTATATAGGTTGCCATCCGCAAGCGCGCTAGAGAGAGAGAAAGCAAACCTCGAGAAGAAAGTGGGACTTGGGAGTGTCGCTTGCTTCTCTTCGCTCGTCCGATCGCCCTCTCTTCGTTCGTATATACTTACATTTTTTGCACACATGCGCGCGCGCGCGCGCGTTCCGACGACGATAAGTCGCTCCGATTTTACTGATACGAGCTACACGCGTTTTTCCCTCTACTTATCTCTCCAGCTCTGTCTTTCTCTCTTTTTTTTCTTAAATAAAAAGAAAAAGCAATGCTCTGCATCACTCGCGCATATAATAATATATAGTATATAATATATACCTATACGCGGAGCTCTGTCCATCCATCCGCCGTCCTCCAGTGGCGATCGCGCGCGCGGATCGTTGCTCCGCTATATACTTATATCGAGTGGGGAGCAGCGAGCGAGAAAGAGAAAGATAGCAGAACACACGATTATACACCTATATAGGTATAATAAGGCTCGGAGCTGCTGCACTGCTGTGCTGCTGCTGCTGCTGAGTGTGAAGATTTCTAACCTGGCGTCTGTGTTGGCCCAAAGCTCGTTCTCGCGGTCATATTGACTCCCGGAAAAGAAAACGCGTATCTACTTACCGCTCAACCATTCGACCAACATCGAGAAATAACGCATTCATTTGTAAAGGATACTGCTGTACGAGTTTCATCGGACGTGAACTTAACCTAGAACGCGAAATCGTAGGTCGATATCCGTTCTTCCTATACCCTCCCACTTCGAAAATCAATAATGTTTCGGTAAGATTGAAAATCGGATGCTTTTGCCTTTCTTTGTCATTCGACGGTTTACCTGACCCTTCATTCTCATAGCTCATGTTTGTGTGTCTGTGTGTGTCTCTGCTGTGTGAATATATATATATATATATATATATATATATATATATATATATATGTATATATATATCTCATTTCACATTCACAGTGATGGTTTTTCTCTAATGCTCTAATATCTTCCATGCTTTTCATTTGTGATAACTACTTAACTTTTTCATTCAACTGTTCGTATTCCTTGTCATGCTTAGACGGCTCTCTAATGTAATTTTTTTCTCTCCAGGATTGTGGATTTGTGTGCATCATGGTGCGTGAAATGTTGAGTTCGAAGAATGTGTAGGCAGTACGCAACTTTTTGATACACTTCAAATAAATTTAGATTAGTATAAAAAGAACAATAATATTCAAGTGCGCTTGTAGATGACAGTTACAAGCGTGTGATATTTAGGATTTTAACGATAGGTATGCCTATTCTTTGATGCTTGTTGTTGACCAAGGTAATTAATAATCGTACGCTCTACTTCTATAGTATTACAATGTCTGTGATCATCACATTGAAGTAGTTAACTCAACTGACTTGTGAACTTTTCATTTTAAAAGAATCATCAAGATAATCTCTGCAAAAAAAATCAAGACAAATGTGCTACAAATGTGTTTAAGACTTCGTAATGCACATCATCATTACATTTTGGTGCTTCCACAAATGTGAAATCATATAAGCCATAATCATCAGCTGTTTAAATTTTCTACGATCCAAGTGCTTTCGATACTTATGAGTGGCTGTATCACTATTTTATCTTTTGAACAATTGAAATTATAAGTTTGTAGTGAAATTGCGAATGGGTTGGGCATCGACACCGTGAGCCTTACTAAGGCATAAATTATTAGATACACATAGGATGGACGTTACAAAGGACCTATGTTCTGCGAATTGATGGGTATATGCTTTTCCTGCAGGAGACCCACCAGCAACCGATTAAACAATAAGATCTCTGAACATATTTCGGCATCGGTAACTCCTCTCCATGTTTGTCTTGAAGAACCAAGAGGACCAGAATTGGGCTCGTGTGATACCACGGCTCTTAGACCACAGGTATACTGACTCAATAATAAGTAACTTTTGTCAATTTCAAAGCTTTAATAGGCTTCTAAATCTAATGATAGTAATCAATATCTAACATTGTTTTATAAATTTATATTCTTTTGTATGTATTACAATGACCTTGTTTATTAAATTGTCTCCTCTTTGTTCACATCAAAAGTATGCATGAAAATAAATAAACATTTTAGGAATGCATCACGCGCTATTGAAAATATTAAAATATTTAAAAATTTAGCAATGACGTGAAAAAGTAGTTAATTTTAAAAAATATAAATTAAATAGTCTGCATATCACTTAAACCTAAAAGTTATGATAGTTTTACTCAAATTTTTTGATAACATAGCTATTTCAGAAGTTTTCTTGAATCAATGCATATGATATTAATAAATTGTGGTTATCTTATAGCAGGTTGAAGGTAGCCATAGTAAGAGGGGAAGCCGAGAAGATCCTTGTGAGGACGATACTGGAACAGAGCTGCTCCAATCTGGAGCAGGTGAGCTGAAGCAAAATCAAGCAAGTATGGCAAACACTATAAGTAATATGAAAATGACTAACCCCATAAAGGGGTTAGTCAGCAAACGTCGAAAACGTTTTACAGCAGATGGCTTTGACCTTGATCTCACATGTAAGCTATTCTATCAAAATTATATTTACTTTCATTTACAATTTTATCTAACAGTTCAATAACATATTTATATATTAATTTGTATAGATATAAAAGATAATTTAATAGCTATGGGATTTCCTGCTGAAAAATTAGAAGGTGTATACAGAAATCATATTGATGATGTTGTTAAATTTTTAGAAGCCAAACATCCAGACCATTACAAAATTTACAATCTGTAAGTGACTGGTTTAAAAACATAATATAACTTTCAAGTGCTTATTATGGATACTCCTAATTATCACTTCCTTATTTCCATTATTTACAGTTGCTCAGAAAGATCCTATGACTGTAAAAAGTTTAAACAGAGAGTGGCGACCTATGCTTTTGATGACCACAATCCACCCTCTGTGGAATTAATAAAACCTTTCTGTGAAGATGTGCATACTTGGCTTACACAACATCATAAAAATGTTGCAGTTGTTCATTGTAAAGCTGGAAAGGGTAGAACAGGTGTGATGGTATGTTGCTATCTCCTCCATAGTAAACAATTCAGAACTGCTACTGAAGCTCTCAATTTTTATGGAAACGAAAGAACAACTGACAGGTAATATAATATTCTAATATTTGAATAAAATATATTAAATAAAAGATGATCAAAGCAATTTTTTAAAATTATGTCTATGTATATATTTTATAAATATAGGAAAGGAGTGACAATACCATCTCAAAGGAGGTACGTTAATTACTACGCTACTCTTGTCCAAGAAAATCTTAACTACCAACCTGTAACTTTAATACTTCGGGAAATTAAACTCGAACCAATATCTACTACAAACGGAGGCCAGGGTTGTAAGTATATATACAAATATTTTTAAGTTTTATTGTATAATGACTTATAACTAAAATCCTTTATGTTTGTCATGTTTAGACCATTTTGTGATATCTGAGGCTAATAACAAAATATTTAGTTCAGAAACGTATGAAGTACGTAAAGGAACCTCGACACTTTGTATTCCCCTAAAGCATAGTGTTCCCATTAAAGGCGATATAAGAGTGGATTTTTACAATATAAAACGGAAAGTAAGTTTTCAAGTACGTATTTTCTTTGGCATTTCTATTTTGCATCTTCTCTAACTACGCTCTTTACAGGAAAAATTGTTTCACTTTTGGTTTAACACATTTTTTGTTCGCGATCACTCAACGTCTGAGTATGATAACGGAGGACCAATTGAACGAACGACAAGAGCACTAAGCTGTGACGGAACCGCCATGGAATTACCAATGGTTCACACAAAGCCGCGGACGGGCTCGCTAGCAAGCTTAGGACCCATGCCGCCAACCCTAGTATTGACGATTGACAAATGGGGCTTGGATGGTGTACATAAAAAAGACAAACATCACAAACTCTATAGTGAAGATTTCAAGGTACTTATTTTTAACTGTTTCATCTACTAGTGCTTACCTTTATACTACAAAATATTTTGCTAGTGGATATACTTATTTTCTTATTATGTATATCATTTATAACACTATTTACATGAAAAGATTATATTTTTATAAAGTAATCGTTGCTTACCTTCAGTATATTAATATGTACGATTTTATAGGTTAGTTTATTAATGCATCGAGTTGGAGGTGGCATACCACCAACTGTGCCCCCGACTGTAGGACGAGATGCAGATGGTATGCAAATTGGCATAAGTGGTCAGGACACACCAAGTGAGTCGAGCGAGGCTGATAGTAGCGAGTGCGACACAACAGGGGACGAAGATGGTTGGGAATCGGGTGAGTCTTCTGCATCTCTGGTAGAGAAACGCCATTCACATTTACACGGTAGTAGCCACAATACACACAGCAATGCCCACCACAAAGTTAGTATCGGAGGAGCCACTAAAAAATCACTTCCTCGAGAAGATAGAGATAAAAAGGGTGGCCAAAAATCGAATTCCAACGTTAGCACCAGACGATCCTCCGGTTTATTCCGCTCGTCCACTTTTAATACATAACATTTTGCATTCTTCACTGTACTTAAAAACGCGCTTTCTTTAGGACGATTTTTAATTTTTAACGTATCAATAAGTATCAAATTCATCTACGTAAAAGATTGATTTCACGGATCGTTTATGTTTTCTCCAAGGAACAAGTAACACTATGAAAGGTGCAGTTGCATTTTTTTCATTCGAAGTGTTCAAACAAATATATAATTAGTAGAAATTAATTTTTATAAATGATCTGACATCCACAGTGTAGTAATATAATTTGATGAAAAACGTTATTAAAAAAATATGAATTGATCCTTTAATATCCAGTGATTTTTTAAGACTTAAATATCTTTAAAAACAATGAAAAAGATTTACAAGAATATTAATACTTGAGTGATTAAAAAAGTACATATGTTATAAATTTTATAAAATATAATTGTCTTAGTTTAATTTAGTTCTATATAAGTTAGTTACATAGAACTAAATTATGCTAAACATCAGTGGACATTAAGAGGATCGATAATAAAAGAAAATAATTTCAACAATTGCAAGAAGCGTAGAAATTGACTGTAGAATATAAAACTTAGATTGATCAAGGCATAGAGGTTTTTAAGTTGGACAACCAAAACTTGTATATATCGAGATGGTGAATGTTGACATCAATGTATTTCTTTTGGTTGCTATTTTATAGTTTAATAATCAACTATTCGAAAAATGCATTATTTTGTACATAATCAAGCAATTAAATTCTTTTTTGAAAATACAAATTTAATATTAGATTATTAAAAAAATGTAAATATTATTAGTCTGTTGCCTATTGATGCCATTAAATAGATTAATAAAATACGAGAACAATAGAAATGGTTTATTACTACTATTTAAATTATCCTTATTGTTACAAGCTACAAAAAGATGAATAATGTTTTTCAGTGATTTAGTGAATATTGATATTTATCATGCATTAGAAAGCAATATTATATGTACCATAAAAACTATAACCTTTTAAATTAAGTAAATATTTATGAGCGAAAAAAATATTTAAATTTCCAAACGGATTGATTTTTTATTTAATATAGAATACTATTATAAGAATTTAAGATGAGTTATAGTAAAACTTTTTTTTTGTTACAACATAGTATTGCGACACGTATTTAAAGTCTGATAATTTATTATAATTTTTACGACTAGAATTAAATTCTAAAAATAAAAATGGATAATAGTATCAAGTTGTTTAAACAATTCAAATTGACTATATTTAAATTTTAAATTAATAGTCAACAGACCTAAGCATAGATAATAATTATATAATGCTTAAAAATATATAAATTAAATAAGACTGATTCCAATTGGCTGCCTAAGTTATCAGGATCCAAGAATTGTATTGAGTAATCACTCTTACTAGAATGTAATCTTAAATACCTTATTGGAGTGATTGTTATCAAATAGTATATTGGGTACCAGACAGAAAAGGAGAGCTTTTCCGCATTGGCATGTTAGTTTGCAGTACTGGGCAAAAACGAGTGCGCATTAGGTACTGAAGCTGAGTATGTCAGACATACAAGGGCAAAAAGCCTCCTTTTCCTGCACGGTGCATACCATAGATTTATATGTCACACGGATAGACTTCGCGTGAGTTTTTAAAAAGTCCAGTTACATCAATTGTAAAACGATAATATTAATGATTATATCATAATTGTATGTATTTTCTTTTTATTTTATCAATTTCATTTTATTTAAATCAATTTTTTACATACATTTTCAAATATTGCTTACGTAAAACTTCAATCATCTAAAATTTAAATAAAAAATTTCTGATTCTTCATGCAATATCATAGTAGGTCAAAATTAATTGGATAATAATTTAAGATATTCAAGTTTGTAACAGATGGATTATAACAGTGTTACTACATAAAAGATTTTGTACTTATTTATCATCCCAGTAAAATTATCCGTTCCCAAAATTTTCATTTGCATGAGAAGAGAATTATTTTTAAAAATAAACTTCTATAGATTTTCTGTAACATGATGATGACTTTTACTATTGTTTTAAAAGTTTTATCCTTTAATTAAATTATTGAGTAATGGCAATACTGAAACTTTTTGAAAATTTAAAAAGAACATTCATCAGTCTTCATTGGTATTGACAATTTCAAATTATACTTAATATGTAAATCGAATGTTAATCATTACAGTAGGATGATCGTTCAGGTGCTACCGTGTGGACTTTCATGCCCTCCAAACCACACAAATACAGTACACACATTTTAATAAAAGCACCAATATTGAAACGACCGTAATACAGCTACATTACGAAAGTTTACTTCATTAATAAATTTAAGTAGTTGTGTCGTGTAATAATTATTTTGTGATACTATACATTATACATTGTGCCACTATTATTGTTATTAGTATATTATTATATTATTATTTTATTATTATCATTATTATTTCATTATTATTATTATTATTATTATTACTATTATTATTACTATTATTAATATTATATTCATATTATTATTAGGCGTGCATAATCATATCTGTTAATTTTGCTACATTAATTAAAAGCCTATACCACTGCAAAAACTGCTATAATTTTATTATTGTTATATTTATTTATATAATAATAATTATTATTACTTTTATTATTATTATTATTATTATTATTATTACCTAGGTAATTCCAAAACGCAATAATCCATTGTTAATGTATAATAGTTATTTTTAATGTCTAGATTATATACGTATTATACATTATTTGACTACATATTATGTAACGTTTCCGTCACCTAGTGAATTATTACTTCACTGTATTTGTTTTTTTGTTGACAAAATCAAATTCTTTGTATTCAGCTTAATTCAATTCTAATCTAAAAATTTTGTACGGATAATTATTTCTCATCTCTGCGTAATTTGCTTTAGTATTATTCAAATGCATGGTTTATTATCTTGTTACAGTACTTACTGCAATGTACTTGAATTCATTTGTATTTCTTTATTCTTCGTTTGTTTTTCATCAACCAAGCATGTTAACTGACTAAATCTCCAATAAACTTATTCTGGAACCATTAAATTAATTTAGTACAGCATGATTGTTGACTTAGTAAATCAAGAATGCACGATTCATTTTCACGTTATCAACACATAAAAAAAGTTTCAGAAATGATGATTAAGAGCACAAGTCATTATTTCATGTTACTTAAAATTTTATCAATCTTATCTCATATTCATTTACTATTTGAATTTGCTCGTGTAATTCGTTTAAGAAGAGAATTGTAATTTGAAATCAAATATCAAATATAATATTCGAAGTGAAAGACATTTATAAATAACCGTGAACATGAGTTTGCAAAGGACCTGGAAATATATTAAGAATATATAAAAAATATTTGTGTTCGAATAAAGTAAATCCGTGCCAAAATACTACGTTGCGTTGATTTTTGTAAGCGTATTTAATGAAAGCATTGTAGACTAATTGTAAACGTGTGATTTTCGTATACTTTTATAATCTCCTTTATGTATAATTAATTTTGTTCACATTCACTTTTTTTATCTCTTTCCAATAACTGACAAAAATGTGTTGGTTACCCCGCAGTGGACTTGGATCGTGGACGCGTGGGACGTTATCGCCTCCTGTCGGATGGAGGGATGATAGATGTTTTATGAGCCCGTGATCGCCCATCATCCTCATTCATCCTGGAACTACCGACTCATTAAAAAACAAACAAACAATCTAGCGATTCGCCGTGTACAGTACACAGGCTCTGCAATGTGTTGTTTTTTTGGATTATCATATCATGCGTATACACTGATAGTTCATAAAACTCTCATATGACATTCTTTTGCAAACACAATCTGCACATCATCGATTGCTACAGCACTATAAGTGCAATCAATAAAAAATAACGCGACAGTATATTTCTAAGCAGAAGCGATAGTAATGACTATATAATGGTATAATTATTTCGTATGTTTGTGTTTGCAATGAAGGTATTGTCAGTGTATGTTTATCGGAGAAATACTTGATTTGTCATACAGAATATCAATCATCTAGATCTAGCCGAAATCTAAAAGAGACGCATATTCAAACGGTTGTCTAGGCGTTTAGTTCGAAATCTCATTCGTGGCCATACATTAATATTTGCCAAATTATATAATGCGAAAATTAATTACAAAAATCTTTTGAATATGCATTTCTTTGAAATTACAGGCATAAGTCATTTCATGATCGCAAAAAAAATTTTACACATACTTGTTTCTTCCATCTCATCTTTGATGTTATTGGTTCTAATATATCGAATATTTATGTTAAAAAAAATTGTAATATATGATTCGATCATTCTTATAAGTTCTGTATATGTTTTCGCGCATCTAGTTGCATGTTGTCCTGTTATTCATACGTTTTTTCATGACGGAACTCATAAAGAGAGGACCTTCTGGACTCTGAGAAACGGATCTTAATTAGGATTTGATTTGCGGGAACCGACTTCTTGTACTTTTTAGTGAGCCCATAGCACTCGTTAGTTTCGTGTGGCTTATCGCTAGAGAACTGCGTACATTATCTGCTTGTGGGTTTTATTAGTAAATACAAATTTATACAAAACGCATAAAATCCACCAGAAAAGTTGAATCTCTAAACGGGTGCTGAACTTTCTCTCTATATATATTTATGTACTGTATATATATATGTAGGTACGAGAAGTAAATTCCTGAATACTACCCCGGGTCCTCTCGTTGTGAGGCAAAAAATTTTCTTAGTATTTGATTGGAATTAAAGAAACTGAATCCAACGAGCAAGAAAATATACATCATACTAGAAAAATAGTCAAATACATATTGTACATAGGCTCAAAAGCGCTGTAGTTTTACATCACCGTTAGCTCACAACATACACAATGTCGAATGTTAAGTTACATATTTCGCAATATAAATACTATTCGATTTTTGCATAAACTTTTTGAAGCTATACATACGGTGCAATTTCATTGTAAAATAACTATGTAAATTTTTAAATTATAGATCTTGGATTTTTTTACTTACCTTAATATTTCTAAGTAACTTAATAAATTACGATATATAATATATAACTGATGGTATATACAAATTTTGTTTCATTATAATAGTATTTTAAATATAGTTTGGCTCGCGCTAATAAGATATTAGTTATAGATTGTTTTTACAAATAAACAATAAACTAAAAATGTATAGATAAAATAACGATATATATGCAATTACTTTGCATGAAATGATAAAAAAAATGTATGTTAAGACCGAATGTCAGGTATTGATTTCAAAACTTTGTCTTTTTTAAGTCTTTTTTCGAGAGCACGTGGATAAAGTAGCGCGAGTTCACGAATCAAACAGACATCGACGAAGAGTTCCAAAACCCAAGGTAACTGGTTTACGTTAAAAGCGAGTAGAGACAAAATATGCGTTTATTTGCAAAGTGATGACTGGCACAGAAAAACATATAATGAATACAGAGTGAAGAAGAGAGAGAGAGAGAGAGAGAGAGAGAGAGAGAGAGAGAGAGAGAGAGAATGACAGACAAAAAAGAGATCACAAACTATTTTCATAAGGGAGAAAATTGTAAAAGTCAATAATATATACTTAGAAATAGAAAAGAAGGGCTGAGGAAAGTAAAGTGAAAGAATATTAGAAAATAAACAACAAGAATTTGAACAAAGCAAATGATTGAAATTCAGTGCGATCTATATATCATATATAAACATCCCACACATCTACCGAAATTTGGAAATCTTTTAGTATCCAGGCTCGTCGTGTTTAGAAGAAAAATAAAAAAAATATACGTATAAATGTACCAATAAAAATTTTTTTAATTCCGCAAGTAAACATTTTCTACTTAATGAGTATCCGAATAATTGTCACGTTAGACAAAGTGACAATCCCTTATATATTGGAGAAAGAACCACTAATTGTGCGTATATACTTATGAGAAAAAAATTTAGAGTGCACAAACATCTTCAAATTTGTTTTCGTATATCACTTTTTTCTTAAACAGATGCCAATTACTTAATTGTTTGAGATATATTAATTTTTTTGGATCAAAAATTACGATTTCTATAACATTCTTATATAATATGAATATAATAATGAACGAGCCCAACTCGATGATTTTTCGAACTTAGGACTATTATAAGAGAGAAAAAAGAGAAGCGTTGGTTGATGTTTCATAATGCGACCATTAAATTCCAGTTCGACAAACCTTAATAAAGTAAAACTTCTGTGTGATATGAACATTTTAAACGTTTACGATGAATTCAATAATAATAGTACCTAATAGCATTGAATGTGTTGGGATGCAAGTTTTAATGTAATGTGTAAAACGTATAAGACAAATAAAAAAGAAAAAAGAAAGAAAACAATAATGAAAATCACGAAAAAATGAGAATCTACATTGCTAAATATCTTGGTCAAATCAAAGAATCTATTTAAGATTACTTCCTGCATTGACGAAGAACTTGAAACGTGCATCGATTTATGCGAATCGTGAAACAGCATTTAATAGTGTTCCTGTTAGGCAGGAATCGGAACTAAAAACTGAATAAATGTTTAACGCAATTTACACATAGAAAGAAAAACCTAAAATAATGTATTATCGCAAGAAAAAGCCACCCTTCGCATATTTTATCTAGTGTGCGTATGTGCATGCGCGCGTGTTTTGAGGAGAGAATAGCAGAAACCATAAATTGCTTGTAAATCAAAACTTTCGCTAAAAAGTGAGGTATATATAGGGTGGGTTATGACATGAAATTATTGCTCAAATAATATTAAAAATATAAAAGGTATCTCGTCTTTCTGATGACTGCTCGAATAATACAAATGATAAATAAAGCATCTAGAGCTGGAATTACAGATGCCTTTCTCATTGTGTAGAATCGTTATCTCAATTGCGTATAAATTTACACAAACATTACTATATTTGTAACGTTTATTGTGACGGAAATTATTTGAAAAAGTTCAATGTTTTCCTCGATAATATCGACTTTAGTAACTGCCGCTACCTTGATCGAGGCTTCAGAAAATTATAATTTTTACAAGATTGTCGTTTTTGAAAGCTGTCTGTCATCAGCAAACTTGGATAATTTGTCAATTTTTAAACTTTTTCGATTCTATTCGACAACAGTCATAATTTATATATAAATGATAAATATACTTTAGCCACTTTGTATTAATTAAACTATACCTATAAAGAAATAAATGAACAACACGCGATTAAGTATATGAAAAAAATTCTTTGGGCCTGGAGTCATAAATCTCAAATAAATAGTCATTTTACGTAGAAAGCACGATATTAGTACATAAAAACAACCAACTTTTTCTTATAATTTTCTGAATATTTATGCAATTGTATAAATACTAGAGTCAGCAATATTTGATTTTTTTTAGTAAACTTGAAGCCGCATCGGTGTTATTTCGAGCTTTTGATTCAAAAGTGCAGGAAAAGAGAAATAAATTATTGTTTAATCTTCAGTGTATGAAAATAGAAACATGTATAAGCACCGCATAAACGAAAGAGTTAGACTAAAAGCAGACCAAACAAACGCAACATACGAAATTAAAATTGAAAAAGCAAAATACAAGATTTATGTAATAAGAAGCAGTATATAGATTCTTTGATAAAACATTTGTTTTCTTATGCGCATCTTGCATTTGCGAATCATGACGAAAGAAAATAAGCTCTTTGTATTTTTACGGGCTGTAGAAATCTTTCACACTTATGTGCAAAAGAGAATGATAAAATAAAGAATAGGAACTAGAATTGAGGAGCATTTTGACTGTATAGAGGGTGCGTGTATGTATGTGTGCGCGCGCGTGTGTATACGTCCAACAAAATGATAAACAATACCAGAAAGAAAGTGGTGGAAAAAGTATAGAAAGAAAATATAAGTGAGTGACTAAAGAGTGAAAAGTGGTGGGGAAGAAGAAATCACGGAAAGAGAATCGCAATTACACAGAAGACACCCGCCACCTGTCCGGGAGAACCAGCAACGCTTTCCATCTTGCTAAATAGTATATAATAAGCAACAACATTCGAAAATATGTTGTTCGATGTAATCTATTTTAATAAGAAATAAAGCGCGTCATCGTGTTGGCTAATTTGTACTTTTTAAATACGAGCGCAATGCTCGAATACCCCTATTTTTTTAATGGTTTTTTATTCGATTTTATTTTAACCTATAGTGTTTTCCTATAAAAACAAGATTTATTAATTTAATGAAAATCTGGATTAAAAAATTAATTTTAACAAAATTATTTTATATATCTATATATTCTTCTCAACCTTTTTTCTAACAGTGTTATCATTAATATCCATGTCGGCTAATGAAAGAGTTTATTTATTCATTTTATCTTAAAAATATATGATAGCACTAATCAATATTTCATATAAAAATGTAAACCTACTGCAATTACATTCATTTTCATACAATATATGTTGACTACTTAATTAAGCAAGTATATCAAGACAATAATATAGCTATCATGAATTTTTAAAGGTAAAAAAATACTACTTCACAGATATTGGTTACCCGTATGACTATATTATAAAAATGATAATAATAATAATAATAATAATAATAATAATAATAATAATAATGATAATGATTATGATTATGTGATTATGATGATGATTATGATGATAAAAATGATGATAATTACTATGCAATATAACAATGGTCTCTATATAGCTCAAGTCAACTAATTTGGTGGAACTAAGTGCTCGCTTTGATTATTCAATTTAATTTATTTATTGAAATTTGTGTTTGTATTTGTGTTTGAATGACTTTTTGAGATAAATTAATAACAATAAGTAAATGGTACGTATCGCACTGTATATAAGTTTTTAAAAGTTACAAACAAAGTTAACGTGTGCGAGTAAGTAGACGATCCTCACTTTTGTATATCAAATCGAACTTTACTTGTGGCTCCAAAGTAAAATGACCTAAGTACATTTTTTTTATGTTGAGATATTCGCATTTTAATGTTTGAATCAATAGCTCAGATAGTAAGGTGAAAATCAAGGTGCAATAATATGCGTTTACTTAATGTTTTATGAGCTACCTTTCAAATCATTACGCACTTGGTACAACAAATGGGTCGTTTTCTTTTTATGCTGCAGAAATCATTGGTTTATAAAACGTCATGCCGGGGACATGCTCTAATTTAAGCATCTTCTTACATTAGGACACTTTGGTGTTAATTATAAAATCCAAAAATAATAATAATGATTGACGTAGAGCTGTAAAAATTGATTGTTTTACTTAATGTATGTCGTTTCTATAAGTAGTTTATATGTTGAGATTCACATAATAAAGTATTTTTTTTTACATTGACTCAAGTCGTTTTGCCGGGTGCAACTTATCAAAGAATAGAGTTTGGTCATTGTATTGAGCCGTTTCGGACCATAGAAATATATGCTCACGATATAATTCTGACATTTTCAGTTGAAAAAGAAACGTTCATTTAGGTAAAACCTGTCACGTACTTTGCTGAAGATTACGAGAAACATCCATGTGAGAATCGCCTGCTTTGAATTTGCGCGAATCAAGCACCGGAATTTGTCATCCGTCTTTCTAACTCTTGCATATCTTAGCCAAATTAACAGATGCCTACTAAAATTACTTATTTCGCAATAAAGTGGTGGTTGAAAGCTATTCAAATTATCAACTAATAATATGTGAATAATAAAATATACAGAAAAATGAGAGAGAAAGAAAGAGAGAGAGAGAGAGAGAGAGAGAAGAAAATATGGGTGAAAGAGAAAAGTGTAGCTGACGTTAGGTCTGCTTGCAGGGGAATCGACATACTTGTGACTTTGAGACTTTGACTGATGCTGGGTGCCAATCAGTGACCAGACAGCTCGAGCACCCGCGAAGACGAGCGACTCACCTCCTTCAATTATTAGTGCATCTCTGTTTTCGGAACGTGCCGTACGCACACACGCGCACACATACACACAGACACATACGCAGAGAGAAAGAGAGATGCACTTGTGAAATTCCAGATCTACGCCCAGCACGCTTCAGTGTCAATATTAAGCCGTCGATCGGTCCTGATGCTCAGTTGACTGAGTAAATTACTTATTAATTAATCCCAGACGCAAACACTGCGCAGACATATCAAAATCGCCGATTTTTGCATACGATCATATGCACGCACACACACGCTGATGAGTTGTATCTGTGTATGTACATTGTGAATTATTATGTTGTTATTATTATTCACCGTCATCTACTGCTGCTGCCGCTGCTGCTATACTAATACCATCGTCATGCCGCAGTTATCACTTTTATATTTCGCTATAACACATCTATTTATATGTGCTTTCAACTTACACACCCAAACCGATTGTTTATTTTAATTTAACGACTGAACGATACGTTTGCCATACATTTTTGTTTGCTGCATCCTCGTATACCATAATTTACTCAAGTCCCTTTTTTCTTAATTATTCGTCTTTTTTCTACAGATATATGCTTGATTATATATATTATACTTGTGTTTCACGCGATACGCATTATTGACACCTCGAGGTGCTCGCGTTGCGTTTCTATAATTTCTACTTTCTGGACGTTTTATAATTCCGGCGGAATTATGAAGAAAGCTTGTAAGACACGGATATTTTACTTCATTTGTGTTCTTTTTTCTTCAGAGAACGTTATGAACATCAAGATTTTATAACTCGACACGCGGCGTGACGATGATATATATATATATATATATATATATATATATATATATATATATATATATATATATTAATGTACATACGTGCGTCGAAAATACGTGCAGATTACAGGTGAAAAACGCTGGCCGCAGATGAAAAAGAATTTTCTAGTATTTTAAGAATTAGAATAGCTTTACAAATTTCGTGATAAAAGAAAGGACATATGTAATTAAATTCATCGATGCGTGTTTATTTGATAACGTTAGAATATTTATATTATAAAACTATAATAAATATAATGACATGAATTTTCTTTTTCATTTGTCGTTGTTCGCTTTTCAAGCTTGACTGTTAAACCCTACTGCGTATACGTACCCTATACGACAATGCTATTTTTCATCATCTCGTTGATTAGAAACATTGGCATAATTGATTATGCTATACATAATAACAATCCATATACAATAATAGTAAAATAATATAAAAGCTATACAACTTATTTGTACCCTGTTTTTTTTTAACGTGAGGTTCGTCTGATTTCTTTTTTTCAGGCTACACGCAGAGAATGTCTGCTACCTATCTCGCATCTATGTTTAACGAATAAACATAGTTCCTCGTTATTTATATATATATATATATATATATATATATATATATATATATATATATATATATATATATATACACACACATATATATATATATATATATATATATATATATATATATATATACATATATATATATATATATATATATATACACACACACATCTATTTTGTATACGATCTATATTACCTTGTTTTATCCTTTTTGTTGTTCTTCTGGTCCCGGAGGACCGCGGCAAGACGCTACGAGAAGATAAGAACAATTTGGGCTATCCTTATCATAATATATAAAAAAAGGCCTGCTGCTGTTTAGGTAAATATTGTTATATACGCCAATCATTGCAAACGCATAACTATTTTTTTCTTCCGGCTTCACTTGATCATCAAGGGAATAAAACAAATAGTAAATACATCGAACGAGCAGAATTTGAATACGTCTTACAGAAGAAAATTATATAAGTCGTCTGCATAAATAGTATGTTGTTTGTATCATTTGCGAGTGCGTAACATTCTTGAAATCTACTTTTATTTATTTATTATACACGATATGCGTTTTGTGCGATGTTATTACTGCGGTCTCTAGTTGAAGGTAGTAAATAGTCAATTTTCTAGAACATAATGCATACTTTTTTATATGTGGATTTCTTGTTTTACCTTTCCATTATACTATGATATATACTACGTGTATGTTTCACACATTCTCCATTACTAATTATATTATTATCATTATCAAAATATTATTAAAAGCGAAAAATCGGCCTCTGTAGAAATGAAAGTACAAATCTTTATTTACAAATTAGGAAACGTTATCGCTGTAATTTGTAAAAACTATATATATATATGCCTTGTATCGAGGAACTCTATTATATTAATGATTTTTAATCGCCGTGTTTATGTTAGCGTCACTTCGATAGTACAATTTTGCAAAAGCGCTGTCCATAGAAAGCTCTCTGTACAGTGATCGCGAAATTTTTTTAGTATTGTAAGTCTGAAATAGTTTCGTATAATATATACATATGTATTGATATCGACGATACAACGTTTGAATATGAATTTATTGCAAGAGAAATATCTTATTCTTGACAAAGGCAGAAGCGTTTAGATTGAGCAATACTCCTGTTACGGATATTATATTATAACTGTGGGCGATTTGTTAATTTGGTGACTGTGTAATTGATTGATCAGTTATTCCACTGTTAGACAAAAAGAGGCACAAGTGCAATATATGTTTTGAATTTATTTTTCTTCATTCATTCAATTAGAAATCATTTCTTTATGTTCATATTAAGCTTGATATATTAATCAATGACTATGTGTGATTAAGTTACTTGTGCACTTAAAATTCAAACAGTAGCTGCTTCACCGATTCGATTTTCTTGAGAAAATATAAAATTTCAAAATAATGGGTTTCTAGACCTATCTTTTTTCAATGTGTCAATTTCTTTTATTACCAATTTTCTAAAAAAAATGTTCAAAAAAGTTCATGTAATAACATTTATTCATAAAACGGTTTCATCTTTTTTATTAAATGTACCGCAAGGTGTTGTTTATAATATCTGTTGTTTATATATTTTATTTTTCCATTATAATCCTTCCCTCCATACTTATGAAATAGCAATGAGTAAAGTAGGTTTTTAAAAAGCCAATTTTATTTTGTACTCCTTGAAGATATATATATACTTAATGGAGTACATATAAAAAAAATTAAAAAATAAAAAAAAATTGTATTAGAAGAAAATAAATTTTTTGTTAGAAACTTTTGCCTAAACTTACACCCACTTAATATATCCCATAAATTCAACAATGCAAAAACAACCTATTTTTTATCAATCTTACATCAATACCATTTGTAAGATGGTTATCAGGTATGTGGAAATTTTTATATTCTTATAAATATATAGCAGTTTATAAAATAACAAACACTTATTGAAGTCTGTACATTTGTTGCACACCTTCACCTTCCTCGTCCTCTTCCTCGATTGAAACCACCTCTACCTCTGCCTGAAACTTTACCTTTTGGTGGTGGAGATTTTGGTCTAAGAGCTTCTATCCTTTCTGTACAACCAGTAGTTACTTGATTGCTATTAAAGTAGCTATTGTAGATGTCAGAATTGAAATTAGTATTTGTTAGTTCTGGGCCAACGGTGAGCCATCCAGGCCTTATTGTACTATCCCGCCCAAAAAGATGTAATCTATTAACATCAAATTAAATTTTAGTAATGATTTCATTTAATAATAGTAATAGTTTATCATATTATTTTTATCTAACCTTCTTCTGCCCAGACAAAAGTGTTCGATAATGTGAAATATTTCTACAGGTTTTTCAATAGAACCATATTCTGGCTCTTCTGAAATAATCAAATCAATATCCACATTGGCATGAATAAAATCTCCATCAGTAGATCGTCTAACTGTTCCTTTAATACCCATCAAACAATGCTCCTTAGTTCTTTGAAGCACTGCCTTACTATCCAAATTTTTACTATGTCCAGGATTATTTATATTTGTCCTAATCCAACATATATCCTCACAACGCCGAAAACCCCACTTTCTTAAACAGAATCTTCCCATGTCCAAACCATCACTACTGCCGCACCATAAAAACACAAAGCTTCGATTAGCAGCCACTTCACCAATGTCCAATTCCATTATCTATAAAATAATAAATGTGTATGCTAATAATACATAATAAAACTAATTACAATAAAAAATACCAAAAAGCAAATGCTATAATCATTAACCTGGTCCCAGTTCCAAAGCTGTACATTTGTAGCACCACAAGTCCTTTGATACTCTTCTAATGGTGGTTCAATAAGAATCACATCAAATTTACAATTTAAATCTTTTAAATTCTGCGTAAACAAATCCGTTTTCAAATACATTGGCGGAGTTGCTGTTTCAGAAATCAGATCATCTTTTAATTTTATAAGTTCTCGTAGTTTAGGATACTCTTCAAACCTGTCCGCCAAGCCTACATCTCTTATAAAATTTTGTGGACGTTGTCCTGTATCAATAAAATGCTGACAGTAGTCATTGTGGGGATTCGATGACTGCGTTCCTTTTAAAAAGGTTGATGAATCCTTGTAAACAATCTCATCTGCCAAAGTTGCACTATTTTGTCTGTCTTTTGCCTCCTCTTCAGTCTTATTAGAAGCGACTTTAATTTTTTTCTTTTGTGATTCGTCGACTTCGGTACCCAATATTTGTCGTAATTCGTCAACACTTGATGCACCCAACTAAAAAACAAATAAATACAAAAAGTAAGCCTCAAACAAAACATAACCTCTTGTCATATTTATTTCGATTTCAAATTTGCCGATAATTTGTAAATATATGAATGACTGATAATATTACCGTTTGGGCTAACAGCTTTTTTCGCTTTTGCGAACGTTCGCGTAAAGTTTGTAACATTTTGGAACTTAAATAAGTTAGTATATTACTTATAACAAGTATTCGCCTTATTATTGGTACAACTACAACAGCGCCGTGGCCAGTTTAGGAAACCTAGGTAAGGTGTTGGGTTACAGAGTATATCTATAGCTATTGAGTTTCAGCTATAGCGACATCACCAAAATTACGGCTAGTGTGGAAACCCTATAGCTATAAGGGTGGTGGGTTTAAGTATATATATATCTATATAAATATATATATATATATATATCATACAGTGTACAAAGGCGAATAGTGTACCTATTATGTATATAATGGATCCAGACAAAAATATAGCTTAAACTGTTTGAGTCTCCGTCGGTAATTCAATTATAGATATTACCGCAGAGATAACCGGATGTTATGAACCATTGATAAAGCGATTTGATTGGTTGAGAAATAAATAAGTATTCGATTTAAATGACGTCAACATTTAAAATGGTTTGATATTGATTTAATAATTCAATTTTAATGTCAAAGTATATCAAAACAATTATTTAGTTTTTAATATTATAATTATTTCGAAGTTTGTATTAAATAATTATCCGTTATATCAAAATCATTGTCGAGTTTTTTCGAATAATTGAATTGAAAATCTTCGATTTCGGTGTTGCATAGCCTATCGTTATATATGACGCGTTTTCAAAATAAAAAAATTTCGTAAACCTTCTATTTTCATGAAAAATGCTCTGGAGCGTTTTTAAATAAAAATAAAAAAAAAAGAGCGTATATGTAGTTTGAAAAAGGGAAAATCAAAATCTCGAAAACCGCTTTATTAGTGTGAATACATTTGAAATTCTCGTACATTTTTTTTAATTGAGTTAATATTTAACTCATATAACTCAATAATGATAAATATCTACTTTATGCCTTTGTAATGATGTCCGACTTGGAAATAATCTTGAGGACAACATTAAGACTGAATGATTCGTATAGCCAGATCTGATACGTGGGAAGGATTTATCAATATTTGGCTGTTTTAAAAGTCAAATATCGATAAATACTTGAGCGCTGGAAGTGCACTGAACTTTATTACTTAGTACCTTAAACAATATAAATATCGTAACCTCACTAAAAAAATTATATTGATATCATAAAACTAAATGCGAGCTCTTGGAATTACGATTATTCTTTTTACTATGTGCTATTTTAGAAATTATAAGTAAAATTAGTGTATATTTAAAAAAATATATCTATAAATATGTTTATACAATATATCGCAGGATTTTTACCATTTCCGCATAATATATAGACCCAGTATTGAATTGTGATATTGCATCATTTCATTTTGTCAAAATACTTGAAAAAATGAGCATTTAAATTAGTGAAGATTGAATTAATCGCCGATTACAGTTACATTATATGTATTATATATTCAGTAATATATCAAGCTCTACATCATAAAGCTACAATCCTAATATTTGGGAAACATATAAGCGACAGTACGAAGTTTGTAAGAGTGCACTATAGCAGAATTTTACCGTATCATGCGGAGAGATATTTACAATTGAGATTCTGAATTTCCCGCAGCTTAAAATCTACCAATCATAATTACGAAATATTACTTGACGGCGTCGCTCAGCCTGTCAGTTGTATTTTAGAGCTATACAGGTACATATATAATACTGTCGCTCCCAAAGAAAAGTAACACATTTGAGAATTTCATCACGAACACTGATACTTTTTAAAGTATAACATTTTTTTTCAATGCTGGAAACTTTTGAAAATTTATTTTAAATTTTGAAATTTTGGTTTCGTATACTTGGAATATGTCAATATATCGCGAATTCATGAGTTTAATTTTCAATTTCTCGATCGTTTTAATTACATGATGAGGAATGAAAAAAAGAACAATGATGAAAAGTGTTAGTCTTCGCGGTTAGATTCTGAAAAGCGCTATAGTCTTCGTAGCAATATAGGCGTGAAATCTATTATTTATCGTGGCTAGAAATGAAATAATCTGCTATATAGTCTTCCCGGGTGATTTGTGATCTTTTACTCTTCGTTGGGAGCGACGATATACATTCATAAATTATATTTACTATAATTTATGCGCATTTTTCGTCTTTTTTTGTTCTTATATGTATACGATTTTTCTTGGCATGAACTGCATATCGCGAAATAACAAAAGCTTAAAAATAATTATAAATTTATGATCTACGGCCCTCGTGAACTTGTATTGATATACCTCAAATATATTACGATGATCGCATATAAGAGTAAAATTATTTTACTCTTATGTGCTTTTAATATATATATACCGAATTAAAATATAGGCCTCTTTCGCATTGCGCATATGCTATTATAATGGTCTTCGTGGGAAGCAACAATATAATTGTATCTCCATCTGTGGATATACAAGATGAGTCACGTGAATTATAATCTTATATACGTAAACATTATGTATGTACATTGTTGCTGCTCACGACGTATATATGCATATTACATGCAGGAGTATATGCCATATATATATATATATATATATATATGTATGTATTATACTTATAGATTTGTATAAATGCGTGTACTCTTGCGCGGCTTATATTGTCGAGATGTATGACGTAACAAGCATACGAAGCAAGGATCAAAGTACAAAAACTGCGCGAGATAACAACACGCTCGTGATTATGTATTACAGCTATATCATCTACATGTGTTATAGCGTAAGTAGTCTCGATGCCTCTGCGCGCCAGATTACGGATAAAGCGATGCGTATATATAGCTATCTACATGTATATATAAGTACATACGCATATAGCTATATTTATATTATAAGTATACTTATATATTTATATAGTATATATAGTATACCTACTTACATTGTTATACATACGCGCGCTGCGCATTTATAGCTGCACGCGGTGGAAGGTATACACGCAAGTATACGGGGGGGGGGGGATAAGGGGGCAGACTTCGTTCATGATGCAGACTTCATAATGGTTCTCTTTATCTTTTGGCCTTAATTGCGCCCCTCTCCGCCGCCTTTGCAGAGAGAATAAGAGACAGCGATGAATCGATCAAGTATATAGTTATATATACAGTCGCGCGCAAATATATTATAATATGCAAAATACGATGCAACGTGTCGTGTTTCGAAAATATTGAACGTTATCGCAAAAGAGCTGATACTTACGAGTATAGACGATTTTTCCGATCGGATATCGCGGGCCTCGCAGCTGCGGTTGATGTTCTCTCATCCGGCGAACTCGCCATCACTTTGCAGGCAGCTCGTCCATGACTGCTCGCGTGAATTATATACTTATAATTCCTCGCGATCCGTTGCTTTAATAAAATAGCGGTAAATGGCAAACGCCCCGTTTAGTTCGTGGTCGTATTTTCAAATATTTTAATTGTAGCTGTTAAATAGTTTTATCGAAACACCGAAATGGGACGTTCTTTTATATCATCATATCGTTTTCAATCAGGAATAATATATATCAAGTATATATAGTTCAAGATTTATAGGGTGTGGCTCATTTGCTTATATCAACAAAATTAGCCTGATGTGTAATTTGCGCGGTTTGAGGATGTTCTTGCAAATATAAGTAGAGCGTACGAATAATTGTATTATAATGCATTCGGCGTAAGCGTTTTCTTTCAAGCCGGTCGAGTTGAAAAGTATATTTTTGTACGCCCCAGACAGATTGTAAACAAATATATATATATATAAAGATATTGGGAGTATTGTCGCGGAAGTGATAAACAGCTTTGTTGATTATTATTTTTCATTCGAGGATTCGACGATAATAAAAAGACTCTGCTGTATATACGCGTGATTGAAAATTCGGGCTTGTACATCGATTGTTACATCGCGCCGTCCTAGCTCTTATATATATAATAGTTGCATCCTATTCACTTGATATTATAATTTTTACAGCTGCCGCATTATATTAATATTACATACACTTTTCAGCCCCATTGCTCGATTGATGCTGAACGTTTCACTCATTTATGTTGCATACGTATATAGCTCTTATCAATTATATTCATGCGCAGAACTAGAATTTTCAAAGATTACCGAATACTTCGCTCGAATGAAGTATAGATGTATACAATAAAAGCTACATTTCTCTTTCTCAGATTATCACATAATGCGCCAATCAAAATATTTGCAATGATACTACAAAGTTAGCGTAATAGCGTAAAAGATGGAAATTTTTCCGCGATTAAGACTCAAAATTGCTTAAGTTTATTATCTATTTGAAAAATCATGAGCTTATATATTTAGATACACACGTATAATTAGGTAGTGTGGGATATAATTTGACGGGGATAAAACTGTTAACTTTGAATATCTTAAACAGAACTATAAAATACATGTTTTTTTCCAGTGCGAAGAAAGGTATAACCAACATTATTTGGCTAACGAATTGTCTGTTTTAGTAAGGTGATGTGACCCTAGAGCTCCATTTGACAACTTTTTTACTTTATAAGTCAATTTTATTACGAACATTTTGAAAAAAGAAAGCCTCTGCAAACCTTTGAAAATTGACGTAGTGTTACTGTAAATTTATGGAAGAAATACACTTTGGGCAAAAGTGTGCACCTCCATCTCAATTTCATCAATATATTTCTTTCACTGTTTTTAGCTTTTTAAATTGATTTCTACAGAAATAATTTTCTATTTAAATTATAGACGTTATAGTGAAAAAATTCTGAAAAATTCCGTTCAAAATACGCGTGCGTACCCCGGGTCGGGGAACAAAACGGTTGAATATCGGTCTTTTTAGTTCTTCTAGAAAAATAAAACAGTTACTATGTAATACACTTTTTCCCTACTCTCCCCTAGATGGTCTAGGATCCCATGTATATGTAAAAGTTATATATCTACAGTTATAGACTACAATATAATATATAATTATATACCCGCTCCCCTTCGCGGGAGACACTCCGCAAGCGCGCGGTCTCGGCTTATCGCGTTTTCATATCACGCATGAAAACGTGAGTTTTTTCACGAAGTCGCCGGCTGAAAAGAAGAAGCCACGATCGAGCAGCGATAGAGTGCACTTATAACATATTATAAACATCGAGAATAAGTAACTATATAAGTAGAGGAGAAGCGTCGAACGAACGACGAAGAGCATCGCGCAGAGAGAGAGAGAGAAAGAAAGAGCAACCGCAACCGGACGAGACACGCGCACATCAGCTGTACTTTGCGCTACAACGAACTCTGATAACCTTCGCTTATCGGCAGCTCACTCTCTCTCTGTCTCTGTTTCTCTCGGCCCCCCTCCTCCTGCCGTAGGTATATGTCGCGTCGGCTCCCGAGGCGCGATATAACCCCAAAGGCCTGCCTCTCCCGACCATTCATTCGTCGTAGTTCCTTCTTCTCGGAGGCACTTGTACTCTTCATACTACTTACGTGGACGAAGTTATAATTATAACTTCTGTGTGTCTTCCGCCGCCACTGGGACAGCTGTGCAAGTAGTGCCGTCGCGCCGCGTGTTTTTCTGCGCAGCGCAAGAAGCTTCGACCTCGACCGAATACTTACACCTACTTGCTAATACTTAGACTCGCGGAGAAGAAGACTCTCCTTCACCAAGAGCGAGCTTACTTTTTCACCCTCGGTCTGGCCACACACAGAGGAATGCAAAAGGACTGCCGAGATTGTCTGGGTATCAGATACCGCATCAACACCCTGGATCAGACGTGGAAGTGGCTGCACCAGACCATCGCCCTTCACGAGTACCTCATCTCCATCACCGCCAGCCAATCGAATTTTAAGTGCCATTCGACTCATTAGGAGGTCGGCCTTACACAAGATCGTTAAAAATCACCAGCTTGTTTAACTAGGAAAGAAAAATACAAGCCCGTTGCTCCAGGCAAAAGACTTTGCATTTTCCTTCTCAGCGGATATTTTAATCTGGAGCAACCTTGACTGGCCTGACCGCACACACACGCACACACACACACACACACACACACACACACACACTCTCATTACACATTCTCAAAGACTGATTTTTTTACCTATTCCTTGTGAGAGAATATATTCGTATTGGAGCCAAAGAATGTCTGTGATCTGTAGAACCGGCATCCACAGGGCCAAGGCCTTGTACAGCAAGTTTGGGTACGTATATCTTATTATTTTTCATTTTTTTCTTCTTTCCCTACACTATGATTCATCATCGTATATTGTTTCCCATCTTGTTTAAAAAAACAACTTTATTCTTCCTAATCTGCATCTTCCGTACGATTCATCTACTGCAATTTTTTCCATTATATAACCTGATGTTGTTCCTAAGTAGTATAGTCATAGCATTCGTAGCTTACTTTTCCATGCTTCTTATTATAACTCTTATCTTATAATCATATCTACTCACTGTAACCAGGCATTTTATCTATTTACAGAGAGCTCTCATTTGGTCTGAGACATGCTTCGAACTGTTCTGTAAAGAACATACCTGAAGAAGACATAAAAAAATCTGTCTTCATATCTCAGTCAAGTGATATCTACACCAACTTGGCTCTGGAGGACTGGTTCTATCGCAACTATGATTTTAGTAAGCAACATGTTCTGCTGCTTTGGAAAAATGACCCTTGCGTTGTTATTGGACGCCACCAGAATCCTTGGGTCGAGTGCAATGTACCAGCTGTTGAGCATAGCAACGTTGCCTTGGCCAGGCGCAATAGCGGAGGAGGTACCGTTTATCACGACTCCGGTAATCTTAACTTGTCGTTTTTCACGCCGCGTGAACGATACAATAGAAAATACAACTTGGAGATAATCACGAGAGCTTTATTCCGAGAATGGGGCCTGAAATCTACTATCAACAAAAAGGAGGACATTGTTGTACTGGGTGAATTCAAAGTATGCTTTTTTATTTTATGTATAAATATTCCTATACGTGCACAATGCTATTAGAGCTAAAAAACCTAATTTTTCAAATTCTTCTTATAGGTATCTGGTACAGCTGCAAAGTTGGGACGTCCCAATGCTTATCATCATTGTACACTATTGGTGGATGCTAATAAACAAGCCTTGAGCCTGGCTCTCAAGAAAACAGAGGTACGATATCTATATGCAATCCAATTTTGCGTTTCGTCAGTTTTCATCAAAACATTTTAAGTAAATTACATAACGATTTTCTTTATCTCTATTCTTTAGACCGGAATAACTACTAATGCAACTGAGTCTGTAAGATCTCCAGTAAAGAATTTAAAGGAAGTCAACTCCCACATCAGAACCGAGCAGCTACTTAATGCTGTTGGCTGGGAATATCTTCGCACTAAGTCTCTAACAGTACAAGATGGCGGACACCAATTGGTACAGCAGCAAAAAGGTTTTCAAATGATAAATCCCACCGAAGATTGGTTTCCAGGTGAGTAAATAAGCTTAAACCAACTTGAAAATGATTTACAAATTAATAAATTCAAAACCAGTATATTTCATAATATCATGCTCATTTTTTGCAGGTATTGAAAAACTTACGGAAGAGTTTAGATCTTGGGATTGGACCTACGGTAAAACACCAGTTTTTACCGTGACTCGTTTACTGGAAGCTCCAGCACAAGACGGTCAAAGTCATTTTCTCAAACTTATAATTGAGGTGGAGAAAGGTATCGTTCAGGATATAAAAATGACTCTGCCATCGGACTTCAACCGCGATGCTAGCGTGATTACAAATCTTCGCGGAAAGCGCTACAGCCATGAGATCACGGATAGCATTGTCGAGGCGACAGGCTGCAAGGTTGTAGCACAAGACGTTGCTGTCGATAAAAGCAACGTCGCCGCCATATAGCTCAATCCTTCATCGCCTGATGATTGTACAAAAGATACCTGATTTTAATGATAATGATAAAAATAAGTGTGTAGAGTAAATATCGAATGTTCATTTTGTTATAATTATGTATTTTGTTACATTGTATAGAATAATATATACATATACATATTGTTACATATACGTTTGACAAGTGATTGGCCTTATTTGCATGACATACTTAAAAAAAAGTCAAAGTATAAAACCACGCTCTGTTGTACGTATAGCAGTTGCGTGCACGTGGCTCGGCAAGTAGAATAGCGCGACGATCACGTGATTCCTTAATCCAATATTCATTTTTTTATTCATGATGTCATTTCGTTTACCGAGTTATCTTATCTGCAGTTTATAGGGTTCGCACTTGAGCCCCACTATCGTGCGCTTCTTAGACTAGAAAACTACTACTTTTCTCAAATACAGCTTTTTATTGAAATACAAACATCCATCGCTAACATCAGTACAAGTTCGAAAAAAAAATTGATAGATGATATATATTTATAAAGCATTGAGTAATGAATAGTCAAAGGCCGATTTATTCTCGTTTCTCCTACCCGTTTATCAAAAAGCATAAAGTTAGGAGATAAGGAAAACTTGGATGGAAAACATTATCTTTGTTAAAAGCTAAGCACGGTTCTCCAATTATATACGTACAATTTCTTATTTATAGTAACTTATCTATAGCTTGCTGATAGTAAAAATCAAATTATGATACAATTAATTATTTTTAGTATTTGGGGTATGAAAGACGAGCTGGCAACTGAAACGTGGAATCGGCAATATCACTGGTTTTTGTAGAGAGAAACTTTAAAAATTCTATCAAAAGTTGCAACAAGGAGGATCATTTCAAATTATTGCCATATTACTTTTGATTATTTGATATATTTTATATTTTTTTCGATTAAAAATATGTTTGAAAATACGTAGCTTTCTGCATTGCGCAACCCAAATATTGTATTTATTAATTATAAAAATACTAAATCATAATTAATTTCCTTTAAATCTAATTATTTAATACTGTTTTAATTTAAATAGTACATTCAGTCAAATCAACTATGTGCTCAATGAAATGTAATATGAACTTGTAAAATAAAAAAAAAAAATAATTCAAATTTATCATACATGTAATTTGTATCAAGGAAGACAAATGTAGTATCAATTATTCCCAACATCTCCATTCAATCTTCTTTGCAAAGTTTTACTTCAATGAACCTTTTTGTGCAGATTGCAGCTTGTTTTATAACCTAGAAGGACTTTTTGTGTAAAAAATCGCGTTTGAGTGACATGAGAATATCCATGTCAGAGTATTTATAGCAGTAATTTTATGGTTAAATAGTAAAACGTTTAAGATAAAAAATATACTGAAATTCTTAGACAACAATGTATGAATGTACTATGTACAGGCAACGCATTCTTTTTAGTGAATTAAAATTTGTTTAAAACTTTTTATTACTTTCAATACTATAAACAAATGTAACCCTCAGTATATTTTCTTCTTAAATTTTATAAAAATAAATAGCGGATTCATCATAATATATACTCTCATTCATTAACATATAGAGGTTAAATTACAAAATATTCTAAAAATGTTGATCTATCTAACATTAGGCATTGCGAATAACGCTTGTTAGAGCAATAAAATTTAGTTGAAACTCCTCAATCTTTTCATTAATAAAAAAAGAAAGATTTGCATAATGACATTTAGTCATGGAACATACTCCACACAAACATATTTTTCGACACTTATCTTTTCATGTTCTCATTCAATGCCAAAAATACCAGAATCCATAAAAATCTATATACTATTATTGTAACAATGGTTATATAAATAATGCTCATTAATGATCAGAAATAGTACAAATTTTTCCAGTGATTGACCATCAGAGAAAAAAATAGGTTTACGTATTTCTTGTGTACGAAAATTCGCCTAGAAGAACTTAAAGTAATGCACAAAACTGAAAGTTACATATCTTAATACTTCATAATTTAGTGCAGAATAATGAGTATGTGCAGAGTATGTACAGCATGAACATTTATAACTGTTGAATTTTCAGACATAACAGAAGTTAAAATCAAACTGTTTTCAACGCAGTGCAAATTAAAAATAAAATAAAATAGCATAACACGTACGCGCAACGTAGACTTATATTAATGAATATTAAGCCGTTCAAGATATTTACTTACATAAAATGATAGTAGCTAAATAAAATCTTATTCTCGATAATTCAAACACCAAAGATACTATATTTTCTTCTAAAACATCGTCATTTTCTGAATTTCTTGGAGTCCCTGATGGTTAAGTAATAAAATAATAATGACTCGTGTTGAAACCCCAATCAGTATCAGGCAATAATTGAATTATCAGAAAATAAGAGTCTAAAAAGTACCATTCGCAATACTCGCATAATTAAGGCACAAGAAAAGGCACAGAGGTTTCTGCGAAAGCCTATAATACGCAGTACAAGGCACTTGGACGCAAGCTGCCACCTGGCAACACTCTCGCGGTCATATACAGAACTCATTTTCTCCAGCTGTACGGACCGCACTCGAGGGAAGGCTTGCATTATATTATGTTGTAGAGAGTCGCCGTCGGCACATCATTCGACTGCAATCGACTGGACATCTGCTGCTGGGCCGCCCCTGCCATTGCCGCCCGGGGGTAAAGATTCCGGTGAAGCATGACTTCGCGATAAGGCGGCGGAGGCGTACCTGGACAGGATGGAGTAGTTGAAGATCCAGTCGTTGGTATAAGACCTGTAGTCGTTGTAGCAATCGCGCCACCACTTCCATTACCACTATCTTCCGAACCGGCCAAGTTTTCCTGATGCCACAAATGTCTGAAAGTAAATAAAATATGTTATTTCTGAAATATGCATTATCAGTTTCACCCTTGTTTCGGGTAATCTGCATTTAAATGTACAGCTCTAAATATAAGGTGTACTGAAGACGTATTAACAAATTTAAAATTCCAAATTTGAACAATGACGTATTCTTTTAGTAGCATATTAAATTACCTGAGCAACGAGACCCTTTGCGAGCTAGCATCGGTTGAATCGGCGGCCTCGGCTCGTCGGATCCTCGGAATTAGACAAGATATGGTAGTCGAAAGCCAAAGATATGTTACGACCATAGTAGCTCCACTTCCCACAAGAAATCCAATCAGTAAAAACCAGAAGGGTGAAACGTTGCCTAGTGCGCTAGCAAAGATGCCCGAAGAGCCCGAATCGGCCGCCTGTTGCTCTTCCTGTTCTTGTATCGCCTCCTCCATCAGATCACGCCATGGAGTCATGTCCCAGGAAACCTTGTTATTGCTGTTTGAAGTAAAAGAGGTCCGAGGTAGCAGATTTTTTACCGATAATTGAGGTTCGCTGCTGCTAATGGTTTTCAACTCGATTATATTTTGAAATTTAGTGGGAAGTGATGATGGTTTTCGGCAGAGTGGTTCTGCGTGAAGATTGTGCTCACGCAGATAGAGCTCCAATTCATAGGTGGCTCCGTCGCATGACCATTTGTTTCTGAAAACAGATGAAATAGCATATTACCATACTGGTCTCGCATGGGCAATCTTCTGACACGGCGAGTTACGCCGTGCTAGAAAATGTCATTTCGACACGCATACCATACAATATTTTACAGCATCTGCTTGCCTTAAATCCGTCAAGACATGCTTATCAGTGTCACAAGCAAAAGCAGTACTACCTCGCTACGCTCGGGTGCTAACCTCACGGTGCCAGAAAGGACTACTTACGCCTCGGATAAGCGTATCGTAGGTATAATAATGCAAATAATTATAATGTATTTCGTTCGAATATACTTGCAACTTTTTTGAAAACTATATTGTCTAAACCATGATATTCTACGTGAAATGTTACTTTGAAGATTTATACGACGGTTAATAAAATTAAAGTAATTACAATTTGTTCTCTAATTAAAAGATGCACATGGCTATACATAGCATCATTGCTCAACACACTGTTTTATTGAAACCTACCTTTCAAGTGCTACCCACTCCAGATCAGGCATAGCGCGCAAAACATTCTTGTCCAAACGTTCCAGCAAGTTATTTGAGAGGTCAAGCTTGCGAAGTTGCGTCAAGCCCAAAAAGGTATCCGTACTCAGGTAATCGATTCGGCAGCCGCTCATATTCAGATTCTGCAGATCATTCATAAAAAGAAATTCATTAATAAATTTCAAACAAAATTAGCATGACAAATGATTATATTTATGCTTTCTCGGGCCGTTCCTTTAGCATTCCTTTTAGCATTTTGGCTTTTAATCGTTACGAATTCGCACACACTTTCTGTGATATTTATACCGAATAAACGAGTCTCAAACTAATCATTCACTGATAATATTGAGCAAAAAATTGTAGTATTTTGTAACAGTGCAAGTCGAAGACAAACATACTGCAAATAACGCGGCGAGAAAGGCCTTCTCGCCGGTGTTGTAGACTACATTTTTTATAAAACACGCAAATATGACGCAAATATACCAGTATTATTTTTGTGTTTTATTCCGTATAAATTGATCGTACTTTTACCAGTATTATTTTTGTGTTTTATTCCGTATAAATTGATCGTACTTTTCTACCCAACAAGTTCGTACATACACGTTTGTTAGAGTAGAGAAAGATAAAATATGAAATACTATGTAATATCCAACTTCTTATAAATCTTCTCAATCTAAAGTAAAAACTAAAATAATAATACCACAATAAAGATTGCCGCGATACAAAATAAATCACTATAAATCATAGAGATAATAAAAGAAGACCTATATCGCTAACGATATAACGTACCGTGATCGTTGTGCTGTGGAGTTTCGGAACGTGCAGATTGAACTTGTTACCGGCAAGATTAAGGATTCTCAGCTTTTTGGTAGCATAAAACGTATCTGGAGATATGAAATCTATACGGTTGTAGGACAGGTCAAGAACGGTGAGGTTCTTCAAATAATCAAAGGCATTCAGTCCAATTTCGCCTATAGCATTCATCGACAGGTTGAGATACCTCAATCTGGTCATCCCAGCTCTCTGCAATAGAAATATAACAATTATTATTTTTGATCTGACAATTATAAGCTAAGCATAGTAAAATGTTCTACAAGACCAAGCCGTCAAGAATTAAATTTTATATATAACATTTACGAAAATTAATATTTCCGAACTAATATTAATATCACTGTTACAATCGAGACGTAAAACCCGTGACTGCCGATGTTACATTTATACTAGTAAACTGTTTGCGCTTTTCGAATTTTATGTCAATGTATCCAAACTACAGTATATCACGAATAAAACTGTTCTCTAACTACCTATTCTACGATTCGCATGAATCCTTTAGTTTTTATAAAGGAAATCTTCTTCAATCAAAAGGATTCCTCAAAGAATTGTTGTAACTCCTCTAATTTGTAGAGGATACTTTTGTAACTACATATAATTATAGTTTATAGTGTGAATGGACATAATAATTTAAATTCATGCTAAGCTTTCGGATAAATTTCAATCAAACGAATATAATGCTCGATATCGCGTTGGATGTACAATGTTGAAAGTCATACGATTCCGCGCCGATCGTGCCTAAAAAACGATTATGCTGGATTCCTATGTATACAACTCTATTCGAAAAGCGAGAGCTATATCGGCAACGCGTGAAATAATGTTATCATTGACGACGGTATCTCTCTATAAAAGGAAACAATAAAAATTTATTTGTTCGCAGTGCGTCATCTTCTGCAATCGCACGCACGGCGATCGGTTGCTGTTGCTTTAAAAGTAAATCGGCATCATTTATTGCTAGACAATGCTAATTACAACTGTCGGAATAAATATTTATAAAATATAAAACAACTAAATTTTAGTTTTTTAATAGGCAGTACTAAAATGTATAAAATCAATGTAATTATGAGATGCACTTGATAAGACTTGCGAGTCCGAAATCCTTTTCGATTTCATTTTCATGCCTTATATACTTATATACACTCTTTATATATTTTGCTACTATATGTAATTGTAACAACGCATTCATCTCTAATAAGTATAAGAGGTACACAGTTATTGTAAAAGATTATTAAAACTGATTACCAGTGAATACTTAATTCTTATGAAGCTAATAACAGAATTAAAAAAAATCGCAAAGAAACTACTTTAAATTGTTCAAGAACAAATTAAAATACCTAAGTTTAAAGTTAATTCTGGACCATCATGTATATAAATATATGATCATTGTGCATTTTATTTTGAGGTTAGAATCGCTATAACTTATGAAGCATGATATAGCGACTATAGATATAGCAAAAGCAAAGCTTCCGATTGTATATTTTGCATATCACAGCTTAAAACCGTTCGTGTATCTATAATTCTATTTATATTTTTCATCAAAGGCTCGGTTTTAGCAGATTCACTTATGACTGCAGTATGTAATCTCGTTTTGCAATAACCTATAACAAGTGATTTATAATAATTGCTCTTATCCCAGACTGCATTTTAGGCGCCTATATAGTTTTCGTAAAGTTTTCGAGAAAAACAAAATAATTAAAGGGAAAGGATGAAACAACAAGCATTTATACGTATGCACAGGCAAAAATGAAAACTATGAAATCTCGTAGTTATTCATTCCCCAATATCGCGAGAGAATATACAAATACACCCTAATTTCTCTGCGATTCTGCAATGTTACAACCAACTGATGGATGAGATAAACGCCAAGGAAATGCATCTCTTGTTTAATCAGACAATCCAGGTGCATACGCGGAGGGGGAGAAGAAAACGCACTCACCGATAGTTCCCGATCACCTAGCTTGCTGATGGAATTATTGGATAAATCGAGAGCCTGAATGTAGCTCGGAGCACCCGTGTCGATGCTGTAGAGTCGCTGATCGGTGCAAAAGGCCGAGGGCAACCCCAGCCACGTGCCACACTTGCAAAGGCTGGTGCATCGCCCTGTCTGCAGGTTCGACGGATGGACCAGCCCCACGAAGCCCGCAAGGACGAGCAACAGCTTCGGCGCCCTCCTCATCGCGCACCTACGCTGTTTTTCTCCAACTGCTGAATTCCTGTAGACTGCACTTATGTGTCTGCAAGAATTTTCCGATGCAGTTATATGCAGCGCAGGTCCGCCTCCTCTTCTCTCTTGTGATCACGATATAGGTACCAAATGTATTCCACGACTCGCCGCCACCGCCGCTGCTGCAGCTGCATGCGTCGCATACACGCACACGCACTCAAGGCTCGGATGCTGCGCCGCTGATGATGAACGACGCCGCCACGCTTGATGGCTCCGTTTCTCGAGTCTGATGCTGCTGCATCTTTTTCTTCTCCGAATTTCCGAGGGCTCTGAGTAGCTGCGGTCGAATTTGAGATTCCGATTTGCAAGGGAAAATTAACGTGGATTCTTGATCTTTACTTATCTCAGTCACTTCTTGAATAATCAAGTACGTCTATTACTTATTTTTATTTTCTTTGCCCCACAGCAGCCACAGCGCGACGGCCGACTGGACACTGCGCTACAGTTTCGTAGCTCTATACTCGCGCTCTCGGGAGTCTCGGCCCGAGCGAGCCAACTACGGCCTGCGCTTCGAGTATAGGGTAAAAACGCACCTGAAAGCTGCGGCTCCCATTCGCGACTGCTTATTTGTGCCCTGCGCTCCGTGTATTTCCAATTCGCGATGTAACCATACAGGTGCGCCAACTGGTGGCCAAGAAAAGAGGTTTAGAAATTAACATTGGGAAAAAGCACAAATAAGTTAAACAAAATTGATTCCCGGGTTCTGAATGCATACAAAAATGCTCGACATTCAAAAATTAATATATGCGTGATTTTTTTGAATTTTTAAGTTATTGAAAAGTTGTTTAGTTTTTTTACTTCAATTTCCAAGGTACGAATATGATGCGGCATAACTGAGGAACCGGAGTGGTTTCAATTTGTTTTAATTCACAATCGATATAAATAAAACGTACCGCTCCAATATTTCTTATGTATTTTGACTCATCGAACACATATTTTGAGAGTTTATTGTCTAAAATTAAACAGGTAATTAGTTATTAAACAATTGACTGTTTAAGTAACAATAAGAGATTTGTTTATAAGCGTAGTAGGATTTCAAAATATAGCGCACATTCCTCATTTCACTACAAAAGCGTAGGTTTTTTAAAATTTCAAAAATATTGAATAGAAGTTTAAATATCTTTAGTTTAACGACTGCATGGTCCGTTTTCTCATACTAATTTAAACTCTCCACTTAGACTTTTTTGTTACAACAAAAATTCAATATCTCGAGTTCTATTTCATATTTTTCAAATCTGAAATAATCTATGTATTTGTTGTGCCAACCGCAAAGCCTACATCAGCTACCGAATTCGAAGTAAATTTTCTTGTTATTCAAGTTGCGATCCAAATATAAAGACGTTGTTATGTACACAAATATCTGTGTACTTAGACTTTTTATAGTTACAATGTATGTATACATACATACAAAATCTCGATTAAGAAATGATCTCATTTTATCATCGGGTATTCTCTGCAAAGCTTACTTTTATCAAGCTATATGTATATATGTGAATCCCGATTGTTTATTATTATTTTACTGGTCAGTTGAAAACATTTTATATACAATTCCAGACGGCTCTAGTTAAAATGGGGGCATGAAAAAACATTAACGCAGAATAAAATATTTTTAACAGTATTTATATAATATTTATTTTTTGCTACAGAAGCACAAGGCAATATATTTTAAGCGTATAATATGGTATATATATAGTCAGAAGACATGTGGAGAATAATTGATCCATTCTTTGAATGAATTTATGTATTCAATTTAATCAAAGGCAGAAAATAATAAAACTAATCTAATAGCTGCTAGACTTATTATTCATTTATATGTTTCTTAATTTTTATTTTATTAATTTTTTGCATAGCCAATGTAGGAAAATGACAAGTACAGCTGTATACATGTATAAATTCAGTACAAAGCACAGTGCCTTTTGAATTCACCAATACCTTGATTAAATAGTGTATTTTGAAAAATTAAATAAATTAATTCTGGAATAACGTGTGCGTAAATTCTATATAATCTAGTGCGCCGGTGATAGGTCGTTCCGTCTTTGGGTCGACGTATGGTTTCATCCTCGCCACACAATAGTCTGCCATTTCTTTCGTGAGGTTCTGAAAAAAAACATTAGACAATCAAAAACATGCATAAAACAAATCTTCTGTATAGGCTGTCAATCGCCAAACTTACAGCGTAGAGTTCCTCTTTCGTGACGTAAGGACGATCGGCAGCTGTAATAGCTCGGAAGGCGTTTTCGATTTCTTGTGAACTTTGGACGTTTTCAGTTTCCTTACTAATCATGAATGCCATGTGATCCTGTAAGGAAACGAAGCCATCTCTGTTCGGGTCGACAATATCTGTTAATGAATAAATACAAAGTTAGTTTTATGACATAAATAAAAAAATTATTAAAATTCATGAATATGCATATGCAAATATATCATATACCGAGAATATTTTCGAATTCTGGATCTGGTTGCCCTTCTTCTACCATAGGTAGATCATAACCCAAAGCTCTGAGGCATGACTTAAATTCTTGGTGGTTCAGTCGTCCGCTCTTGTCCTTGTCGTAATGCTTGAACATCATCGAGAATTCCTTGAGGGCTCCTTCCGACACTCCAGATTGATTCCTAGCTTGGATCTGTTGTTCCAAGTTGTGCTGCATGCGCATACCCAATTGATCGAGCTGATCCCACTGTTGGGCCAACCCTACAGTACTGTGTTCCGTGTATCGGTTATCTAGAATTAAATGTTCTTCCAATATGGCGCCCAAATCTTCGATCTTTTTGAGATCTTGACGACGCGCTCGGACTTCTTGTGTCTTTCTTTTAGTTGCTTCGAGCTGCTGTTCGAGTGAGCCCGATCCTTCCATCATGGAAGTACGAGTATCCGCAAGCCACTGGTGGAAGGCATTGGCATGCTTGGCGAATTCCTTTCGCAACTTGTCGTTTTCTTCTTGACGCTGAGCTTCCTTGGCTAATTCAACGTCACGCTCCTTGATGATTTTCTGTAAATTGCGCCAGGTGTCCTCAAGCGCTTCCATGGTAAACCAGGTGTATGGATTGGGACCGACATTGAAGTTCTTGATTTGACGATCAAGGGCTCCGAGAGCCTGGAAGTCGGCCTCTGCCGAAGACAAGCTTGCTTGGAATTGCGCATGAGCTTCACGCAAAGCACGGATCTCTTCGATGCTGTTGCAGCGTACAGGGTCGGTCAAGTCCTCCTCAGCGTTCTCAAACCACGAGTTGAAGGCCGATGCTTTCTTGGCGAAAGTCAGGTACAGCTCCTCGATTTGACGGAATTGTTCTTGCATCTGCAAGAGTCGTTGCTTACGGGCTTGCGAGTCGGCAAGCAGCTTCTGCCAGCGAGCGATAACATCAGCGTGGCGTTTGTGAATCGCGGGACTCTGTTCATGACCGGCCTCGATTAGCATCTCCTTGAGAGAAGTGATGTTCTGAATACCCTCGTGTTCGAAGGCGTGCAGACCAGCGTCGAAGGTCTCCTGTTTAGTGAGCAGAGTCTGCACACTGGACAGGTCACGGCCAAACTCTTCGGACCGTACATGTGTTTCCTTGTCGGCGATCCAGGACTCGACTACATCAGCCTTCCACATGAACTGCAGGTAGGCTGAGTTATCATTGAGGCGAGTTTTGCGCCTAGCCGCCAAAGCTCCCAACTGTTCGAGCTTTGCTCCTAGCTGTTGACAGCGCTGTTCAATGGCCTCAGCGCGATGGTTACCTGCAGCAATTAGCCCCTCGCCAGCTTCACGGATTTCACGGCAACGTTCACCGTGAGCAGCAAAGTCCGTTTCGAAAGCGTCGTGCTTCTTGAGCAAACCTTGCACAGCAGCCATTGTGTCGCCGTAATCCTCGAGTGAGAGCAATTGCTGTTTCTCTGCAATCCAGGCTTCTTCCTCCTCAACCTTTGCCAAAAATTGCTGGTAAGCCAGCGACTCGTCAAGCTTCTGACCACGCGTGGCGGCTAGTTGTTTCAATTCGGACCACGCCTGTTCGAGAAGCTTGAGTCGTTGCTCGATCTCTGGGACACCTAGGTTGGAGACGTCCATGAGTTTCTCACCAGCTTCTTGTACGGCCTGGATAGCGGGTTCATGGCTGCCAAGCTCAGCCTCGAGACGCTTGTGCTTTTTCTTTAAATTTTGAACGCCTGTAAGGTCACGACCGTAGTCATCTGAACCAACGAGAAGCTTCTTTTCTTTGATCCAGGACTCCTCGTCGGCGATATCGCGGAAAAATTGATGTAAAGTATTAGCCTCGTTAAGCCTAGCCTGCCTGTGAGCGGCAAGATTACGGACGCGTTCATAGCGTTCGTTGATGCTTTGTCGCTTTTCTTGGATACCCGCTGCCTCAAACTGGCCACTCTCAATGAGGGAGTCAGCCTGAGCATTCATGTCTTTAATGCGTTCCTCGTGAGCGTTGATGTCGGCCTCGACCAGCTGATGCTTCTTCATAAGGTTCTGCACTGAGGCGAGATCCTTGCCGGCGTCTTCGCTTGTCAACAGACTCTCGACCTCACCGAGCCAAAAGTCTAAATCCTTGACAGCAGCGATATAGGTTCGTTGCTTATTAGCTTCTTTCAGTTTCATGGATTTTTCGGTTGTTTTTTGGGTGAGGTACTCCCATTGATCGGCAATTGAGGCAAGACGTTTCTGCACGGCATCTTCAGAGCCAGCGCACTGATGTTTTTCGATCAGGTTACCGCCCATGGCCAGCACCGAAGAAATACGTTCGGCATTGGCAGCAAGTTCGGCCTCAAAGGCTTGGTGTTTTTGATGTTTCGACTGTATATTGGCCGGATCCTTGTAATTCTCTTCAGTGGCAAGCTGCAGCTTCTCAGCTATCCAATTCTCCATCTCATCAGCATCGCGAGAGAATTGTTGCAGGGTTTGGGATTCACCAAGACGAGAACGTTTCTCAATGAGAGCGTCCTTCAAGTGACGCCAGCGATCAAGTACCTGGCAACGACGTTCGTCAATGGGTCGAGCAGCGTAGTGCTCGGCGGCAATAAGTTGATCAGCCAGAGTTTGAAGGGCAGCTATTTTCTCTTCATGACCGTTGATGGCCTTGTCGAAGTCTTCGTGCTTTTTGATGAGAGCCTCTACATTGTCACCGCTGTCGAGCGCATCAGCGCTGCTGCTACTGAGAAAAGCTTCACGAGCGGACATCCAGTTCTCGGCCTGTTCGCAATCGCGGCAAAAGAGTTGCAGCTCGAGGTTTTGGTCCAACTGCATGCGACGCTGTATCCAAGCCTTCTCAAGTTCTTGACGAGCCTCGTTCATGGACTCAAGCTTCTCTTGTATCTCAACACTGGCATAATGATTGGACTGCAGGAGTTGTTGGCCGAATAGCTCAAAAGCTTGGAAGGTACCAACGCGGGCGTCGATTTCCATGCGATGTTCCTGAAGACAAAATAAGTTGTATTACTATACACATTCACTGCTTTCATTTGACTCCGTAAAACTCAAACAAAAATCAATAGATGAGAAAGTGGTAGAAGCAAAAAAATATAAATTATTGCAATTGAAGAAATCTATAATGATAAGCCACTCATAGAATCTGCAGACATGCCTGACAGACTCGTAGATACATCATCAAAAACACATGAGGCATATTAGATTATTTGCTCATAAGTTATATATCAAATTATAGCATAAAACCAAAAACATAATAATACAGCTTTAAATTTTTATTCACTCGATCGCCATCCATGAGAGTAAAAAAGAAATACATTTGCAGAATATTTATTAGTTGAGCTTAGAGTAAAATCTCATTTTCCTAATTATATCTATCCAAATACCTGTGGAACAATGCCATATCGTGCATCGATTTCTGTTCTGTGATTCTATAATTCAAACCATTATTCACTAAGTAGAAATATAATAAATATAAAATTCCAGGAAAGGACGACGAAAGACACAGTGGAGAATTATGCATTGCGTTAATTATGTACAAGATATGTATAATGATAAATATTTTTACCTGATGGCGTTCAAGCAGAGCCTCAGCACCGGTGACGTCGTTAGCCAATTCCTCAGAAGCAACCAGACCCATCATAGAATTAATCCAGGCCATGAGATCCCGGTAGTCGCTAAGATAGCGTTGCAGGTCATAAGAATCGAGCAGCTTCTTCTTTCTAGAGTCAGCTTTGGCAGTAAGCTGAGTCCATTCCTCATTGATTTCCTTCTGTTTGGTGTAAGTTTGCTCGGCCGTATCGGGATGCGACTGCATTAGACGATTTGCTGTTTCATCCAACTGCTTAATCTTGTCTCCAAGAGCGGCAAGATCACGCTCCAGACCCTCGTGTTTGCGGAGAAGAGTTTGCACGCTGCGCAGGTCCTTGCCCAGGTCATCGTTGTTCAGGGCAGCATCCTTCTCGCGAATCCAGTCTTTGGTGTCATCAACGTCGCGATGGAAGCGCTGTACTTCATGAGCAGAGTCCAGTTGACTAGCACGCTCGGCTGTTAGAGTTTGCAGACTCGTCCACTTTTCGTTGAGCTCTTGGATCTGCGTCTGGATCTTAAGAGCTGCCTCGGTCTGGCCGACGCTCATCAACTGCACAGCAATCTCGTTCATTTCTGCGAGACGTACTTCGTTTGCCTTCAGGTCAGCGCGGAAATCATCGAACTTCTTCTGCATAACCTCGACTTGTTCCAAATCCTCGCCTACATCCTGCACCTGGGCATGATTCTCCTTGCCCTTGATCCAGGTGGCCAGCTCAGCGGCCTCACGAACCAACACATACGCCTTGGCGGTTTCATTAAGCTTGTTTTGTCTTTCTCTGGCCAATCGCAGCAAGTCTTCGTATTGAGCTTCAATCTGGGCCTGACGAGCGGCAATGGAGCCCTGCTCGCGAGCCAAATTCTGCTGAGAAGCACTAAGACCCGCGTCCGGCTCAACACGCTTGACGTAGGCAGCTGGTACAAAGCCCTGACGATCGTTCACCTCTACCTTCCACCAGTCTTTGTTACTGCTGTTGAGGAGCGTGAGGGTGTCGCCTTTCTTCATGGAGACCTCACGAGGAGATTTCTCGGTGTAATCGTAGAGTGCGACAACGCATTCCTTGCCAGCTACGTCGACAGCAGGCGTCTCTTGCTGACGACAGGCAGCCGCCTGCTCCTTAAGGGCAGCGATGGTGCTAGCAAAAGCTTCAAGATCACTTACGAGAGCCTCGTGTTTCTTAAGCAGAGCTTCACTACTATCCTCGTCTTTACCGTAATCGGCGTTCATAACGATGGGGCGCTTCTCCTTCATCCAAGACTCGGCCTCGTTGGCATCGGCAAAGTATTGATGAGCCTGAAGCGAGTCGTCGAGGTCGTTCTTGCGCTGACGTGCCTTCTCCTTCAGCTGTCCCCAATGCTCATCGAGACTAGCCAGTCTCTGGCTGATTTCTTCAGCTGCAAAATGACCGTCGCTTAACATGCGTGAGCCTGCCGCACAGACGGCGGCAACTCGAGGCTCATGATTGTTGATTTCTGCAAGTACAGCCTGGTGCTTCTTTTGCAGGTTCTGCACGCCAATGAGATCGCGACCACGGTTGGTGCTGGCGGCTACGGGTTCCTTCTCGCGGATCCAGGCTTCCTCGTCTTCGACGTCGCGGAATAGCTGTTGCACCTGCAGAGAGTCTAATAAGCGCTGCTTGCGCATCTGCATAGGCTGTTCCAAAGCAGAATAGCGTCCCTGCAGTTGCTGCTGCTTCTGGCGGATGTTGTCGGCGTCGAAGTGACCTCCAGCCACGAACTGCTCGGCTGCCTGGGCAATCGATGCGATACGCTCTTGATGAGAGGCGACATCAGCCTCGAGCAGGGCATGCTTTTTCTGAAGGTTCTGAACACTGGTAAGGTCCTTGCCGTAGTCCTCAGACAAGAGCTGTCCTTCGACCTCCGAGAGCCAGAGTTCGACGTCTTCGACGGTGCGGTTGAATTGCTGTTGTTGCGCAGCCTCCTGCAGCTTGGAACCTTTCTTTTCTGTAGCTTCGGTCAGACTTTCCCAGAGCTCGACAATCTCCTTGATGCGTGATTGGATGCGTTCGCGGGCGTAATGCTCGGCCTCGATGAGTTCCTGTCCCTGAGCGACCATTTCTTGCATGCGCGTCTTATTCGCCTGAAGCTCCTGCTCGAAGTTCTGGTGCTTCTGTAGCTTGCCGTTGAGGTTGGTGGGGTCGAGATAGCTGTCGTCGGTGGCAAATTTGAGCTTCTCATTGACCCAACCTTTGGTCTCATCACAGTCACGCTCGAACTGCTGTAGCTTGTAGGCGTCCTCAAGGGCACGACGACGCAAAGCCGACTTGTCAAGGAGGGCCGAGCGACGTTGTAAAAGAGCCTGTCGACGCTGGGCTACTTCATCGGCAGCATAGTGCTCGCCTTCGATGAGCTTGCTGGCGAACTCGTCAAGCGCCTTGATCTTTTCCTCCTGGGCAGAGAGGGACTTGTCAAAGTCCTCGTGTTTCTTGATGAGAGCCTCAACGCTGTCGAGGGAATCTCCGAGATCCTCGTTGGCGAGGAAAGCTTCCTGCTTGGCCATCCAGGCATCAGCTTGTTCAGTGTCGCGATAGAAGAGTTGCAGATCCATGCACTGCTCGTAAAGAATGCGTCGCTTTTCCCAAAGTTCCAGCAACGAGGCCTTGTCAGCGGCGAGGGATTCGAGCTTGATGGCTACCTCCGAGGCAGCGTAGTGCTGGCGCTCGAGAAGTTTACTTCCGGCGAGGCCGGTTGAATCAAAGCTGTCGGCACGAGCATCGATCTCGCCCTTGTGCTCTTGGTGACGTTCAAGTAGTGCCTCAGCTCCAGCTACGTCCTTTGCAAGCTCATCAGCTGAGATAATTGCACGCATGTTGTTCATCCATGAGACGAGGTCACGGTAGTCAGCGAGGAAACGATGTAAGTAGTAAGACTCATCGAGCTTGAAACGGCGTTCCTTTGCCTTGGCAGTGAGACTCTCCCAAGACTGTAGAATCTCTGCTCTTTTGGATTGAATTTGCTGAGAGTGCTCAGCTTGATGGATGCCGGCTAATCTGTCAGCTTCAGTGCTAAGCGTTGCCACCTTATCCTCGAGTGCAGCCAAGTCACGCTCAATATTCTCGTGAGTTCGCTGGAGTAACTGTACGCTCGCTAAGTCACGACCAAAATCATCGGAAGACAAGACGGCGTCTTTCTCTCCAATCCAAGCCATTGTTTCATCGGCATCACGATTGAATCTCTGAATTTCGTGAGCACCGAACAATTTCTCTTGACGCAGAATAGCCAGTTGTTTCAATCGCTGCCATGATTCATTAAGTTCTTCCTTGCGTCTTAAAATAGTATCGCGCTCAGGATGAGCGTCCAAAAGTAATTTATCGGCTAATTCGTTGACTTCAGTTACCCGATATTCTTGACTGGTCATGTCTTTCTGGAATTCGTCGAACTTTCTTTGGAGTACTTCTACGTGTTCTAAATCTTGTCCGAACTCATCAGTTGTGACAAAGACTTCCTTGTCATGTATCCAAAACATAACTTCATCGCAATGACGAATGAATTGTACAAGAACCAAAGCCTGCTGTAGCTTCAATCCCTTGTCAGCCAATCGATTAAGAAGCAATTCCCATAAGCGATGCAATTCCTCTGTTACAAATATAGAAGAAAATAATCAATAAAAAGTGCAAATATCAATTGATAAAAATTGAAATCATAGCCATGTGTATGTATATTTACCGAGCCTCTTGCGAATGATGTCACTGGCAAAGTGGTGTTGAGCAATCATTTCCGATCCAGTATTATCTAATAGAACAATCGCATTTGAATGAGCTGCGACTTCAGCTTCAAAAGCTTGGTGCTTTTGAATCTTTGCCTGGAGATTGGTTGGATCTTTGTAGCTTTCATCGGAAGCAGCTTGCAACTTTTCATAAATCCAACCTTCGAGTTCATCTGCATCTCGTTTAAAATACTGAAATGGTAGACGAAAGGTAAATAAAGGAAAATAAAAAAAAGAATCGAAATATATAATATAATTTTAAATTTTACCTGGAAACGACGAGAGTCCTCGAGTTTGTCACGCTTGTTGCGCGCCTCCGATTTAAAATTAGAATAACGTCCCAACACTTGCTCTCTTCTCTCCTGAATGTCCTCTGGATTCTCGAGGATTTTCACCTCCTTCGGGGTGATCTGTTGATCCATTTTGGCAATTGGGTGTGGCTGCCTTTCGGAGCCGTCCAATTATCCTGTTAAATCGATAAATTAACCGACTGAAGACGACTGATTTTTGAAATAAAAAAAGGAGCTAGTTCGACATGATACCTTTAACTCCTTTTATTGTACGATCCTTCCTTCTCACGTATCTGTCGTTCGTTACGTACGAGTTCCGGTGTATTCACCGCTATCTGTATGGGGACAGGTGCAGTATGTGTATCCCGAAAGCTCTCGTCAATATATATCTCAAGTCCAGGCGGATACAGCTCACGTCATATCCGCTTATCTCTGCAATAGGCGAGGCACAATAATCAGAATTAGAAATCATCGAACATGCACCTGTCATGCGACTGGTAAAAATATCGTCGCAAGTATATTCGCTGTGTCTGACGCTGTCGGAATGGAATGTAGGTCTACATTTTACGAAAAAGTGAAGGACGACAGTGAGGATGTATTGGTGAACGATAGCAATAGACCTTTTATCTAACGTTACGAGGCCAAGTAACATATACAAGTACCGTTAGCAAAAGTCGTGAGCTGAGGCGAGTTGATCATCAGAATTTCTTAGAAAAACTAAGTACTGAATCGATCGCAGGAACGAAAGCCACAGTGACAGAAGGAGAGAGAGACAGAGAGCGAGCGAGTAGCCGAAAAAGCTGCCTTGGCAAAGTAAAGCAAATCGAACGCGTTCGAAAGTTCGTGAATAGGTATATAAGTATATGAAGCTGTACAGACACCTAGTGTGTGAAAATTGTGAAAAATTTGAAGATAATCGGGCGGTGCAGAGACGGTGAAGAAACGGTCTTACCATGGCGTTGACGCCAGCGAAGAAAATGGACGATTCAGCCGCAGAGTCCGTCCTCGAAGCAGTAGTAGCAGCCGCACCTACACTCCACTCGCGCTCGGATCGCTACCCGTACACGGTGTATAGGTATAGCTGTATATAGGTTGCCTCTATACTATAACGCGTCACGTCACTATAGCGCTCGCTCTCTGTCTCTTTTCGACTCACTGCTGTATAAGCATGTTCGCTATATAAATATATATGTAAGTATATGGTATACTACGAGGGCGTGTCGAGCGGCGTACAGAGAGCAGTGAGAATTGAAATCGAGCCTGCAAGTAGCAGTACGATTTGCTCGATTATGACATTAACGATGCTGTACTGGGGGCGGATTCCACTGAGTGCACGCGCTGAAAATTCGGTAGGGACTTGACCGACTGAATTACGGCCTGTAATGGTTAGAGAACGTTGGCATTGTACTAATCTTCCACCCGGACATGCCTAAGTGATGAGCGCATTTCAAGATGGCGGAGGCGCTATTTTTTGTCGTGATGTCATTCGTAAACACTAAACATCGAACGGGTATCTAAAACCCATATGTATAGTAAATAATGTAATGTTGCACTTACCTCATCGTTTGCTTTGTACTTTCGTGGTGGCTCCGTAAAGACCTCTGGAGTCGTGGACCCGGCTTATTTTGGTGCAACAGTCACCTCTGTCGGCTTATCGTCTGCTGGAAAGCCGGCGGTTTATTCAAAATATCCTTATCATTTGTTGTGGGCTATTGATTCCTTCTATTCAGATTATAGTTTTAGGCGCATTAAAAAACATATTCAAATATAATTTTTTAGTCTATATCTCTTGACTATTAACTTTAGGCGCGGCGAATACAAGCGAGTAGCAAAATTTTAAATAAGCACTGCTCGTCATAAAGTTTACAGAGCAAACCTATAAGTATAGTGTACAATTCTCGGGATACTTTGCATGTAGAGTCTAAATATCGAAACTTGTGCGTTTATTATTCATATGTAAACAGACATACAGCTATAATAGTCGCTACTGTATAGATAGATAAAGAAAGAAACAAGTTGTTTCTTCCTTACATCATAGCTATATATAAACGTCGCCTTGACGAGAGGAAGTGGAAGAGCGACTGCGTCATGCGCTTATTACTAGCAATTATCTTTATAGTTATAATATATTATGTCATGGCCGGTGTTTGGTGGTCGTTGCCGCGGTGCCGATGTGAGTACACAATAATACTTTGACCAAGCACTTTATTACGTTGTGAGATTAGGTACACATTCGAATGATCGTATTTGAAAGATACAAAACGAGTTTTTTTATACAAAAAAAATATTTTGCGGATTCGACATATTATATATACATAGGTGTATCTGTCGTTGATAAGTGATCCGAAGTCTCTCGCATCCTCTTCGTACCGATCGAGCCGCTCGCCGCGCAATCCGACGTACACACGGTTCCATCTGAGCACGTCAGATGGCGCATCGAGTCTGTATGCCACGAATGCTTGTAGCGCGATGAGGCCAGCATCGATAAAAGCGGTCTCTATAGCTGATCGCCCAACATACATACATATATCAACAATGTTTACATGCATATAATATATATACATCACAGCTCTTGCGCGAAGAAATATTAGGTATACTTATATGTATACAAGCGGCCGGCATATTTTAGTCGAGTCAATTAACGCGATCGTCGTTAAAAAGTTGTTTGAAGGAAACGATCTGTCTATGGAGACGGGCGACGATGAGTCGCATAGATAATCCAACGATAAGATAAACTATAATGACTAAGTAATGCCCAACTTCTCATTTTCCCAAGCCCAGCTATAATACAGCTCATCTATCCATATATACCTATAGACTACTCCGCGAATGATCGGCTCATTACGCGGCACGACCGACTTTCTCTATAATATATTTTACGCAGTAGTTCCTTAATATACGCATATAGCGTGTTTTCGAAGTGGAATAGCGCGACACTGCGCATCGCAGAGAGTGATCCTGGACGAAGAAGTAAGTATACCGATAGAAGACTCGAGTTCGTAACGATCCTGACGGTATTATAACACAGCGCATCGTTCTCTCCCTGGCTTGGCTTTTGCGTAATTTACATTCCGTATACGCCGCGCGCGAACGCACGCCTGCAGGGGTATATAACTACTGCGCACTGCACGTATATATGCGCACCTAAACAGCTGATAGTGAGTTTATATACTACTTATGAGCCGAGTATTTACATTAGAGGGGACAACGAGGAAGATGGCGGTTGCCCATCAGGAATCAATGATATCAATCGATCTGAGCTGAATTTCGATATTAATATGTATAGCCGCGGTTATGCGGAAGAGCTTCTTTCGCGCTGACAAACACTAGGCTCGATTATCGTAGAAGAAGCCAAAGTTCTTTTCGAATTCTTGTTTGTCTATATATCGGAACAAGGATGAGGCCTGCGGTCACACGCTATATACCGCTGTTGAAGCCATAAATATATAATACCGGACCGGACGCACAAAAGCCGCGCGATCTTCCTCAGGACGAGACTTGTTAGTTTTGCGGTATTAGAGCGCGCGATAACACGTTGTTGTTTTCCGATTTTCCTGCGGACGATGACTGTGCGACTGTGGATGTTTTTGTTTTCTAAACTCTTATCCTGGAATACATTTATTTGCGCTTACTCGTCTTCTGCTGAAGACACATTTTTCTTTGATTATATTAGTGGGAAATATAGGAGATGTATGTAAGCTATCTTGGTTTGTTGTTTCGAGTCGTAATCTTGAACAATGTGAAATGGCATTGCGAGCTTTTCGTGTATTGTGCGACTATGCGTCGGCCTTGATAAGCACGTCTAGTTCTTGAGTTATCATCAATATTTATAACAAAACTCGAATTGTTAATCTGTAGTTCTCTTAACACTCGATAAATTAATGGAATCATTGGGTTACACATTCTGGCAGCTATAAGTATTATACAGCAAAAAAATTTTCAAATTATAAGCATACATTAAATTGGAGGACATGCATCGCATTATTGTTTATTCGGATGCATATAATGCGAAATCTGGCAATGACCTAAAGTATAATACACGATTGATATTGGCAGGACACAGCAGACAACTCCTTCCGAGACGTCTCGCTTTTACTTTGTGTAATAAGCTTAGGTATATAGATATATAGCTGCGTAGTTGCTTTGTGTGCGAGACAATCGGCCACTGCTGTGGCTGCTGCATCAGCACTTTTCCGAGTACTTCTCTGTTTTTATACGTTACAAGCTTGCGGCGAATTCGTCATTTCACGAGCATTCGGGGAAGGATAGCGAGCAGCAAGTAAAAAGAGTATCGAAAAAGAATGACTGCAGCCAACCGGTTTATTCGGATACGGACTGCAGTTATGTTTCGGATTTTGTGAGAGTTCATCCATACAACACAGCTGCGGCAGCTCCCTTTGCTAACTGCGCAGATATATACACATATGTACGTGTGTATGTATGTATGTATATATATGGACGTTTCGCTGTACAAAATAACTTTGAATATTTGGAACGTCAGCCATGACAGCTCCGATGTATTTCTTACGGGAGATGTCATGGCTGACGCTCCGAATATATTTTATCCAGCCATTGTACAATATATAAATAGACAAAGACCGAATAATATACAAACAGCTAATCTGTCTGAAACTGAAAAAAAAATCTGTATCACGCTCGATTACCTAATTGACTTGAGTCAGAATAATATTTAATATCCGAGCTTGTATAGCCGGCAAAGACAACGACGTAAACGTCACGGATGCACATCAGAAGCATCGTTTCTTATCCGGCTTGCGGCCAAAACATTACACAGCTGCTACTGATGGCGTACATACATATATAGATCGCCTGCGAGTGCAGCGCCTCTGCAGTCTTATTTCCGAAGCGTTCCCGGTAGAGCAAAATTTTGCTGATGCTTTTCTCGTCGGAGCTCCTAATGAATAAAAGTAGATACGCGACTTACAGACGGTATTGAGCTCTGATATTATATAAAAGAAAGCGAGTCGGTCGAAATACTACTCGCAGTCTATATATACACAAGGAAGGCTGCAAGAAAAGCGCTACTCTCCGCGCTCGCCTCGGCTTTGTTTCGTCATCGACACTGGCTTTGAGATGGGTCGTCTCTCTCTCTCTCTCTCTCTCACTCGCTCTTTCGCAGCTGATGGAATGAAATGTCCCCTCTCCCGCGGTGTATTAGTCTCTGTGTGTAGGAGCTCTTTAAATCCGAGGCTAGCTGCATTTTTGCGCCTTTGTTCCATGTTCCCCTTCTTCGCACGATAATATAGCGTTTACGCATGCTTTTCTCTCCGATGTATGTACATACGCGTGTACGAAAGTTATTGTATTTATAGAATTTTTAACATGAAATGTTCAGAAAAAGATAATTATATCGAAGCAGCCTGCGTTACATGAAAAATCCATAACTTCTGGAATTATGATAGTATCTTAATTTCGCCTACTCGAACAGCCGGTAGAAGCGAAAGGAATAGGCTGGTGCAGAGCCTTTCCCACTAATATAATACACGGCCGGGTCGTGTCGTCATCGTCGCAGCCAGCTGATGAGAAAATGGCCGTCACGCCGCTGTCAGCTGAAGCTACAGTCCTTTCCCTCTCCCTGTCTCGTTTCTTCGTGTATTACCCGCGACTTATATGTTACATGTAGTATTCATACGCGTCGTCACTGCGATTTGTGCGACGCATTCTTTCATAAAAGTTCTTATAGGTATGTCCGTGTCAAGTATTTCTAGCTCCTTTGTATTACAGCAGCGCAGAACTCGCGCGCATATTGCATTTTATTCATTGCGTGTGCTCGCAACTTGTAGATATGTGCATATCTACACTATATAGCTAGCATGCAGAGAAAGAGTCCCGATGCCGGCGTTTCTCCATCCTCTCGGTGCGCGCGAGCGTGTGCGAGAGCGGCATCGGAGGTGAATGTGCGCATGCGCAATGAAAGTGTTTCGTCACCCGGCATTCTCTCCTTGTAGTCGTTCGCGGCTATACTTACTAGCTCGCTAATGCAGCGGCTCCGCTATATACACTTCACGAGTCCAGCTGACGCGTATAAGCTGCACACAAAACATACGCGACGCACTAATAAACAAAGGAAGCCGATGCGCACTTTGCCGTGCACACGCTCTTTCGCCCTGTCTTTTTGTATTGCAAATGAGGAAATCGCGGAGATTTAAATGGAAATAAGCCGCTCGTGTTGGGAGAGAGAGAGAGAGAGAGAGAGAGAGAGAGAGAGAGAGAGAGAGAGAGAGAGAGAGAGAGAGAGATAGAAGCTTGTTACAAGTATGTGTGTGTGTGTATGCACTCGACGCTCTTCCCCTTCTTTGTCATAAATAGGACAGCTATAATAAATGCATGCAGGCCGTGGCAACAGCAGCAGCGATCTCTCTCGCGCGAGCGGGTATCGCATTTATCCGCGCGAGCGCGCGGTATAGCAACAGGGAGCGACGGCAGCGTCATCAATTAAATGCCTGCGCGAGCGAGCGAGTGAGAGAGAGAGAGAGAGATAGAAAGAGAGAAATCGTAAACACTCCCCTCCGTGTGTTTACAAACAAAACGTGGATGAGAGACTATGCGGCGCTGCTTGCCGTGGCTGCCATTATGACTGTATAGCTGGCCATATACATATATATGTACACACTTTGTGCATCATTCGAAGGCAACGCTCTATACTGTATAAAGGTAGTGCGCATGATTTTTTCAGAACAACGCACAAAGAGCAGTATAGTAGCAGCAGCAGCAGCAGCAGCGGAGCCGGTGGCTAGCAACAGTAAGAAAAAGGCGTCGACGCGCACGGTCCAAGTGGAAAGTCAAAACGGAAAAATTCCAGGCCCCCTTCTTCCCCCTCTCTCGCTCACTCTGTGCCGGCTAGAAAAAGAGACAAAGGAAAACGGTGTGTTGGCCGGCAGCAGCTATAGGTGTAGAGCAAGAGAGAGAGAGAGAGAGAGAGAGAGAGAGAACCGAGAGGGGGAGTATGGAGCAGCTATATGCAGTGGCACAGCGAGCACTAGTGGAAAGCCGGTGCGGCAACGCTGTACCGGCTGCTGCTTCGCGGGCTATAGGGCTTTTACACAGAGCGAGAGGTGCAGCAGCGGCGTATATATTTTAGGGTGGGGGAGAAGCGAGTGCACGTTGCGTGCGCAGATGACGGAGCTGTCGCGCGGGGGAATAGTGGGAGAGCGGCGAATAGACGGCTGCCGGTATCCGCGGCAATGCTCCTCTTGTCTCTTTTCAACGCGCTGAGTCGTCCGCAGCGTTCATCCTCGTCTCGCGGTAGGGTCGCGTGGGGATTCAGAAGCGGGGGTAAGGAACGGCCAATCGGACTAAGTAGGTCAGCGCGCGGAGCCAATGATACGAGGAGGCCGAGTCACGTGGCTTTGTTGTTATCTATCAGCTGTTTTTCCCGGGCGGGCGCAGGGCCGGCCGGCCTGGCAGCGTCGGACTCCTTCTCTCCTCAGTACCTCCCGGCTCGCTCTCAGCTGTGCGTCGTCAGTCGTCGTCGCCGTCGTCACGAGCAACACACTCGCACACGCACGCGCGCGCGCACTGCACATAGCGAGCTAACAGACACACACACACACACACAGTGAGAAAGAGCGAGCGACTGCAGCGCCACCTGCGCGCGCCAGTCAAGACGCGGCGCTTACGCAGGGCTCCTGGCGCGCGGCTCTCGCCAGTCGGAAGCTATACCCACGCCGAGCAGCACGTCCCACTCGCGGCAATCTTTCGTTCGCGCGTCGCGTAGCGCGGATTTTTCCCAAGATAAAGCACAACGTGCACTACTCGGTAGCGGAAAAGGGAGCTCGATCTCGGCACCTCGTCGGATTGCCCCCTAGATGCGTGTATTATGTTGGAGCTTGCGAGCGACATTATCGTCATCCGGCAATCGGCGGCAGCGGCGGCAGCAGCAGTGCCAGCGAGCATCAGCAGAACAACTCGGAGTGGCGGCATCGGATCGCGCGGCAAAATTCTGCGACTCGAGCATGCGGAGACGAGCCTGACGAACCTCCAACCTCCGGAATAGTGTGCGAGACAGCAGTTGTTGTGCCGTTCTCTATATCGTGCTTCATCCGTATTAGTGCGGCGAGTCTCGCAGACGAGGCGAATAGGCAAATAGGCAGATAGAAAGAGAAAAGAAACACGTATTACAGGACTCTAAAACGAGATACTCCGCAGTGCGAGGATCAGTAGCAGCTGCGGCGGCAAGCGGTTCGCGAGTGAGAGTAGGCCGATCCTAACCAAGTTTCGGAAGCGTGCTCTCGCGCGCGCGTTACGCAAGCAAGTACAGAGAGACAAACCTGTGGACAGAGAGTGCGCAATAAGCTTAAAAAGTGCGCGAGTGCGGTGAGTCGCAAAGAGCGAACGAGCGGGCGAGAGAGATAGAGCAAGTCTCCCGTTCGGTAAATCGTCCAAGCACGGAAGTCCAGGCGAAGCAGGGGCCGCTGCAGCAGCAGCAGGCTGCGCCGGGCGGTGCGCCGGTGGTGGTTAGACGCAGGCGGCGCTATCAGCGTCAGCAACTGCAGCAGGGGATCGGCGGTCAGCAATTGCTCGATCAGCGGCAGATCATGTCGACGGGAAAGAGGTTGGCCAAGCGCAGCATCATCGGGACGCGGGTTTGCGCGCCCGGCGATGACGGCAAGTACTACAGCGGTGTAATCAGCGCCGTCAACACGCCGGCCTCGCCGCAGCAGCCGGAGCTCGCCGGACTGAGTATCACGCCGAACACGCGTTACTCGGTGAGATTCGATCCGGTGCCCGCGGGCTCGAAAGCCCCCGATTCCAAGAACGAGTACTCGGACAGAGATCTCATCGGGCCGGGCTTCGGCAGCGTGACCGGAGCAAGACTCGTAGCCGGGCAGAAGGTCTACCTCACCTACAACGGAAGGGAAATACAGGCCGAGGTCAGCCAGCACAGGGAGAACCTCGACGAGGTCGACGTCGTCATTGCTCCTTCCGGGCAGGAGGTTGGTATTCGATCGCTCACTCACTCTTTATTTCTCCTTTTTAAGCGCTCGCTCGCTCGCTTGCGTTAATCAGAAAATTTAATTTTCCTCTGACCTCGTTCTCGAAGCTCGCGCGCGCGCGACGCGAGCTAGTATAGTAGTAGTAGTAGTATAGTTGGCCCATTTTCGTCGCGCGCATGCGTTGTGTCGTTCATATGTGCCTACACACACATACACAGAGAGACGGGCGGTTATATACCTACTCTTTGAATTTTCTCTCTACGTCGCCGCTCCATTTTCGAGCTGGCTCGCGAGCCTTTTCCGTAGTTTCTTCGCGCGAGAGAGGAAAGCAACAGCCGGCTATACAGCGGCTCTCGGATCGAATGAGTCTCTCTATGTAGGGCTGTGTCTCGGCGCACGAAAATAAGTACTCTTATATACCTGCGCGCGCGCGTTCGAAATAATGCGGCAGCCGGTGTCAGTGGCGCGCGCAACTGCTATGCTATTGAGCAAGAGCTTACACCGGCTTCTCTTTCTTCGCCAAAGATAGAACCGGCCGGCCGGCGCAAATTCTGCGTGTCTCGTGCAGGCATCAGCAGCCATTTATGCAAACATTCCCTGTGCAGCTTAGCTTATTGAATGACAAGGAGTAAAAAAAAATTTTTTTTTCTTCGTTCCTCCCTCCCACAGTACTCATATGGATTACTCGAATGTGTCTAATGCGTCTCTTCTTTGTTCGCTGCTCGAATTGTAGAGTCAATGTTAAGCAGGCGAGCGCTTATGCCATTCTCTCACTCTCTGCTGCTGTTGCGGCTGCAAAGTGGGTCAGATCGAGCAGCTCGTAGGTCACACTGCTTAGTTACGCTCGCGATGCAAAAGTGAGAGTAGCTCTCTGCTGCTGCGGCTCAACGGCAAACTAGAACGGCGGAGGCCAGCCGGCTTGTCTTGATGGCTATTAGTTGCATGCGGTTCTCGCACGTTGCATTTCTTTTCTCCCTTCGCGCTGTTCTTTTTTTCTCTCCTCGGCTTTTCGGTTGCGCAATGTGTGCACAGGGGGTATGGCTTGGAGTAAAGGTATACCTCACTCCCCCCAAATTAGCATAGTTGCACTACACCACACGGCATAATCAGGGGAATATCAACTGATATAATCATTGTGCTTCAACTGCATATACACTCTACTGTCGGCTGCAGAGAGTGTATGCGGCATACGAAGCCGCGGCGCGCGTATTATAGCGGTATATATAGTCACGGGAAGCGGAAGCGGAATCGCGCTCGATTTACGTGAGATAATGCGAGAAGGAGGAGTAGCCCTTGGCCGCGATATAATTTTCCTCGCGATCTATATAGCTATGGGAAAATTCGTCGAAAAAGAAAAAAAAGAATTGCGCCCGAGCGAAGGTCGCGCAAGGTAGCGTACGTCTGGAGAGATACGATTGGCAACGCGCTGCTTACAAGGAATTTGTTAAAAAGAAAAAAAACACGATGTGGCAACGCGCTGTAGAGTGTCGAAAGTCACAACTGTACGCGCAGTTTAGAAATCAATGGCTCGGCCCAATGCAATTCGCTCGAGGGCAAGAGGTTCTCTGCACACTCTCGCGTGTAGGTATATTGCGAAACCGCACACGAAACTCGTGATGCGCCGTCGTCGTCGTCGCGGGAATATCTCTCAGCTGACTGCGCACTGCATTCGCGCTATATGCACACACAAGGAAATTCATATACGTATATACAGTTTCGCGAGAGAGAGAGAGAAAGAAAGAGAAGCGTTCGACCGGCCTCGAGGATCTAACGGTATTATATACATAGTATGCACTTGCAGTGAGCTTTTCCCGGTACCGCCACATACACCGGAAATGCCCTGCTATACAGACTCCGGAAGTCCGGCTGCGCGTGTCGCGCCTTTTTAAACCTGACTCTATACTCAAAACAGCTACAACTGTTTCCCTGTCGTCTCTTTTCTTTTCCTTTGTTCTTGCGGTAATTTTTCTCCAGCATTCCAGCACAACGTCTAGCAACGTTTGCTATATGTATATATACAAAATTATTTTTTTACTTACTGCTACCGATCCAATATCCATACACTCGCGGTCTCGAGACTTGTCTCGCACGAGCACGTATAGAAAGCAAACATTGCAAATATCCTACATATATATATATATAATAATAAACGATAGTGATTGCTCGCCGGCCGGCCGGTCGCTAGAGCAGCAGCAGTAGCAGCAGCAGCAGCGAGAGCAGGATCGGCGGAGAGCGCGAGTATATAGCTGCTGCGCTGACGACGAAAGGAGGTCAGTATGTCAGGCCGCCGCTGTTTGCGTCCGGGGTAGAGCAGCAGCAGCGGCAGCAGCAGCGTATAAGTTCCCTTGAGAGAGCGGTGCCGCAGCCTCTCTCTCTCTCTCTCTCTCTGGCCGCGCGCACAATTTGATTGCGCAAGTCGCTGTATGTAACGTGAAAGTATGCGTGTGTGTATGTATACGTGCGCATACTTTCTTATATATACGGGGGGTCGTTTATGTGCGCTTGCCATATGCTCAGCTGTGAAAGCGCGCTTTATAGCACCCGATTGATTGCTCAGGTGTTTTTAGCTCTCTCGTAGTGTGTGTAAGTAAGTATTGTATAGTTGCAACGTTTAAATGGAAAAGTATATACTTGTGAGGAGAAAATGGAACAGTCAGCTGTTTTGCACAGCCGAATCAGCTGTGTGTCTGTATGTGTGCAATTTATACAGAATCAATTTCTTGAGAAAAAAATGCCTCCGGTGCGACATCAATGATGAGCGAAATGTTATATATACATTATAATACACGCGCGCGCCAGCGAGAGTCGCGCACCGCTTCGTTTTCTCGCTCGCTTGTGCGCGCGCGTGGGAGTGTCGCCATCGGGCATTAGGAGCAGAGCGCGAGAGAGACTTTACGCAACCCGCTGCTATACCACTCTCCGATATACATAACATTGCAACACACATACACACACGTCGACTCTCTTTTCCCGACTCTTTGAGCGTGCAATTATGCATTACATTTCTGTGTGTGTGTGTGTGTGTGTCCGCATGTATATATATATTATAATACACACTGGAAAGTAAGAGTAGTCAAACACGCCCGGCCTTGCACAGAATCTACATTCTAAGCCAAGCTAGAAACCATAAAGTGATGCTCGCTCTCTCAAGGTTTCGTCAATTACAAGAACGATTCGTCATTTTAAAATTATACCTATATATATCGGAATATATAAAACGAAAGCGAAACTTTCTCGCGGCTCATCTATACACACAGAGAAAAGTCACGACTTACGCACGCGCGGCGTTTGTGAAAGCAATGAATATATGCCTACCTCGCACGCAAATGCATTTTGCGGAGTGAGTATACACACACAGGTGATAACGAGTTGTATGGAGCGGCTCCCCGAAGCGGGCCTAGGTTAGACGCGCGGCGGCGCGCTCGCATGCACGAGCCCAATGACCCAAATGATACGGAGCGAAGAAGCGGGTCGCAGCCCAGATTCGATCCGATAAGGTGTGCGTTATACTCGAGCTGTAATGGTGAAAAAGAGAGAGAAGAAGCGAGTGTATGTGTGTGTCAGAGGAGGGGGTTATATGTGCAGTATATATGTACGTTTTCAAGACTCGACCGCGGAGAGAAATTTCACTTTCGCTCGCGAGTAATGTGTTTTCTGTGTGTGTGTGTGTCTCTGTGTGTGTGTGTATATATATCGATGATTGCTATAGTGGCCTCTTGCTCAAGGCAGTTCGGAGCTGCTGATACTGCTTCACTTCCGCCGTATAAGGGGACGAATCGGTATGCGCTTCTTTTTGTCGTACATTGTAAGATTGCATAATTCTTAAAGAGATGCATCAACAAATCACGGATAGTCAAAGTTTTTCGTTCCCAGCTGTATGCACAAACACAATGTTTACCGCTATCTTTCTCTTTCTCTTCTCGGCTCTTCCCTGACCTCATTTTCGAGCGCAAAACATACAAAAGCCGGACACGCGCCGCGACTGCACGAGAATTTATAAGAAATGCAATGCAAACGTTAAATTTTGTTCGTATAATTCGAAATTCCTTGATTATACCGGTATTAAAAGGCTCTCTCGCGGTTATATATATATATATATATATATATATATATATATATATATATATATATATATATATATATATATATATATATATATATATATATATATATATATATATATATACAGCGATCGTCGTAAACAGCTGGACACTTGCTGCTTCGACACAGTGACACCGATTGCGTCCGACGAGAGCCATTTCTCTCTCACACAATGACGCTGGGCACTGCATGATGGAGATCTATATTAATGTGTATCACACTTGTGTTTATATGAGTTTGCGAATTCGAAGCCTCTTGCAATAAACAGCTGTTGGACGGCTCGGAGAAAAATGCCGGTCAATGGGTCAGTCGGACGTTTTATATAAATGCAAATCGGGCTTCCGATACTCGGCTGCAAAACAATTAGCTGCTTAACTGACAGATGATGATGAGAAACTCGGCTAATGATCGGTAACTGCACTTTGTCGAACCAGTAAGTAGAGGTACATGTATACGCGTAAACCGGCGGGCCGGCATCATCCGTCATAATATCTGTAAATGCAGCCTTCCTTTGTTCTCTCTCACAGACAGAAATCTACACAGTCAAAGACAAACAAAAAAAAATCCGCTGTATCGTGCTTTACTTCTCTATGAAGTGCGTGTATATTTGTAGATTAGTCAGCCTCGGTTGAGCCAAGATCACGGAAACGCCGTCAGCGCACAAAGAAGAAAGAAGCGCGCGCGCTGCTATGGCCCCGTTAATATAGGACGTACTTACGCGAAGCGTAATTGCACAGTTCCGGCTTTTCTGCGCTGTAAATATCCTTTTTTTCCTCATCCATTACAAGATAGAGAGAAACTGCTCGGAGGATGTACCGTAGCAGCTGTTTATTAACTTTAATGCGAGTTTTCTGAAAATCGCAATATTACTCTCTCGCGCGCGGTTTTCTTCACCGCAAGAGAGCACGTATATAGGAGAGCGCATTTTGCACAATATATATCGCGTTTTGTTTACGCCTCGAGCTCGCTGGGAAACACGCGTTTGTTTTTATCAGTCGTCGCGCAAGCCGCGATAAAAGCCGATTCTCTCTCTCTCTCTCTCTCTCTCTCTCTACTTTTCACCGCGAACGATAGTATAACGTGTGAATATAAAAGTCATTGATACCAGGGTCATTCGCTTCTTTCCCGCGTACAATTATAAGAGCGTCGCCGTTGACTCGCGGATTACCCGATGTATCATTATTTTTTTTATCAGCAGCAAAAGCACAGCTTAACCGTGATCGCAGTTCGCTATAAATGTATCCTGTACACCCGAAAAGGCGCTGCATCGGTGATACGCACATCTGGGTGTTATATAGAATGAGTAAGTGAGAGAGAGAGCGGCTCTCAGCTGATTCATCGCCAGCAAAAAGGCAACGACTCGAGTCGCGCGCATTGACAAAGGCCTCTCTGCATTATGGGATATCCTTGAACCGCTGCAGCAGCATTCGTTCAGCTCTCGCGCGAATTTTTCCATCGCGATCCAACTTTCATTGCGCTTTTTTCGCTTCTCCCCTGTGTATACACTTATATTCTACATCATCTCGCAGTCTCATCCTATATAGCTACATGCGCATTATAGAGCCAAAGGCGCGGCATATCAGCAGCTGATCATTGGCTATATTGCAGGTTGACTACTACAACTTATATACACCGCTCTCTCTCTACTACGCGGTTTACAGTTATCGGCCGCGTTGTTCGTTACAGGAATGCGGTCGCGCTTATCACGCTTACAGCCACGCGCGCACCTTCTTCTTTAACTGCGCGAGCGTATAATATAATGTATATATAATATTATACACGTATACGTATGCGCGCGTTTCGAGTGTGCAATATCGTCGGACTCGTGCCTTATCGCCGCTGCAATGCACGTCCGCGAACGCGTCACTTGTTTGGACTTTCTTCGCCGTTATCGGTGATTTTCATTTTCACGCGAGCTACACTGCTGCGGCCGGCATGTTGTATTTTCGGAGCATGGCCGCAGGAGTCTCGGTTGCTTGGGCTCGAAGAGAAAAAAAAATCGAGCGAGCTCGTCGGCGGCGGCTGTTGAAAAAAGTAGGAGACGCTCGTTTTTTTTTTTGTATTTTTTATTCTCCGGTGTCTTTGGAGGAGGCCTATTGGTGACGCGGTGGAGCCCTGCAGAGACGCACTGGTAAAGGGGCTCTCGGGTTTCTCGTCTATACGGATATATATGTATACTAGAAGGTGCGAGTGCAGTTTTATATAAAGATCCTCTTACTCGAAATTTCTCTCCCCTGTGCTAAATAGATACACGAGCGTAAAATCCGAGTGGTGCGCAGTATATGTGTAAGGTCAACGACTGCTGCCTCGCGGTGACTATAATATAGGCAGCTATTCGCGTATAGGCATTTAATGCTATATAGGCTGGATCGAGGAAATTTGAAAGTCGGAGAAAGTGCACGGGCTCTCCTCCGCGGTATATAACAAGTAGCAGCAGCGGCAGCTTCGAGAGTGTATATACACAACGTAAACTTGGCTATAGTTTCTATGCTTGTATATATATACAGTATACCTATAAGGCCGCGCGCGGTGAAAGGGGGAAGGGAAGGGGACCGTTACACTATCGCCGCGAGCGCAGTTACGTGCCGCGCTGCAGCATGTGGGAGGAGTATAGTGCTGCTGAAGAGATAGGCACGCACCGGTTCGCGTTCCGCTAATCTCGACCTTTCGAGCGGCTGATCCTCGTCTCAGCTGTTGCGCGCGCGATTCTGCTGCTGTCTCCGCTATGTTAGGTATACTACCTTGTGCATACACATTGTTCTTCTGCAATTTTTTTCAGCTGGTATTATAATGCGGCTTATAGCTGATCTTTGAGATTCTCTACGCGCACACTTGGGATATAGATTTCTGTACGCGTGCGTTTGCCTGAGTTAAGGCAAGAGTAAAAATGATCGAGAACGGGTTCAGCTATATGTATATTATAGGACAGAGAATAGAAGACTAGTGTCGCAATAGCCCGTGAAGTGAGGGAGAGCCTCGTTGTCAGTGTATACTTTCGTTTTTCCCGGCCCCGCAGTATAACCGAGCGAGCGGCTGACTTACGACACGATTGCGCTGATTATCGAATTACGCCGCTAGCGGTAAAGCCCAAGTGCTCTCCCTCAGCTGTATACTCTATACTAAATACACGCCTCGAGTTTAGAGAGCGGTACTTTTTCGTTACAAAAACTTTTCGTTTCTCGCTTATATATACACACATACGCGCGTCATTTTTTGGAAACAGTATAGGCCGCACAGCTCTTTTTTGGCCGTCGAGTGTGCACCTACCTGTATCTACGCGCAAATGTATAAAACGCTAAACTGTCTGGGCCGAGCGACGTCTGACGAAACAGGATTCGAAATTTTGTCTGCGTATAATACAGTATATAATAGAGTTCCGGCAATTCCCCGCGAGAGAAAAAAGAATTCGCAGTCAATGACGTCGTCAGGGATTCCCCGCGCGAGGGATTTCTGTTTCAAATGTTTCGTCTTCGGATATTTGTACAACACGACGCTGCGCGTGCAGCTCGAGAGAACAAATCAAGCGCGTTCCCGTTATATACTCGTGCGCCGCGGAGAGCTCGCGACTAGCGGTATTATATATATATACGCACCACTTCCACCGCAGCTTCGAAAGCCTCAACCGAATGAAACTAAAGGCCATTATGCGATGAGCAGGAAAATATGGGAAGCACAGCCGGTATATATTTTAGACGGTCCATCACGTGCGCGCGCTAAATTCTGCGGAATGACGCTTGTGTATATTATACACGGGTGATAGAGGGAGAGAGAGCGGGAGGCAAATACGCAATACACACACTACGACAATCTATATAAACTCTTCCCTCTCTCCCGGCGAACTGGAAAGCCGGTGTTTTATCAGTAAAACGTAGTGTACGACGACCGCGAGGCGAACGAACGGCGCAGTAGCGACTATGCCGAAGACGCTCTCGCAGCGCGAATTTGTTTTTGTTTTCGAGCCATAGAGTTGTTGTCGTCGTCGTCGTCGTTTCTATCGATAGAGATGTGCGTGTATATATATAGTGCGTCATTCGCTTTTGCGCATTATCATCTAATGTGCGAGCTAATCATCCTCCTTTGTTGACCAAGTGTTATTTTTCTCTGTTACAGGGTACGATGAGTCTGACGAAGCGCATCGACGAGGTTAGACTTTTGGAGTCGCGCAAGAGCGCGAGACTCGCCGATTCGGACACGGACTTTGCCAGGCTAGCCGATATGGGTAGCGACCGTAAGCGCGCATCGTCGCACTCCATCGACGTTCCACAAGTCATCGGGTGAGTATTTGTCAAACTGAAACAGCTTGCTTGTGCGTTATCTTTTTTTTTAACTCGAGATCTGCTTTACATTATACATATGCAGTATATATAAATATATGAGAGAGAAAGAACGACTATAGCGCGGTGTACGTATTTTTAGAACTGCGATTACACCTGATCCAATCGATTTTCCCTCCTCCCACTTGTGTATATACACATATCGCGTAAAGAGAGATTATAGAAGCAGCTCGCTATATGTATATGCAGTATAGCCTGGGAAATTCAGCGGCCCATATGTGAGAAGCTAAAAGAGAAGAGGGATGATCGAGCGGCTGGTGCTGCAGGTGGCCAAAGTATTTTTACCCTCGGCCTGTGCGCAGCGCGTCGAACAAGCGTATATAATATACAAGTCGTCGCAGAGGCGCAAGTATACCAATAGAAGACGAAGACGACGATGAAAAGGGAGGGGCAGCGGCCGGGAGCTCACGTGAATGCCATAAGCCGGCCGGCACTCTCTTATATACATATATATACTATACACCCTCGCCGATGATGCACACGTGTATATGTCGTATATAGATAGCGATCGAGGAGAGAGAGAGGGCGTTTGTCCGTGTCGCTGAGCGAGCCTCTTCGTCAAAGGCAAAGCGTCCGCGTGTGACAGACCGGATTTTCAGCAGCAGCACCGGCAGGGCTTTCGAGTTAAAAATATAACGGTGAAGGTGCGCGTTAATTCTTCTTCACCGTGATTATAAGTATACGAGAGAGAAATAAAACGACGACCACTTGTGTGTACATAAAAGCAGAAGGTCAAACTCCGATCAGTCGCGCGAGTGTGTGGGAACGAGTTCTCGGGAGCAGAGAGAGAGAGAGAGAGAGAGAGAGAGAGAGAGAGAGAGAGAGAAACGAGTCCGATGCAGGTACTAAAAAAAAGAAGAAGAAGAAAAAGAGGACGGGGATACTTACCGTCTGACTGTGTCCTTAGAAACGTGCGCTTGCGTATAGCGCTAGGAATCGCTAGAGCGTGAAACGCCACATATACAATATGGGTGCGCACCTGCATAGTCTTGTTTCTCACCTAATATATTATATACACGAAATTTGAGGGATCGAATAATAAATTATACAAGCAGGAGGATAGTTGGCTGATTTATCAATTCTCCTCGAGGAAGATCGGTATATTCAAAAATGTCGCTTGAGTAGCCTAAGCCTCTCGAGGAAACGACTAAGACGGACGATAGAACTGCGCAGTTTCTCTCTCCTACTCTCCTAGAGATGCTATTGTGCGTTATTGCTGTAACAACGTCATTTAGCTATATACAAGGCCCCAGCGGCTATGTGGTACCTGAGGAACTCGAGGAAAACTTTTCAGCCCCAAGTTTAAAGGGATCCACGTCGGTTTATAGAGGGGTCTCTCGACTGGATTCCATCGGCCCCCCGACGACAAGAAAAAAAAAACGCCGGCCGGCTCTGTCTCGTTTAAATACGGCTCTCGTCTACCTGCGCGCATATACATAGGCGGCGTACCACCTGGCTTTCTCGACCTTATAGCTACAGTGGGGGAGAGAGAGGCAGTTCTCTCCTTCTGACAAAGGAGGAAATGCCACAGCTTCCCGCATTATGTGCCGCACGTGCAGCGGGGGACGCTGAAGAAAATAGCAATCTGTTCGCCGCGATTTTCTCTCCAGAATATTCGGCGCCCCTGGCAACAGAATGTATATTTCGAAAAAATCGCTAAATAAAAGCTTGCTCGTCGAGCACTACACGCGAGTTACCTCATCACCGCGCAGACGCGAGAGAAAAAAAATCGGGCTCTCGAAGATACATCAGCGTCTGACTTCCATCCGGCGATGAAATTCGAACCGACCGCCGCCGCTGCACGAACCCTCCGAAAATGCAGCTCGTTCGCCTTCCATCTTCGGCCTGCCGACACAGCAACGCGGCCATTGGCGTAGTCGCGAACGACGACGAGCCTCCTGTATATCCCACCGCGCGCACAAAAATACAAACGAATTCCAGCGGCGAAACGCATAAAACTCTCTCCCCGGATCACTGCTGTATATATATGTATATAAGTATATGAGAAGGAAAAAGAGAGACACCGCGCGCGGGGAGAAAGAGAGAAGCAAAAGACGGAAATAGTCGGATATATATACGGGAAGAGAAAAAGTTGAAGAAGAAGAAGAAGAAGAAGAAGGGGCAAGGACGACTGGCCGTTGCAGGATCGTTGAACTTTATGACGAAGTTATCCACAATGGCGCGCTGATGCTGCTACGTTTATATGTATATATACAACGCAGCGTATCGGGAGAGGAAACAAAGACGGAAAGACGCTCAACTGCGCAGTATATATGTACTTTACACGCTGTAGCTTTTTCAATAATTCGTGCGCCGGCACATATTTTCGAGACCGATACATCTACGCGCGCTTCTCACTCGGCTTACAGAGATATAATAGCTTTTGTCCTATATATATCTTCAAATTTGTATTCTACGCATTGATACTCGTTTCACACTACTATTCTTGAAAAATAATTACTCGAATATTTATCAATTCATTATATATCCGAGCGATCTCAGCTTAAAATTCAATAAGCTTCTTTTTCCGCGGGATCGAGGAAACTAATAAAAAGCAGCAGCGGCGGCGGTGGCGGCGGTATAGCCCGTGATCAAAATTCTACCGGGGTATATTCTCCAGAGGAAAGGCTATATATCCCGTCGTTGCCACCACACAGTAGCGCTCGCGGGAAATTAGGTCGATCAATACCAGTGCGCTCTCGGCGCGCTCTGCTAAATGGGTCAGGTGCACCGGCGCGCGATGCCGCCCTTATAACATATACGCACTCCGAGGCGTCGATTTTTTTCTTTCTCGTTTCATATATCTTAAGAGCGAACCCGAGTTGAGTGTAAAATACTCTTACACGCGTGGTTAACAAGACCGCGACAATTAGACAGATGTTCCATTTCGATACACAAGTCCACGGTGTTATTATTATATGTATATAGTATATATATATATAGGCGGTCTGCAACGATGAAACAGAAAAAATTAACCACACGTGCTGCATATAAGGTATTGTACGTTACACACGAGCTGATGCGCGTTCCGCTGCGTATATGTGTACATATATATATACCGACTTGCGCTAATTGAGTTCAATCATCACAATGTCGATTCAGGTCGCTGCCTCGCGCTATGCGCGTTTCCCTTCGGCAATGCGCGCGTATGTAAGCGATGCAAGAGCTAAGTTTGTGGACAGCTCATTGATATCTCGCATAAGCGACGACGCCGATAATAATAAGACGAACATCAGCTTTTATTGTAAGCTCTTGTATGCGCACAGCTCCGGCATATTTTTGCCAAATGTTCCATGATATATACGCTCGGCAGAATTACTTCTTGAACCAAGAAAATATTGCGAACGCTCGAGATTCGCACGTCTGAAAACATCTCGAAAGACGACGCAACAAGTCCGACGTCTTCTGATTTATATACGACACGACTAGTGCAACAACTATATGTCTCTCACTTGCAAGTTGCGTAACAGTATACCGCATACACACACACGCCGGCCGGCTGCGGCAATATAGAGAGTAGTATATACTACGCATAAAAGCGCCAGGGACTTCCGCATCGCGTAATCTTGCTTACTAGAAATTCTGCACGACGTAGTCGGCCTTGTTGCGATTATTCTCTCCCGATCGCGCTAATTATCAGCCGTGAGTTTTCCACGATGTCTCTTTTATATCTCAAGTCAGTATACAGCTTCACATATATGAATTGTATATACCCTGGAAATAAAAGCGTTGAACAGAGTGTACATACTGTACCTCAAACTCGGGGTTTAAATAATCATCCTAGGAGGTGAATTAAAAACCGAGCCCAATATCCGTATGAAAATGTTCTCTTATATGCACAAAATATACACACACACACACACACACACACACACAGGCGGGCGGTGCCGGGCTAGTGACAAATTGCGCGGGGTCGCTCGGTGCCAAGCATCATCGGAGTAGTAGTAGTAGTAGTAGTAGGGGGCCGCCGCCGGCTCGAATCGAGGTCGATCGATGCAGCAGGCGCAGTAGCATCGCCGGCCCGCAGACGGAGAATCACGCGCGCGCACCGGCGGACTCTGTATACTCCTTCTTCCTTGTCCTATGTGTGAGGGAAAATGGGTCAGGTACACGGAACACGATCCACCTGCACGCGCGTGCATATAAACTTTTAGCGGCACCGAGCCAAAATAACGTTTCTGCTCTCGGTATATATAGGTGTGTACGACAGTGCAGAGCTTTTTTGCATCGCGAATGCGAAATTTGAGCTTGCGCGGTGTATACTTGTATACGAGTAATTATTAGCTTGGCGGATAGGGTAGTCGGTACGAATTGCAGTTTTTATGGGAATATATAGAGCTGCAAACAAGCGGCGTGTAACAACAAATAAACGCGCGGGTTTTCAAACACAAAGACGCGTATATGTATTATGGAGCCGCGAGAGAAAGAGAGCTTGGAACATCCGCTGCGCTGTGTTTCCATGACACATAAAATATATAGGGGGGTAGGTTGCGCGCTGGTGGAAAAGCGGTCAATAGTGCAGAGCGTGTGCCTCGCGGTAGGTCGTGGAAAGGGGGGAGGGACGCGAGACTTTTGGGCAGGGTTCGAACTTGTTGAGGGAGAAAGAGAGAGCTTGCACCGGCAGCTTCTCCCCTTTCCCCTTCGCAGCCCGAGCTTGGCTCGATTTCCTACGCTGATAGCGGTGGCAACGAAGCGGCTCGTTACCCTCTCCCACCCCCTTTTGGTTCATCAAGGGGTGGTGGTGGTGGGAGTGCGGAAGCAGGAGCAGCGCAGCGAGGAGGGAGGTCGGCATCGAAAACTAGGACAATGGGTCGAGTGCAAGCGGCGGCAGAGAGCGAGGACGCCGAGCCGCCGCAAGAACGGCACGTGCACTAACACTGACGTCCGGCGCCGGCCGGTTGGCTTTTATACGTATATGTATACGTATGCGCTTGCCGCTATACCATTGCGCGAAAGCTGCAGTATACAGCGGGGTTCGTGTGTGTGTGGAGCTTTCGAAGCTGCTTTTCTTATCGTCGACCGAGCGCCCGGTGCGAAGGACAGCTCGTCCCCTCCTCGCTCTCTCTTCTCCGCCCCCCCCCCGTATATGCAACCTTCGCCCGACCTTTGGAGAGCTTGCGACTGATGCTTCTTGCGCGCGCTTTATATTCTTTAGAGCTTTCTTCTTTCGAACCGATGGGGGTGGGTTTTCTCTTTTTTTCTGGCTTCCATGCTCTGTACTATACACATACAATATATTTACGAAAAATTTCCGAGCTGTTTCGTGTATTTTGTGACAGATTTCGAGTGAAAATAGCTATACAATTACGAAACATCTTCAACTATAAATCATATCGCATAGCAACTCTTTTCATAGCGCTGCTACGGAAATAAAGAGTATATGGGATCATAATATTATCGGTATAGATAGTGTTACCGATGTGAATAAATCGAAAAAAAATAATAGGACGGAAAGGACTATAACATACACTATATTCAGCGTATAGATATAAGAGCGCGAGCAGAGTGTATAAAGTAGGATGTCGAAAATGAAAGTAAATCGGGTCGGGTCGCGCTCGCGGGGGTTAGTAGGTAGTATCCACCCGTCGAGTCGAGCCCGGCTAGCGTGTCCGGGTGACCCGATATTCCCTCAGGAGGGGCCGTGCGCAGCCCGTCCCAGAAACCCGGCCCAGCGAGAATGAGGTCGATCCAGGATATGCGCGCGTATATATAACGTGTGTGTCCGGGTCAAGCCGCGAAATCGGGTCGCTCGATCCAGGGCCTCCTCCTTTGCCCCATATATTTTCTTTCTCTCTCTCTCTCTCTCTCTCTCGCTCGCTCTTTAGCACACAAAGCGGCGGCATCCCCTGGATCGAACTGACCCTGCGCTTGCAGTGTGTTCCGACTGGGTAACCCGGCGTCGCCCCCGCGCGAAACTGGGTCAATGCTCGCCCCCTCCCGCTCGGCTTTCTTTCTCTTCCGCCGCCGGCGTGCAACGACGTCGCGTTGCCACGCAACCTGCAGATTAAGGTCGATATAGGCCCGTGAATTATAGGAGCGCCAGGCGCGAGTTGTAGCGAGAAGCTCGCCCATGGCTTTTATCTGCAGCTAGAACTATATATGTGTATAATACTTTTGGAGGAGAAGGATGAACAGGCTAGACGATGTCTGCCCTTTATTGATTCGTCGCGCTTGATAACTCTCGCTCTCCCCCCTACATGCCAAAAAAAAACACGCACTCGCGCTGCTTGAATATGCGCTGAAAGTGAATCGACGCGTGCCACGCCCACGCTTTCGTTTATATTCTATGTAATGCTGTGCCTAACATATATAACGCAATCGGACAAATTTCAAGCTCGCATCTCCGCAGCGCGCCGGGGCTGCTGCTCATATGGGGGTTCGCGTATATTCGCGCTCCGACCCAGTTCTATATATTTCCGAGCTTGTGTGTGTTCGCGCGCGACCTAGTTTCCACCGCCCGGGAATTCCAGCTAGCAGAATAGCATAGCGGCGCTGATGCAGGCGGTGACCCATTTTAACGCGCGCTTAGTCGTCAGCAGCGGCAGCAACGCATCAGTTCGTTCTCTTTCGAAACGCGCGCTCGCGGAGCGGAGTTATACTTGCGGCGGCGGCGGCGGCATCGCTATTTTTAAAAGACCGCTGCTGCAGCTCACACGACGCAGACCCGGCGGCGACTCGTACTGTAACCTCACGCGTGTATATATACACGCAGAGCATGTAAGATTCTCGCTTGTGTCTACATAAAAATATATATAGTATACCTATTATGGTTTAGCAGTTAAATATTCCCGGACGCGCGTATGCGCTGATATATATGGAAATAGACAAAGCGATGTATACGCGGTAGAGAAAAAAAAATACAAGGAGGCGCTCGCGCTGTATAATAGTGCGCATATATATACATATAAAAGTCTCCGTGTGTGTGTGTATAAGGTCGGCGGAGCATGTAGGTGCAGCCGGCCGGCCTCAGAGCGCGCGCGTTGCGGCTTGTCCTCGTGCTCTTTAGGCAGCACTCTCGCGCAGCTATACGTATATACATACACTCGCATAGGCTAGTATACAATGCTGCAGCCGCTGCATTACACGAGAATCTCTTAGAAGGTTTAGGTGAGCGCGCGACACTGACCGGACTCTTATGGTGCGCGACTATTTCGCAGCCTGCGATGTATTAGCCTCGTTTCGCGAGGCTTTGTTTTTTTTTCTCTCTCTCTCTCTCTCTCTCTTCGGAATAAGTCTGACGGATTTTGAAAGATATTTTACACTCCGCGCGCGCGCGTTTTATATACATATATATTTCGTAAGCCTCGCGATGCAGACATCAGCGCAATCGAGTTACGCCGCGCGAGAAAGTTTATTCTTTTCGAAACCCACACACCTCTTCTTTGCCATACTTATCTCTCCGTGCGCGAGTTGGGGAGGAGGAAAATTCAGATGTAATCTGCTCCTCGTAGTCTTGCGGCTTGTATATACTTATACATAATAATTATATGCGCATAGACGAGCGCGAGCCGTATATATTAGTAGCCGCGTGCAGCTGTTAGCGCGCGCGAGCCTGGGGACGAAAAAAAAACTCTCCCACAAAGACCGTGGCAGCTTCGATGTCCCAGTTTCGCGTGTTAAAAAAAACCCGTGTGCAGTGCAACGAGGGCAAAGATAGTTATGGGCTTTCGCGGGAAACTCAAAACTTTACGAGCGGCCGGGGCCTAATGTTTTCCCGGAATAATCGGCATAATTCGCGACCTCGCCTGCTGCTGTTGCTGCTGCTTCCTATATAAGGACATGGCAGCGCAGCAGTCGCGGACGCAGTATGTGTGTGTTTGTACACTATATAGATATACGAAACGTCATCGATACGTCAGGTCGTTTCGAGCTCGCACCGATCTCTCAATTTTACAGCTGCTTTTTTTGTTTGCCCTCCCCCATTTTCCATGAGAGTTTAGCTCGCTCGTTTGGCTGACGGATATAGTGTATGCGTGTATAGAACTGTATCTAGCAGTCGACACAGCGGCGAAAGTAGGACAAGGAGGCCCTATGTGGTTCCGCCCGGCGTCTCACCTTCTAGAAGTTGGGTTACGACTACGCGTTTTTATCAAACGCATTTCCTTCCTCTCTCTCTCTCTATATATATAAATGTAAATGCATGAATATTTCGATAACGAGGAACAACATAAACACGAGTGTAGTACAATAATGTGTAATATTGTGTGTCCACAGGTCACGAAAACGAAGGCCCAGCTCGAGCAACGATTCCGAGCGCTCGTACAGCGGCTGGAACGAGCGGACGAATCAAACGGGACAACGCGAGAACTGCATGGACGAGTGCGCGGCCGCCATAGTACTCATGTCCCTTTCGACGCCTCCGAAAAATTCTCTACCAATTCACTGCCAACAGACGTACGGTGAGTAAATTGCGCACGATATCGCGCGAGACAATGATTTCGCATCATCGCATCATCGCGCGCGTGGATTTCCATCTCGGGCGCGCTCTGTCTCTCTATTTCTAGGCTGCGCGCTGAGTGCGGACCTTGAAAGAGCCTCAGCCGCCCGAGGGTTATCCATTCGCCGCACGCGTCAACTACTCGTATATTTTCCGCGTCTATCGCCATACCGCGCGATCCGGATATAAATAAAATCTGGCGAAATTTTCCGACGCGGCCGCGGTAACTCGATCGCCGCGACGACGAAAGCCACGTTATATCAAACGATCGTTGTAATTTGCAATTGTTTTCAACAGGATCATGGGACGACCGTGTGAGCAGCAGCAGCAGCGGCAGCCACAACCGGGTGGTCGTAGGCTCGCCGGGCGTTGTCGGTAGCGGCACCTTCAACAGCAGCAGCAGCAGCAGCAGCAGTAGTGCCAGCTGGCGTAGCGGCACCCCGAGTCCTCCGCTCAGCGACGAGGGCGCCCTCTGGCCCAACGGCGGTCCTAACGCCAATAGCAGTAGGAGCAACAACAATAACAACAATAATAACAGCAACAATCATAACAACGCCAACAACAATGTCAATCACTCGGTCGGCGCGGGCGGCAACGCTGCTCATCATCAAGCACACCCGGCAGCGCACAATAGCCAGCGTTTCTACCAGTACCACAATAATCATCCTGCCGGTAGTTCCTCGTCCAGCAGCCCCAACTTCACCACCCACGACGAAGGCATCGTGCCCGACCTCGACCTCGAACGTCCCCGTAAGAAGAAGGTAAGAGAGCGCTTTTTTAACGTCATTGCACATGTACGCATCTATATACGTATACCTCCTCGCGCTCGTGCACAAGGTCGGCAACGCGTTCCCTCTCTCTGGCTCTCTGACCACTGCAAGCTTAATTAGCGGTGCCGTCGACGGATAAAGCTATTGCGCAACAGCCTGCTAGACTCTAATAGAGTTATATGCCAGAAGAGAGCGAGAGAAGAGACCTTGCAGGAGAACACATATACGTACTTCTCCTACCTCGCACTTGCAGCGATATGTTTCCTGATATAGAAGCTTGTGTGCGTGTATATGCGAGCGCGCGAGTTTTAGAAGAAAAAAAAATTCGGAGCGCTGAGTCAAGGAAAGGAGAAAGGAACTCGCGAGCGGCTATGCGCTTTCACTCGTTGTCTTGCGCATTGCAATGTTACGTATAACACACGCACGCAGCTGTTATCGGTTTTTGCCTCGCCGAATACGTCGTTTTTTTTTGTGAGCCGCGCTTCCGCGCGCGGACCGCGTAATATGTGTACGGAATACGCGCGTAACGCTTGCATTGTACATCGCGTAGACGTATAGTCGTAGAGACAAAGCGAGGAGGAGCTATTTCGTAAGAGCGAGTTATCCAACTCGCGAAGGCGATCCCTCTCGGACGCGGGGAGGGGAAACGTGGCTTCTAAAATTAGCGAGCCGCGGCCCTGCACCTCGCGCGCGCGCGCGATCTCTCGAAATAGCCTCCCGTCTGCGTGTCTGTGCGCTTGGACCCTCGTCGCTGTCCCTTTTATTTTGCACCAAGACGCAGGGGAGCTTTTTCTTTCATTTGTCAATTTATCGATCTCAGGCTCGCTGCAGAGTTGTTCTCCTCAATTGAAGTCAACTCTTTGTTTGCTTGCAGATCCGATGTAGAGTCGAGAGCGATGACTATATCAGAGGCAGCCCGAACGCCGGCTCGAGCAGCGATAACGATGTCGTAAGTCTCACTCTCACTCTCTCACACTACTATTTTTAATCAATGCAGCTGTTTTATATATATGTGTATACCTGTGCTGTGCATTAGGCGCCAAGGCGAAACAGCTGACGCTGGGCGGGATTTTCGCGCGGATATATTCTCGGCGTTATAATCGAAACGCTTCCCCGCGAGATGTGTGCGCGGTTACTAAAATACAATGAAGATGAGAGTAACGTATAACGTTATAATGTATATTCTTCTCGATAATGAATCTCGCCGCGAATGACATAAACTCGGCATTTTCCGTCATCATTGCCATCGAGCAGCCGCTCGCCGTATATTACTCAACTCCCTCTCCTCCCGCACCGGTTTTTTCTTCTCCCAAACTCCGCCCGGTTATGAAATCGTCAAACCAACGCTCTTTATTGTACAAATGCACATGCGCGCAACCGCATCGAGAGCATATATATATACATATATACTGCATATACACTGCGTGCAGTCGTTCGCACAAGGTCAAGCTCGCGAACTTGCTTCTCTTCCGCCTGGCTTTTCTTATCGCTGCCAGGTATTATGTACAGAAAAGCGTCGGTGTGTAATATATTTCGAATGGAAACTCGTTTCGTTTATAAGTATACAGATTTCGAAAGCGAGCTCGAAAACTACGCAGCTCTTACGCCACGCGCACTCCATCAGGGATAGAGGCCCAAGGAAAATTCTAAAATAGGCCTGCGGCTGCAATGCCATCACGTGTCTCCTTCGTGTGTCGAGAAAGAGAAAAAAAATTAATGAACTTTTGGAGAAACGCGAGCAGAGTACGAATGCCTATAGTATAATCGACGTCGTCGTCGTCGTCGGCAGCAGCCGCCATTATCATGATCAGCGCTGGGGATCCAGCGTTGCTGCACACTGACTCGCGCAGTGTGGGGGGAGGTGTGGCGCGTGTGCAGCAGCGATACCCCCCTCCCTCTTCCTTGCGGATCGGGAAATGCACATCGCTGCAGTAGTGCGCGGGTGACGTCAGTGGTCGCGCAGCGGCACGTGTCCCTCCCCCCAGCCGCCCACCCCCCGCGCCTCGCGAAGGACGCGTCGAGCTGCAGCGGTGGGGCGCTAAGGTCACCGCGGCCCTGACTGCACGCGCGCTTCTAGCCTCTCTCTCTTTCTCTCTCTCTCTCTCTCTCTTGGTCTAGCGCAATGCACGTCCTACGTATATCTATTTCTCTCTCACTCTCTCTTGGTATATGTACTAATAGGAGTGCATATACGAAAGGGAGAGAGAGAGAGACCCACGCGGAAGATTTATTTCTAGTTCCGAGTTGCGCGCGGAGTATTTTATACTTACTGCGCGTTAGCCATTTTTCTTCCTTCTCGAACAAAGAATGTGTGCCGGCTTCTCTATAATATGGAATCCGTTGAGAATTTTCCGACCGGTCGTAGCGACCGAATCGAGCGCGTATACGTTACAACCTATTTTAACCTTCCAGTCGCGGCTTTATACTTCCTCTCTTTCCCTCTGACGTTACTCGCTATTTTTTATTTAAAAAACTCGTGCTAATTGCATCGATTCTACACTTGAGCGTTTCAAGCCGCCCCTCGACGGTAATTGGTCGAATCGTCGACGATACTCTTGTATATACAGTTTTAAAAACTACGCAGTACCTATCCTCAATCATATGGTAGTTTCACATTTCCGCGTGTACATAACACACTCTTCTCTTACGTCGAATCTATCATTTCCCTCTTCTTCATCCTTTTATCCCTAATAATATAATACGACGTTCGTGTATACCCACAAGCGCATAGATTAAGAAAGAGAGATTGAGAGAGAGAAAAGCAGCGTATTGCACCGCCGCGCGCAGCTAGAAAATAATCAATCCCAACGTCGCGGCGTTGTGCATGTACGTGCAGGGGAAGGGGAAAAGATCAAGGCCGCTCTCGCGAGAACCGTATTTCCCGAATGCCGTGCCAATAAATTTGTTGCCCGAGAGCGAAAGCAAGACAGATTCATACATCGAGCAAGAGGGGAGGGGGGGGGCGAAGAGCCGTATGTGCAGTGTCACTCGCTCGCGCGCGCATTGTGACACGCTTTACAACTCTCCCCCGCTCTCCATGCAGCTGATGCTACTTACGCAATACCGCAGCGTTGCGTAATTCATACTCGTGCGCAATATTGCGCGAGTTGTGTGTGCGTGTGCATATGATATAGGTATACTCGGGCTTCGCCTTGTATATTCATATACGTATATACGCATGTATATATATAGTTCGGTTATGCATCGGCGCTGCCGCCCGGCAACAGGCGAGTGTGCGCATCTAGCCCGAACATCAGCTGATCGAACTTCATTGTCGCTGCCGTCGCCGTCCGTAAACTTCAATGAAGCGCCAGCATCGCGCTCTGCTATATAGGACGGTGCTTTGAACTTCGCGCGCTTGTGTGCTGGTCAATGTACGATATAACACTTCGCAGAAAAGTATATACTCGCGCTCTTTTCTCTCCCTCTCTTTCTCTCTTCGAATGCGACCGTATGGAGTAAAGTTCCGCGCGATTTTTGAAATACTTGGCCGGTTTTCGACGTGGGATAAAGACACACAGAAGGACAGTGAAACCGTAAATTTTGCGGTATATGTAGGCAAATACACGTATAAATAATCGCGCGCAGAGTCGATCCAGTCAGTGCCAAGTATAATAACGGTGGTAACGGAAGTTTTAGCGTCAGCGACAAAAGTTTGTACGTACTTTGATTAGAGAAGCGTCGTTACGTAAGCGCCGTGTAAATAAAATTAGAGCCATGCTCTTTTATACTACGTAGCCGAGAATTATTGGACAGAGATGAGAAGACGAAAATGAACGCTATATCTTCCGCCCGCGCATCAGCTGCGCTGCACATTCTAAAATACACATACACACAGCTCTCACTTTCTCTCCTTTCGAAATCGTTCGCGAGCCAGAGTCGTGTCCGGACCTTCGGCGATTATTAGTAAACACCGCTAGGCTCTTGCGACATCACGACCTCATGTTTTTTCATAGTGGAAGGGGGACATGGCGGAGGAACAGTAGACCAATGACGTGCGCGTATATATAAAAAAAAGGAACGGTCTGACGCGTAGTAAAAATCGGGGAAACGTCTGTATTGTGTCTGTTTACTATGCTAGGCGCGACGAGCAGCTGATGATGGCTTTTAAAAGACTGTATAATAAAAGATACAATCGTTATAATACGGAGACCAAAAATATGCGGCAGATATGTTCTTGGCCGCAGCACGTTTTGGCGACCCGGAAGCTCGACGGTCAAAGAAAACAAACATTTTTCTTTCGATCTTCGCGCAAACAACCTCGGGACCTCGAGATCTTCCAGTAAAAATTGATATATTCAGCAACTTTGTATAATACGCATATACGCAGCCGAAGTTGAGAGAGAGAAAAAAAAACATGCGTGTCTGCGCCAAGTTTTATCTAATGAGACAGACAGCAGCAGCGATGGCCGTGACACCGCATAGAAAACTGCGTAGCCTTCGCGCGCTCGCGCTGCCGCCTCTTCCTCCTCTCCTCCGCACCTTTTATATTTCCCAGGCGCGCTGCCCCCCCCCCCTCCTCCCCTATTTTCACAGGGCCATCGGCGCGCGCGTTTCGATAATAATCGTCATAACGCTACTTCGCGTTGCTATTGCGCAACTAATATATATATATATATATATATATATATATATGTACATACTAACGCACACATCAGGTTAGTTTTCAGCGAGTTTTTTTTTTGCTGTTCGCGCGCGACAAGTTGTATTATATCGAATGAGAGTGAGCCGCGCTATTATACACGATAATAATATGCGTCAGTCTTTCCTGGGATAAAAAGCTCGTATAGAACGCTTTCTTGCGAGTCTCGCATGGATTGACCTCGTGACGACGTCTTTGTACATACGCTGCAACGGAGATAAATGACAAAACTTGCCGATCGATCGTACACATACATAGGTATATCTATTTTCTTGCGCTGCATATAAGGTGTGACTTTTTGTCGGTACTGGGGAATAATCAATTTTTTTAGCCCCGCGGCGATTCATTAAATTTTTTATCCTCGTTATACCATCATATACAAAGCAGCTGCGCGCAATGATTCGGTCTCGCGCGAGTGCGGAAGTGGCGTTAATAGCCATATAGTCACACGCTTTGCCGGCGCATGACGTCAGCCCGGCGTGTGGAATCTTCAGAATAATCGGACGTCATCGTTTCGGCCTTATTCCGTTCCACGTAAACCTCGACGAAGCGTTTTCTCGGCGATATTTCATGTATTAATTTTCAAGTCTAAAAGCCGATGATTTATTGCGCAATCGTTGAACATATTATATAGCTTATCGCGATTTTTTCAAACCGGAACTTTACATCCAATGTACGCGACGATTCGATATATTCGCCGAAGCCGGTATACATCGCCTGCAAGTAATTGCGTGACGCAAATGGAAATATCGAGAGAACAGCTCGTTCGCGTTTGAATAATAACAAGCGATGTTTCGCCGACGTGCGATATACTGAGATACAGTGTTATAATATTGTATATAGTACGTGCAAGTCGATGCGATACGAGGATCTGAATGAGTCGACCTCGATTTCGCGGTAAAAAAAAGTATAATCAATCGGTTATTCGACAATCGAACCGGTATTATCATGAATCGCGCGCCGGCGTTGTATATTACACTCTCTGCGCACGAATAGTCTGCAACGCGCGCGCGCTGTCTCGTAACGGTATTATATATAATACAGGCACACACGGCGGAAGCAATACATAAGTCTCTGTATACAGTATATAAATATAAATCAAGTTGAGGAGACGCGCAGACTAGAGCTGAAAGTCAAGGTCGCCGCAATGTGTATATATATATATATATATGTATAGCTGTCGCGAATTTCAGGCACGCTGCCGCCTGCCGTGCCCCTCCCGTTCCACTTTGTGTTATTTTTTTCTCCCACCTTTGACGAGCGAGACGATGACACTAACATATACTTGGCCCCTAGACACAGTTCTTATCGCGCATATCGCCGGATACCGATTCTTATTGCTATTAAAATGATTATTATTATTGCTAAGGCAGCTTCTTTGTGCGTCGTTAATTATATACCGATAGCGCTTATCGCTACCGACGAAAAGGGGATTTTAAAATCCCGGCGTGACCTTGTCAATTACAAGTATAGTGTATACGCTTAATGTACACCGGATCGTGTATTACTTTCACGAAATCTCTCCGCGCGCGCGCGATCGCGCCTCCTCGTCCTTGGCCTGCAACACAACAAAAGTCAATCGGAGGCGCGGGCTCCTCTCTCTCTCTCTCTCACTCTCTTTCTGTAATTGTACGAAACTGCGCGGCGGAACTGCGATGGAAAGCGAGCGTATATATGTATACATATACGTGCACACTCTCCTTTCGAAATCAGCCGGAGCAAAGAGATCGTATATGTACACCGAGAGAAATTTCGAAGGCTCAGCGCTCGATACTTCCGAAGGTACGGGAACACGAATAATATTGTACTCTGTCCCCTCTAAATACGAATGATTCGGCTTCGAATTCGAAGTATAGATACTCTACGATTCTCGTGCATGTATGGAGCGAGACATGGTATTAATAGCAGTCGAATTGCGAGAGTGGGGACTCCAAGATTCTCCGTACCGCAGGGACTCGACGCTTCGCAGTCTCAGACCTCGAAACTTGGATACTATAGCGTGTCGGCTGGAGCTCGAAAGTCGAAGCGGTAGACGCTTATGTTCGTAGCGCCAGAGTTCGGGAAATTTCGGGATTCGGGAACGACGAGAATAGACGGCAAAACACTCGATCGATAGAGATCTGTACGGCCGCAATAACATGGAGCGCTGAGCCTTCGAAATTTCTCTCGGTGTATGTACTTGCGACGAGGTTCTCTGCGTGATATGGAGAGTCACTTTCACCGAGCGCGCGCGCAGCGGACTCGCTTTCACGCTCGGCCTAAATCCTTTCGCCGTATATATACATCAGCTGTTGCGCACTGTTGGATTTGTTTTCCTCTTAAGTTCCTCTTTCTTGCCTGCTAATACGTAGACTTCTGGAAGTTACGATCGATCAGCTGTCGTTGAATTCCTCGAGGAATTTCCGATTCAATATGCATATAGTATATATGCGGAAAATTAAAAGGCAGCGTCATAAGTTTAAAATCCAAACTGATGCTCAGAGCGCATATAGTATTATATATAAGCAACGTGATGTGCATATCAGGACGCGGCGAGAACGTTTTGCAAAGAGAAACTTGGGACAGCCTCGTCAAGTATATATATAAGAGTCAGCTGAGAGAGTATAAGACGAGAGCTGTACACATGTGCTCTGCGCACGTATACGTATACACACTCTCACGGCCAGCTGATTCACACTCGAGCGCACCGCGGCAGTATTACAGCTGTCTTCGATAGAGGATAGAGGGAAAGGAGCGACGCACACACACACACACACACGTATACGGTATAGCGGGTAATTTGCGCGCAAGGAGGGAGATCGAAGGCAGAGGGGGGGGGGGACTACGCGAGAGAGCAGCTTTCTCTTGCGGCGGCCTCGGAGTCCGATAGGAGGTTGTTGCGGAAAAAAAAGACTGTACTGCCCTGGGTTAACGTTATCCTTCGCTCTCGTGTCCTCTCTCTACCCCTCACTCTCCTTCGGAGCTGTTGCGCGCTGATGTATAAACTGACATTCAAAATTCGCGATCTTTTTGCCTTAGTACTTTCATTGACTCGTGTATGCATTTCTACAGGAGTAACAAGATTTTTTACAACTATTTCAAGGCATGTCTTTTAGTGTTCTCTGAAATTGTCGTTAATGCTATGCTCCGTATACCGATCATTAGGCATACGTGAACCGCTGATAATGTATCCGCGTTATTCTTTCCTCACAATCAAAAGCCGACTCGAACTGCTTCTAATTTTTTATCCTTAAAAATTCCATTACACGCAGACGTCAAAAAGTCTGCAAACATTTTTCCACGTTCTCGTATATCCATCCATATTTGCATAGTTTTCTTTTCACATGCGCACCTATAATTCTATTACTGGCATACTACGGCTCTCTCTCTCTCTCTCTCTCTCTCGCATATATGAGCTTCTGCCAAGTGCTTTATAATTTTCTCTCATGATCGTCTTGCCTTCACGCCGCTCGCGTATCCAACATACATGTAGGTATATGTACGTATACGTACATAGATATATTATTATATCTGCGTTCTGCCAGAAGAGTGCGCGCGTGCCAAGCTCGACCCCCCCCCCTCCTCTTCGCGTTGCGAGGGATTTTGGCGAGTCCGTGACCTTGGCTTTCAGAGCTCCGATGGTCGATATACGTGTCTATATGTGTACACACACGTACATAAAACTCGGAGGCGACCTTTATCTCTCGACGAACGCGCGCGAGCAGTTTCGAGAGAAAGATATAGATATAGAGTTAGCTATCTACATGTATATATAACCTCCGTGCATATGTACTCGATGCTCGCTTGTATTGTGTATATAAAATATACAGCCTGTTCTCGCGCCTATTTTCTGTTCATCGATCAGGATAATGAGACTCGTCGCGGCTCCTTAACTGCCTGATATACATAATACACATCTGCAAACATCTCCCTCTCTCTCTCTCTCTCACTTTAGCGCTTATACGCGCAGAAGCACACTGTATTATACAGCGCATAATACAGTGTTTGTGTTTGTATCTGGCAGCATAAACGAGAGCTGCTCGCGCGAGAGAGCGAGCCGGCCCCCGAGAAAACGCGAGTCGGCTCTCCCCGAGGTTAGCGAACTCGGCTCTCCGTCTTTCTCGCTCGTGCAGCGCATAGCGCCGAAGGCAACTGCGCAGAAAGCAACAGCAGCTATAGCGACGCCGCGATTCTGATGCTATTATCCTCATCGGCCGGCCGGCTTCGACCACGCGACGGGGCCTTTTTTCACATGGGCTGCGCCTGCGAGACTTTGAAAATCGAGCTACTTTGATTTCGTTGACAGCAAAGCTGAGAAGACAAGTTGCTAACGGTTAACCGCTCGCAGTCGCTCTACTTTTCAAGCAACTGCGCATCGTAGAGAGAAAGCTATATTACACTCGCGTTATAGGATCGCGAGGCGTTGGTCGGACGATGCAGCAGTATATATATATGTAACAACATGCACGCATGAGTGCATAACTTTCGATGGACTTCAATCGCCAAGGACGCCGCCTGTTCACAGCGATCTCCTTCTTCTGCGCTCGCTATATATATATTATGCGTTCGAAACCGGCTGTCTTCTTTTGCTCGCATATGCGAGGGGTCCTCGTCCTTGTCTCATCCTATACGGAGAATATATTATACGCGCAGCGCTTTGTGGGACTTTCCCCGAAACGGCTCGTTTTGTTGCAACTTTATTTTTATCCTCGTTTTAATTTAAATCGAGGCATAAAAAGAGAAGCGACGGCCAAATAAATAAATCTCCTGCATATATAGGCGTGTGAGTGCGTAGTGTATTGGAGAGCGAAGGCGCATCAGGTTCATCGTTCGCTTGGCGGCTCGATGACCTTGCGATCCTATAAAAACCCGTCGCAATAAGATCCACGAATTTCGTCGGCTGATAACCGCTCGTGTCACCGATAATTTTCCACTGCACCGCCGAGAGATACACACGAATGTGTCTGCGTGTGCGGCGATATACACATCTAAGGAACAAAAGAAGGGAAAGAACGAACGATTTCTTTTTGTTGTCGACGATCGCTTTCTATATTTATGTGTGCGTTTGCACACTGAATGTCGGAAGCCCCGCCGATTTTCCTTATCAGCCTTATGCAGATAACACACATAGAATATACATATCATGATCGGCGCACGGTTTAACAGCTGCGCGTATATACACACACGAGCTCTCCGAGTGCGGCCGCGGCACAGCTTGTAGAACAATGCACGCTCGTTCGACCTTCGCGTGGATATTGAACTCTGCCGAGCGGCAGCAGCGAGTTTTAGCTCCTCCTCGCTGCAGGGGCTGTTGCTCTCCTGCGCCACCACCACCACCACCACCGCACACACCGTCGCGAGACACAAGGAGGCATCACGTATATCTAAACTTACATGTGGAAGCCAGCGGTCTTGCAATATAATATAACGCACGCTCTCGTTTGCTCGCCGTCGCGTATTATCAAAAACATTTCCACCGAAAAGCCGGGGAGCAGTATATACGTATATATAGATATATACTTATATATATATAGGAGTCGCGACGCCCGATAACGGCTCTTGACCCGGCTCTCGGGCGGCGACTGCGAGTCTCTCTATATAAACACGTTGCTACGTGCTGCTGCTGACGCATCATCCTCGCGCCCGGCCGCCGGGGCATTCCTCTTTTCGTTCGTCGCTCTCTTTCGCGCGCCGGATATTTACACCGGCCGGCGCGCGTCATCGCCCCCGTAATTGCGCAATTAGCGATTTTACTCGAGCCGACAATTACCTATATGGTGATCGTCGTCAGGAATGCGAATGAGTACTTCTGGAGTTGAGGTGGATTTTCACGATTTCTAATATACGAGATGCGAAGTCGGCCGCGTCGCGAAACATCCTTCTAAGGTCGCGCAGCGATGAATCGGACGACGCTGTATGCTTTAACCCTGACCCAGTGAACACCGGAGATCTAGCTGCCGCTCTGGCGACAGGTTTAAAATTAGCGAGCCGCTGCGCGTACGTACGTACGTATAGTATATACGCAGAGATGAAACGCGTACGCTTATAATATATCGTCGCGCCATTCGCGCTCTCTCTTTCTCTCTCTTTCTCTGTGTGCATATATACAAAATAGTTGAATAATTTATCGTCGCCGATTCGCAAGTGAAATTCGCGAGCTTTATTCTCGTCTGCACACACGCGGCAAGTCGAAAATCAATCCGCAGCAGTGTACTCATACATACATAGTATAACATTGCGTGAGCTCTTGACCGCGCGCTTGAAGCGAACAAAAGCTGCGCGACAGGGCGTTATAGGTAATGCAGCTCCGATAAGAGCAGCTAAGGAAATTAAGGAGGGTTAACGGTGCGCGCAGGCTCTTTGCTAATTCGCGGTTGCACACGACTCCCCCGGCGTGTATAATATACTCGCGAGTATTGCACATATGCGTGTGCCCGGGCTATTTGGAACGTGCTATTTCGAGGGGCTATCCAGATCTGACTGCCGGTTTGCTGAAATGACTGCCGGCTAGTTCAATTCTTTCATATATGTATATGCATATAACAATCGCATACTGCACTAGCATGAGAGCCTCTTGTATGCAGTCTACATCTTCCTCGGTCTCTAATGGCTACGTAAACAAGCTTACCGCGCATGCGCGCCGCTCTCGCTGAGTCAGTATCGCGCGGCTAAACTAATATACCTTATATACAAATATACAGGTATAGAACTTGGACCTAGGTATGCAACAACAACAACAACAACAACAACCGCACCGGCACCGGCACCGGCGAGCGTTATATCCTCCCTCTCTCGTTCTCCTCGTGCTCTTATATATACGTGTGTAGAGCGCAGGCAAGGACTCCGTTGTAGAGTCGCGGTCGTGCACACCGATACCCCCGCCGCGGCGCAAGCCGCCAGCTGAGTCGAATGCGCGCGCGTCAAGCCCGTTCAGTTATATTGCCTCCTCTCTCTTTCTCTCTCTCTCTCTCTCTCTCTCGCTCGCTCTTGTATAGCTCGCGTGTGCGACTATATACCTGCGCTATAATACAGTATAACGTCCTTGTTCCCTTCTCCCTCTTCTCCTGCTCCTCCTCTGCTTCTGCTTCTTCTTCGCCTTCGAGTCAACGATCTACCATACTCGCGTGTGTTTGTGTTGCACGCATCAGCCCGGGAACAAAAACTGTATAGCCGATGGTGTTCCCTCCCTCTCTCTCTCTCTCTCTCGCGGTAAAACCTACAGTTGATTTTTGCCCCTGTAGTGTGGGCCGAAATCGAAGGGTGTTATCATTGTATTCCATGCACGGGTATATCACGCACAACAAGGTGGGAGCGAGAGACGACGTCTTTGTTATATGCCTTTGTCAATTATACACTGTAACTGTAAGCTCGCGGTGTCGTCGTGAAAGGTAAACTCTTGTATACAGGAGATCCACAGGTGGATGCAGTTGTAGAGCTATATACGCTTGTGGCTCATCTGATCTTTTAGATCTTGATGCACACCGGCAAGATGTTGCGTAAGCTGTTCGCAAGTACTCTCTCGTCACTTCATCGCACAGGTCGTCTGTCCTCTCGAGCTCGCATAATACGTATAGAGTAATGTAGCTCGCGTATCTGTACACCGGCGTTGTTGATGAAATTATTCTTCCCTATTTCCTTATACCGTATTCCCTACACCATCGATATTACTATAGCCGGGGCGGTTTGGAGAGAGAGAGAGAGAGAGAGAGAGAAAGCTGTTGCAAGCGGATCGTGTATAATGTACACACACACGCATCAGTTGTGTGCGTCGTGAGTCATGTCCATCGCGCGTTCTCTTTCTCTCTCTTTCGCGTTCCCCCCTCGCCCTCGGGACGATTCGCCGGTGTCGTCGACCCTCGGCGCGAGCTGCTGCCTCGCCGGGGAATTGCGCCGAATTGCGCATTCCCTTGTTCGCGTGGCATCAGCGGACGCCGGCTTGCGCTGGAAACGAAGACAACTATAATATACATATACATGTAGTACAGCCTTCTCGGCTGCCGACGAGACGAATGTAATATTCTATCGTTATGAGCGTTATCCATTTAGGTTATATCCATTTTATACCGTTTGAGTGTGGGATGTCCAAATTTTTGGTTGGCTGTAACGGTGAAGCCTTGTTGTCGAGTGTCAACAGCCTCCTGTTCCGAGTTAAAGGCTTCGAAAGAAGCTGTATACATTACACGCACAAGTGTTTGTGTACACACACACACACACACACACACTGGTAGTATGCACTCGACCTTGCCTCGCTCTCCTCTCTCTTCTCCGAACGTTGAACGCGCTTTTTCGCGGTGCAACGATCGCCTGCGACGTTATCCTGCAGAGTGTAATAGACGCAGAGAGGCATCGGAGTCTCGGTGATAAGAATCGATTCGACTCGGTCGGTTTCTTTCGTTCGACTGCGCCAGCATATAGAGGTACATATTTTGTAGCAGCTCTTCCGGGCAAGTCGTCGCGACACATACAGGACGCGGATTATACTTTTCCTCCTACGCTTTGCTGCTGTTGATTGCCGATCGTCCTTTCTATCCGCCCCTTTTCGTCCTTCGCGCGAACAAAGGAGAACGCGCGCACTGCGCTCCTCTGATGCAGCGAGCGCCCGGATCCGGGAGAAGGAGAGCCGAGGATAGGCCGTCGGTGCAGTGTACCTATAGTTTCTCTCTCTTTTTCTCTCTTCTCCCTTTGTGCAGTTTATATTATACACACGGACATGATACACGAGTTGACGGTGTGTGTAACTACTGCGCAACTACTAAGTGCAACAGATTGAAGCGTTTGAAATGGTCATCGTAGTATATAAGTGTATACCGGGAGGACGAGGGATGTTGTGTTCCAACAGTTCTGTTTTTTTCCTCCGCCGTGTAGGAGGAACAGCCGGCCGGCCGGCCAGCTGTAGCGACGCACGCGGAGCTCTTCTTTCAGCCGATCTCCTCCCCCAAACGCACCGTCTCTCGCTGTGTATAGGTATATAGTATGCACTAACCAGGCTCAAATCCTTTTCTCCCCTGTTTACTACGAGATGGGTTGAAGCTTTTGTCCGCTAGCTCAGAATTTCCAGATACGCGTATATATTTGAGTCCAGTCTACCCCCTTGCGTCGATCTGCTGCTGCACAGGATGCCGAGCGATTTCGTGGCACTATTAGGGAAAGCCGGCAATTGTACCTATATAGTAGAAAACTATATAACGCATGTGACGTGCGTGTATTCATGAAAGATAAAAAGAGTGGGGGCTTATGAAGGGTCAACGTCCGACCCTCACCATCAGTGTATATACGGCCGGTACATATAGTCACACACATACACACACACGCCGCTCGCTTTGCTACAGTGTATATCTCTCCTTCTCTATAGGCGAGTTTCTCCTTGATTCGAACGCGCAAGTACTTACGTACTTACATGTATACAGCTCGGTTTGCAGTACTACTGTATATGTGCATGCAAGTGCGCGCGTTGCTGGCAACACATGGCTGCCGCTGCCGCCGGTTTGTTTTGGTTCCCCGGGCGTTACCCCTGTACCCCCACTTTTCCTCTCTCGACCGCAGCCTCAGCTATTGGATATAGGATCTGACGTGTGCAGCCTATAGGAGTATCGATCCCCTCTCTATTTTTCGCCCGATCCTCGAGGAGAAGACGCTGACACCGGGATACGCCGACGACGACGTCCAGAGAGTTAATGCTATGAGGAGAGAGGGGGGGAACGACCTCGAAGCGCCGACGGAGACAGTGCGCGCCCGAGAGAAAGAGTAGGGATATCTGTGCCTAGTAGTAGTAAACACGCAGACGCGAGAGCGCCTTTGTCTCATGGTGCATGCAGCAAAAGACTCCACGAGTCGTATATACACCGGTTTCGCTGCTGCGCTTTCTTCCTTCGCATCATCGCCATATTAATCCCTGGTATATACCTGACCAAACTCCTCGCCGTAGCACGTGCTCGCGCACAAGCCGGCGACGCTTTTCCCTCTCGAACCTTTCAAGATCCTCTCTCACCGCATCAGCAGCGGCGTAATTATGTATGTATGCATCCGGCACACGAAAGAAAAACTCGTCACACTTGTGCGACGCGGTATTTTGTAGGAGAGATTTTTCGATGACCGGTTATTTAGGCTCTTTGATGTATGCATACACACACACACACACACATAGGTATATAGGAAACTTCAGTGGTATACACCTACTGCGTCGAAGTTTCGAGGGAATGCGGCGATGCAGGATGACTCGCGTGTGCCGTGGCAACGCTGTTCGGCAGCCGCCGCCGGCGCGGAACACGTGTGCAGCACCGGCAACCCTGCGCCAATCTCTTGCCCTCTGCGTGTAATCTTTTCAACAAACTCGAGCTTCTATACATATAATTGGCATACCGCATACGCCTCCGTATCGATATACACACCTATAGGTATGTAGATGCGCGACTCTGTCGATCCGTTATTATCCTACTTACACCGACAGACAATAAAGCTGCCAGTCTACGGAGTTACGTAAGACGACCACAGCTGCCTAATGAAAAGGCAGATCGCGGAAAAGTAACTCGTTACGCCCAATAATTCAGCTGCGCAAACGAGTAGCGGAGAAAAAGCAAGCAAGACTTTTCCCGCATCAGCGGCAGCCGCGCGGAACAGGGCTCGCCGGCGAATAAAGCCGCTCCTGACGCTCTTTCCTGCCGCCTGCTGCCTATACTTGTATATACAAGTATACATACTATGGCTCGGCACTACGGCGCACGTGTGTGCGTTTGTGGAGAAGGAGCAGAGCAAAGCAGAGAAGCGAAGAAGCGGCGCGGCGGCACGTGTGTTGGTGCCTAGCACGAAGGAGCGTATATAAGTATACGAACTATACCCACTATATACTGGAGCTTCGAGCTGCAGGCAGGCTGAGGCAGAGAGTGAGTGAGAGAGAGAGAGAGAGAGCAGAAAAGGTCTCTGACCTCGGCAATGCCGCCTCGCGCACACGGCAACTCCACGCTCTGATGTCGAGGGAGAGGAAAATGGAACGGCCCCGGCGATCCTTATACGCGGTCCTTGAAAACGTCGAAAAGGGCCCCTTACACGAGGTGTGGTGTCGCTGCAGCTTGCATCCGAGTCTTTAAGTTCTTATTGTGATCAGAAGTCGAGCTGCGCATCGGCATGAACCGGCCGTATATACGCATGAGACCAGCAGTGCAATCGACAGCTGATGCTGTATCCTTTGTATTAAATATACGCGTATATGTCACGCCTGCACTTGGAAAGGCGCAAAGAGAGAGAGAGCTGTACGCAAAGTGTGCAGCGAGCCACGCTGGCAATTACACGTCCCGCTGACTCGAAGAGCAGCTATAAAAAAATCTGCTTTGCAGTATTTTAAATAGTCTTCTTCACGCACGGTTTATCCTATATATAAACCTTATCCTGCCTGGGCGGCAGTTCAGAATAACTGTCGAGCATTATCTCTGTGCGCAATACACGCGTCAGGCACGTCCCACCAGTATCGATGACGTAGTCGCGCGGAGATGCTGCGCCGTTGTCGTCGCTGTATTATAACACACGTCACACGCAAGATCGACGCGTGGGATGCGCAGCTATATACCTCTCGTCGTGGCTATTCTTGCTCTGACGCACGAATCCGAGACGAGGAGGCACACGCACTACTGAAATTCGCAATGAAATTCGATCGGCCGGTCTTTTATTCGGCTGAGCAACAAGTGTCGCTTAATTCGGCGAACAGTGTGCGTGTGTCTGTGTGTGTGTGTGTGTGTGTGTGTGTCAGGAGGTAGCGAAAGAATCCGTCGTTTATCGTAATCGGACTGATGCGGCTGTATATACTCACGTGCACCGCACGCTTGGAAATAGAACTTGAAGAGAGCGGAGCTTTAAATGGCAGCAGCGCACAACCGATTCTATTTTTATTTCGAAATGCGTTCGAGTCGATGCCTGGAAGTGGCTCTCTTCTTTTTTTTTATTTAACGTTGGACATCAGAGCTCGGTAATCGTAGGCATTAAAATTCGATTACCCTGACGAATTCCTGCGCGTTGAAGAGAGACCAATATGGTTTATCCTTATCTTCGAAGACATTAACATCGTGCACATTTGCCAAGCACGTGCGTATAGTACTAATTGCCAAGATACTTAACCATTTTTTTAATAGTCATACACAAGTAGTAAACTAATCTCCGAGTGGCTCCAGCTGTGCGCTCTCTCTCTCTCTCTCTCTCTCTCTCTCCTTATAATGGACGACTTTTCCATGCAGGGGCCCGCATGCACAATAAAGGCTTTTCCGCTTATATACACTGCCCTGCATATAACAGAGCCGTCAAGCTGCGTGCGTGTGACTCAAACAAAGAAGCGTCCGAGCGACTACTGCGCTCCCCCTTCGATTTTTCCGGGTTATGGTTGTACTGTATACGCTTGACTTTTACTCGTTATAGCTCATTACTTATCTCTCGCGCAGTAGGCCAGATTCGCTTTTCTTTGTTGCAAAGCTGCAGCTTTGTTCGGAGGGGGAGGAGAGAAAACACACTGGTCGGATCGATTCATTCTGATGCATACTTCTGATCGCGTCTCTCTTTGTATCGCGCTTTGTCCTTCTATTCGAGTATAATAATAATCTACGCGATTTTTCCTGGTTAGATACGAGAGACAAAGCCTGTGCATAGTCTCATCGATTTATCTACTTTTTTACCAACTCGATCTCTCCCAAAAATATCTTGCTGTTGGGAGAAAACACACATTCTCTCTCTCTCTCTCGCGTGTGTACAGCGCTCGATAACGCGCCGCGAAGAGAGAGAGGGTCGAAAAGGCAGTCTTCCCCGCGCGACGGATCAATAAGCACGTGGTGCTGACGAGTTGTGGTTATATATATATAGGAGACAAGGATAGGTAGCAAGCGCGTCTCGCGCTGCGGGAGCAGCCGGCTTCGATGTAAACAAAGAGGTGTGCGCGCGCGAAAACATCGATTTTACCTGCGCGTTGAGAAGCTGAACTACGTTGACATCGGCGTTGCTAGCGATATGAACGCCATATTTATATTGTAGTTTTATGCGATTATATATAGGTAGAGATAGTTTAATTTCTATACAAAGAAAATTCCTTTGCTTTGTACTGTAGAACCTATATTAGCTTCGTAATTACGCTGTACTGCAATTTATACCTAGTCGCATACGTAATACAACACAAATTACGAAAACTTCCTTTTCTTAATTCAAACATTTTGGCTATTCGCGCCTTTACAGCAGGCGGCGCTGATGTCGCGCTTGCGAGAGATAGGTATATATATATATATATATGAGGCCGGCTTTCGTCCATGTGCCGGGGAGCCGGCATATATGCTCTATCAGGTTTATATACAAAAATCTCGCTATAACCTCCAATATTCTTATCGGGAATAATCGTTAGAATAAATATTCGACTGATACTAATGGTTCACCGACATGAATCAATTCGGACCCAAAGTTACGGTGCGCCTGGATCGCAAAAGATTGCCTGTATACTTATAAATGAACTCTACTAGCTGACTATTAGGTAAAGAATGTACCATTCTAATACCTTTTATCTTGTCTGTTACAGAAATCCATGACCATTTACAAATGCACCTGGCGTGACGAAGGAAACCGAAATGTACGGTGTGGCGAAGTCGGCAACACCTGGGAAGTCGTTGCCGAACACGTTCTTCGAACGCACTTAAAGTGAGCACTTGTTTTTTTCTTTTATTCTATAATTTATATGTTTATACTTGTGTACACCTTCAACCGATTAGCTGATTCAAGGCATCTTTCAATTTTTCCTGCGAGTCGCATTAAAAACCTGCATATATGTATGCATACATCAAGGCTATAGATTTCAAAATTTGCTATCAGTTACTCAATAATGGCATGCTAATATCTTGTTCGCTGTGTTACAGTGGAAAGAAGACAGCCGACAATGAAGAAGACTTTTACATTGTGGATGAGCAGCTTGAACCAGCTTGTTCGCCACCAACAAAATCTCACTGGGACATGGTCAGGCCCAGAAGCGAGGATCCAGAGTATCAGAAGCAATTACGACTCGCAGCTTCACCTGCACAGAACAGTCCTCAAATTGCAGCTGCAGTCAACTCGCAGGATATCATTATCCGTGACGTATACTCCATGGCTTCCCCGGTAAGTTGAATACTATCACAAAACCTAATTGGGCTATATCAGTGCTTATTTCATTTATCTACAAGGACTAACACTGGTACAGCAATGAATTGTGTAAAAAGTTCATTTAATGATAAAACTTTTGTTTGTCCTTGAAAGCAGAGCACACCAAGTAAGCAGTTCAAGCCATCGCCGAGGCCGCTGCAAGCCTACAACGCGTCTAACATAAGCGTGGTGACGGTATCACTTGGCAAGATGCCGCATTCGCCGCGTCGCGTTCGCGGTGAGACGAAGAAGTGCCGCAAAGTGTATGGCATGGAGCACAAGGAACTCTGGTGCACACAGTGCAAGTGGAAGAAGGCCTGCACGCGGTTCAGCGACTAGGCCGCAGCGCGCGCCGGTTCCTTGCTCGGCAAAGACCGGCGACAACGGCTCACCGATTATCATGCAGCAGTAATGCAGCAAAAAAGCGACAAGCGGACGACCGACGAAGCGTCAGCCACCAGCCGCGCCAGATCGCCGATTATCGCCAACTGCCGATCTGATATCGCCTCGATTAATCAATGCACAAATCTTAATTTTTAAGTACTACTATATTAATTAATTGATGATTCGTTAATTTAAATTAATTCAACGAGAAAAAGCGGAGTTGAGCGTACTCGTGTGCAAATGCACGCGCAACGGAGGAGCCAATTTCTGCCCTGGCTCCTCATTTATACTCTCTCTCACTCTCTCCTCCGCGTCGAGTCCGTATACCTTTATACGGTCTATTCCAAGATACACATTATACATATACAACACACGCGTACATATTCTAGAACAACTCCTAGAGAACGACAAAAGGTTAGCTAACGACAATGCGTAGACACCTATGTGTATGCTATACTTTTCGACCTATCGGTAAGTTGTGTATGTAAATGTAGTAGCGTTTTTTGCTGAAATCTAAAGAGAGATAAAAAAAATACAAACACACTGACACTCAAGATACAAGCGTCAATCCCATGACGGAATGACGAACCGCTCATGCCGTGGTGAGAAAAAGCAAATAAAAATAAGATGAAAAAAGAGGAGGAGATATATAAACGAGGACGTTATTCGGGGGAAAGCGATTCAAGCGAACAAGCGCGCGGCTGCGAGATGTCCGCGGCAAATAAAGAGAAGGGGGGACCGGTATTCTCTTAAAACCGGGACTCCCCCGACTCGCGCATGCGTGCGTTCTGTCTTCGTAGCGCGTCTTAACTAATGACAAATTTCACAAACAAAATATTATAGATAGAAAAATGATTAATAGAATACATTCGCGGCGGTCGTCGACATTGCAAGCGATACCTCGACTCTCACGAGGTTATTTTGATTGCAGCCGGCCGGCGCGACTATAAAAAAAAATAAAGTAAATTAATAACGGAATGAATAAAAATCACGCGAAAAAAATTTAAAAAAAAGAATATATATATACATATATATATAAAGCAAATTGTGATATTTCATGTATAATAAATCAGACCCCCACCCATCCAGGGCCGATAGAAAAATTGCAATACAAAGTGTATATTGAAGAAGAGACGGATCTTGAGAAAAATTAAATACGAGAGATAGGAGACATTATATCTGATTGGAACTTAAAAGAAGGGCAGAGGCGCAAGTAGTACAAGTTAGGACACACGGCATACGAATCGGGAGGGCAAAATTATTTACAACTGACACCAACGCATACTGCCAGCGTGAATAAAAAAAAAGTTTAAATAATGTTTATCGAGAGATTCGACGTTCTAGGTTCGTGCGTACCCATTTGCTACGAACCCTTCTTATACATTGCGTATATTAAAAGATTAGAAAAACGAAACAAAAAAATGATGTGAAAGATAAAAGATTATACCTACACACACATAATTATGTACATATAGACGGGCCTTGGTATCTATCGATATATAAATATTTGCCCGCGTGCTTTCAGTGCCAGAGCTGATCGACGCGACTATCTCGCGCCAAAGAGATAATCGCCTTGATTCGAATCGATCGTTCGACTTGCGACGATGAATAACGCATTTCTTTTATTTCTGCACTTTCGCTTTCTCCCTCCCTTTCATCCGTAGTTATTGTTGAGTGAGCCGCGCGATTTGACGACTTCTCGTGTTAATTAATTTTGTGACGAGATAAAAATTTTCGATGATATTATAATAATCGATCAACGCTTTTTACACGTTATAAATGGTCGCTTTCGCGCCCTGATGCGACTCGTTACTTTTGACAAATTTTTACGCTTCGTGATTGGCAATCGAACAGTCTTTTGTAATGCATGCTTTTATATAACAGAACGAACGTACGTCTTTGTCTTGATTAGAAATTGAAAGGGATCGAGAAAATCCCTATTTTCCATCGCACTATAAATTAATTTATCCAAATTTAGTTTGATTATTGCTTATCTTTTATTTTGATTTTTAACGCGTGGTTATGAAAATATTTAGTAATCATGCGCGACGCAATTTTTTAAGTTGTGATTTTTTTGTATAAGTCCAAGTATCATTGTAATTATTTTTGATGGCTATGTATATATCCAAAGTTTTTTATGATTATGAGATTTGATTGATTGGTTGCGAACTGACATGTGCGAAATACAACACGTGTTTGTACATAAGTTCAAAATTGTACATAGTTTTTGAAATGAATCAGGACACAGAGATTAATTGTAGATAATATTTTTAGGTATAATATTTTCCGTCTTGAGATGGTTTTTAACAATATTGTTTACATAAAGATGGTTTCACTCATAGATAAATTAAGTCTTCGAAGGGGAGCACGTAAATTAGTATTAAGTCGGAGCAAGCGAAAGTCAAGTTATGATTAGCGCGACTATTGCTTCGTACGATTGATTCGACTAATTCATTTGCAATCATGCACTTCTAAGATAAAGCAAGAAAGCATGTTAGGACGTAATAAAGGCAAAAAATTATGAATCTTGAGAGAAAAAATAATACTATGTCGCTGATACCTCGATGGCCTGGATATATCATACCAAAACGATCTCATATGTAATTTAATAAATACAAATTTTTAATGCAATTTTTAACGTATGGTCGACCCAATTGTCCTCGAGTCGATCAAGAAGCATTCACTGCCCACTTCTCGCGCCAAATCGGATGAATTGAGAAGTATTTATAAATAAGCAATCGACATTATGTATGCGTATGTTTACGTTTATATGTATATCGAGATATAATTGGATGCAATCGACTGCCAAAATAACGATTTATTATTTTCGTAAAAAAAAATTATAATTTAACAAATCTTTAATTTTGTTCTCTTTTAATTTACATTATTTGTATTATTAATGTTACTGCGTTATTCTTAATATTGTGATTATGCTTATCTTTACTATTATTATAATAAATACTTATTATTATAATTGCAATTCTTGCGAGGGGCAAACTGATAGCGAGAAGACGCTGTTAATTTTTAAACGTTCTTCTTCCAATGTTCTTGGGACCCGCCAGGGCTTTTGTTTTCGGTCGACCATACGACACAGACATTATATTATTATATATATTATTATTATTGATATTATATTATAAGTTATTGAATATCATTTCATTACAAACATTATTGCATCATCAAGATTGTATTATTATACTATTATTATTATTATTATTATTATTATTATATATACACATATATATCATTATTAAAACCATTATTATTATTATTATTAGTGAATATTATTGTGTTATCACGGTGTTCAATACGAGAAGAAAATAATTATTAACATTTGCTGATGTTTCGCTATAAAGAAAGAAAGAGAACAAAACGAGCTGTTGACTGTGAGAATGAAAGAGAGATAAAACTCGTTAGTATTTCGCAATACTCTGATTAATAAAAGGCGATATCTATTATATATATAAATATTATACACTGTTATAATCGAATGATTTTCCGAAACTTTAAGATGATGAGACGCGCGGGTATGGGGCAGAGCAGCAAAACAGCATAGCAGGCAGGCATAAGGTTCCGTATTGAAAAAGTCACTGAGAAACACATAGATACTTATTACTATACACATCCACAGCGAGATCGTTGAGCATAACTTGGATGACGGACAAAATTCCTAAAACATAAAAATAGACAATTTGGGGGGATCCGCGCGCGCAGGCTTGCATGGGGCTACTCTTCTTCGAGTCTATATGTTTCTAAAGACTTTTTTAAGACTGGTCGCTCGTATAATAAATATATATAAATATATATATATATATATATATATATATATATAGTAAATTGAGCGTGCACCTCCGAGCTGATGCGAGTGCTATTATTATAATATATAAATGTATAACGGGAATAAAGGGCGCGTGTGTATGTATGCGAATGATTTTGGACACGTCGGTGCGGTGGTGTTATACTGCTGTTACGAATTTATTTCGATGAAATTGCGTATAAGACACTAATGCATTGAAAAAACTACATCGACTCAACTCTATCTCGTTTTAATACATTATGCTCACATCACAGTACATACTACTACAGAATAAACACGCGTTAACAGAGACACGCCAGAGACACACACATAAACACACACATAAACACACACACACATACATACATACATACACCGTGTACTGTATAGATAAATAGATATGCGCTTGCGAGAAAGTCAAAAACCCCATTTTTAATGAAACTCTCGGCGAGGAGAGTGTGGACGAAGAAAATATATATTATATATAAGAATAAAATGAATAAAATATATCTATATATACATACGTAAAAGTATACGTAGTTTTAAAAGTAGGAAAATGTGTATATCTTTGAATTTAAATAAACCTACACTTTTGAATGAAAAAAAACGCCGATTTTTAACGCGAATTATATATACGTATATATATGATTTTTTCCCACTGTTTAGAAAATACTATCGAAAAGAAAGCAAATGTTCGTCTGTTCAGACTTTACTCGCGGAGATGAGACTTTGATCAATCCTGCCATGTGGATTTTTCATGTCCCCTTTGAAGCAAATTAAGTGATTAATGCAAAATCCATATACAGAAATACACTTATCATGAACATAATCGAATCTGTATAGAAGAGAGAAAGGAATACACGAACGTGTACGTGCGTCTATCGTAAAATAAAATACAAAGTCTTGTTTCCGCAATAACAGTACAATCTATACTTCTGACGAACTGCGGGTGCGTAATTTTTGCAAAAGTCGTCCAACGCAGCGATTTATTATAAAATGAAGTCTATAAGCAACATAACTTAAAAGAGAGTAACACAAAGATTTTAAAAAAATAACAGAAATATAAAAGAGAAACAGAACTCGACATTCGTATTCGCGTCCATATTTTTTTATCGAAACAAAGCTATAAAAAGTGAAGAGTCACTTGTAACAATTGAATAAAATAATGATAAAGTCGTAACACTCATAGACACACAAACACACATAATAATAGAACACAGAGAAGAAAGGACAGACGGTATACCTATTCGCTACGCAATTGCAGTCTTGTCTCGCATCTCACCGCGTGATATATACTATAATAATATTATCGGAGGAATCTGATGAAAATCGATCGCGTGCATATATAATACGTATATAACATATATCTATATTCGTTACGTGTTTAGTTGCATCGAAAGAGTGCGAGAGCGAGAGAGAGAGAGAAAGTGAATCGCACGCGAAGGCGCAGCTCGTGTGTCGTATATATATTATAAAACATAAATTATTTCTCAGGGAAAAAGTCTGGTAAATATATTGTATACATGCATTCGATGTAAAACGAGTCGATTCGATGATCTAGCCGGTGTTGAAAATTTATTTTTGCCCAGTAATGTTTTACCCGACTTTTTCCGCGCAACACCGCATGCATGTGTGCGTATGAGAGACGCGTCCCGCGCGCGAGCTCGATCCTATAGAGCAATAAAAGTACCGCAAATGCAGCTATTCGATATTTATACTCTCGAGAATTATTAAAATACCCATCAATTTTAATCTTCCGCATTTATTATCTAAAATGTTTCTGGGAATTTCCCACATCGCGCATCGCTGCTGTTTATTTAAATATACATTGCGGTATATCATATTACGCGAAAATTTTTGCGCAATACTAAAGCAATAGTAGCGAGGACATTTTTCATCTTATTACGTCAATCTTCATGATCGAATTTATTTTCGCGTGCGCAAGAGTAAAAAAAAAGTAAATCGCGGTACTTCTGATACTTTGCTCGGATTGGAGTATAGTCCTGCATGCGTATATTGTGCAATTCTACGAACAGCTATATTTTCGGTTCGTTCTGTTTGCGGTAGGTGTATACTTATTCAATTATACAAATGGTTACAGAAAAAAATATTAATAAGAAAAACGTACAGTTGAAAAAAAAACTTGATTTATGAGCACGATTTGAACAAGTCTTCATATAATGAATATTGTAATTTTTGCAAGATCCAAGATTTCCACGTAACTTCTTTAACGTGTTTTATTAGTGAAAAAAATTCGTCTTATCAATCGCACATACTTATAAACACCTTGTCTTACAAGTATGCAAAAAGTTGGGTATAATAATATTAAAGCGTGAACGCAGTCTTACCCGCGTTACGTTTAATATCCACAAAAAATCTTCCAATTTTCAAGCCTACCATATCAAATGCCGTTTTTTCTGTTCAGCTTTGCACATTATACGCGGCAGATATCATACAAATATACGATGCCTCAATGACACTAATTCAAATAGCCGTAAAGACAAAGGCAAAAACATTCTATCGACGATGGCTATATAATAGATAAATCGAAACTTTGTCGTCATGGGGAGTATTGAAGGAAATACCTATGCAATATGCACGATTGAGAGAATTACGAGTGCGCGCGTGTACGACGATGCGTATGCAAGTGTATATATATTATGCCGCGGAGATTTACGGATTTTTCAGTATGTTGAAACAAACAAATTTTATCCTGTCAGATAGTTGATAATCATGATCCCTGTAGTCCTTTTTCTTAAAGTGTTTCAAAAAAAAAAGAAAAAAAAGAAAAAAAAATATTAAGCAGAGAACGAGCTGATTATATATAATAATAATACAAATGCGAAACCGAATGAGCTGGATCGCATTGCAAACCTATGCTAATAATTTGATCGGTGCGTTAGTCGCGCGCTCGTGCCCTCAAACTAAAATACAAAATGTATAATACGGTGCGAAAAATATCGAAGAACCGCGATTATGTTTTCCGACGAATGGCGCGATCGTCGCTTTCATTATTATATATATCATTGGCGCGCGCTCATATATATATATATATATATATATATATAGGTATATATTATGTATTTATATTATAATTATACATACGTTCGTTTTTCAGACGGTTCCTTCGTTCTTTTTTTAACGTGTTACACGCGAATCGTCAGGATTTCGAATATGCGAACATCTGCCGCCGTAACCGCGGAGAGAGCCGATCTTCGCGTTTTTCGATATACTCTCGTCGTCGTCGTCGTCATGAAAAAATAAAGCAAAAAAGTTACGATAACGAATATGTATAGAACTTTGAACAAAAAACATATATATGTATAATACATCATCATGGTATATAAAATGAATACGAGGAGAGATAATTTTGTACAACATATGCAACCGAAAATATACAAAAAGTACGTTTACATGCAGATTTACATTCAAGTCACATAAAATAAAGAGGAATATATATATATATTATATTATAATATACACCCTATTGTACATCCGTTTGACTTACGTTGTATTCTGGCTTGTAATACATTAACATTTTACCCAACATGGATCAGTCGACGATTATTATTATAAGCAAAATGATCCGCACAGGCAGTTGATGAGAGGAAGAAAAGATATATATGATATAAAACGACGACAATGACGACAATGCTAAAAAGCGAGATAATAATATATTGTAGACTTACGATTAACATTATAAACATTATATTTTATTAATTATTACGTATACATATGCATATGATAAATATATAAGTATAATGTTACATAGAATACATTTTGATTCATATTTCTTTCAACAAATCCCTTTTCGCCTTTTTTATCTTACTAATTCAGTTGAGACTCGTTACATGGCATACACAAAATTTCTGTAATGAATTTTTATAACTTATTAGATTTCTCGTTTTCGCTATACGCGGGGTACATTCAAATTTCCCGCTAAATTTAACCGCCGCGCGCGGCCACCAATCACAAATGCTATTCAACAAAAAATGGCGGATACACGGATGCCTGAACGCGATTGGTTAGTTTTTGAAATGGTCGTTGCTCTTCTCGATTTCGCCTGCGAGTATGCAGTGCGCTTTTGACTTGAATGTTTACTTATTCCAATCTAATGCCTCTTGAATTGTTATTAAAATAATTTAAATGCCAACTGTAGCTCGTAAAAGATGTCTATTAATGTGACGGTCAGCGGGAACCCAATCAGTATACGTCGGGGTAAGATGGTTCTCTCGGACCTTGAAAAAATCCGAAAAAGCGAGAGGGAGCATCGGAAGAGGTTACGACGGGAACAGGTGATTATACAGTGAACGTTATTATTTTCATACTTTTGACTTAAAATGTCGTAAGTTTATGTTCAATTTAACGCTAATTTAAGCTTGGTTCAGTAGATTACATTATTCATGACTTCTCGACTGATTACCTGGACGTATGGTGCTCCAAAACGTCCACTGTAACTTTAAAATGTTTTTTTACCTATTCTTATCATTAGGTAAACGAACAGTCGAGAGCCCTTGCAAAGAAGATACTTGAGCGAAAAAGATTAATAGAGCAAGAACAACTTGACCGTCTTGAGAAAAGTGGAAATACACAGATGAGAAGGGAATATGAAAGAAGATTATTAGAAACTCAAAAGAGGTACAATGATTTGGAGAATATCGGTTATGCTCATGAAAATGCAGCTCATCAGCCAGATATTGAAGGTTTGAAAAGAGCAGAAGAGCAGATAAACCGAGCAGTGGCAAAAGCGAGGGGAGCTAGTGCTTTACAACAGTTGCAAGAAACACATAAAGTAATTGACATTGTATACAACCTATTGAGTATTTTTCCGAATATATATTGACTTTTCTGTTCATTTTTAAATATATATTAAAAAATGTGCAGCTATCGAGTCCAAAAAGTAAGCAGAAAGAAAGGTTAGCTGAAGTTAGAAACTTGGAAAATCAACGGTCACAAATGGTGTCTCAGTTACCACAAAAATCCTACCTCGAAGATGGTTCAGCTGATTCTTTGGCTAATGAAAATATTGCGAAATGTATATCCTCTCCAACTACCAGAAAAAAAGCAAAATGTCAAATCTCAAAGAAAGCACCTCTGAAGAAAACGCCAAAACACTCCAAGGTTAGTTGCAAAAAAATACCACTCTATACGCTTGTGACATTCTAAAAAAAAATACTAAAAAACTTTTTTGTCTCAAAAGGTTCCTTTGAGTCTTACAGAAACGCCTTCTCATATATCTGTATCTATGAATAATGAACATATTGAACAGACACCAAATACAACAACATATTTTAGTGCAAAAAGTAAAACTAATAGTCAAATTAAATTAAATGAGGACCCTAAGACAGCTTCAGATATAATACAAGAATTAAATAGACGTAATGAATGTGAATCTGATGACAATGAACCACGTAGAACAGCACCTGTTACAAGTGCAGTTACTAATAAACCAGAAACACTCCTCAGGTATAAGGAAAAAATGTTCTGATTATAAACATATTATGTGTACCAACAATTTTTATTTAATGCAATTTTTTCATTAGGTATAATACGAAACATTATGAAGACAGTTCTTCTGATGTAAGCAGCACAACATCATCTTCTTCCGAAAATACTTCGAAAGTTACCGTGGTCAGAAAAACGCCTAGACATCCTAAATCCCCTGTCTCGAGTAAAGTTGTCTTTTACGACCATAAAACACGACATCAAAATACATGTGAAAGACCTCCTGTTGGTTTAGTCGAAAGATTAAATATTAAGAATAAGGTAGTGTAATTGATTATTTTTCATGTTATTACAATTTAAAATCTCTTGCCTAATTTTATATCAATACATTTTCGAATTAGCCGACTGCTGACGAAATGGCTCAAGACATCATTCAATTGGAAAAAAGGGAATCTGAAGTTCTTCTTAATCAAAAAGAAAGTTCAAAACAACGAAGTCAAGATGCTATGCTTCAAGAACGAGCCAAACGAGATTACCAAGCTTTTTTGAAACAGCTTGATCAGCTTGCTAAAGAAGAAAGAAAACTTAGAGCAAATCTAGCTTCAGACGCTGCTGTAAGTATGATAATCAGTACAAAAATATATTTCTGTATTTGATATTTTTATTAAAATTTTATCTTTTCATACCAAAAGAATCAACAAGTTTCTGCACCATCTAAAAATAGAGAAGATCTTAAAAAGCGTCAGAAAAAGATGGATCGAGCTTTTGAAAATATTCTTCGTACATCGCGTGAACCAGAAAATGTTGACGAGAGAATTGAACGATCTATAACTCTTACACCTCACGACTACATACATTCTAATACTACACCAACACCTGCATGGAGGGATCCCTCTCAAGTTGATAGAAAAGGACAAGAGGAAAGTTATTCTGAAGACGATAGTGATTTTACTCGGAAAAGAAAAATTTCCGAATTGTTGACAAAAATTGAAAAGTTAAAAAGAAGTCTTTTGCAAGAATACGGAGCCAATTTACCGGATGAAATTTTTAACGCAAGTTTAAAATCTCTTTTTAATCAACCGTCAACCTCAACCAGCAGTCAAGAAAGAGAGGCACAAAATACAGTAAAATCTGCTCCAGCACCTGAAATTCAAGTAATTAACATGTCTAACTGCGATAAAGCAGCTAAACCTGTTCGTAAATTTACGTGTTCAAATAAGAAAGTTCCCGAAAATCGTGTGTCTTCGAAAAACTCACCAAAGTCTGCTGATAAAAAAACGATAGCCACTCGAGATCAGGAAGTTCAGGTTGAACTGAAAGAGGATCAGGTTTACAAGCAAGGACAGCTGAGCTATCCTCTAGAACCAGCAGTTACGATTGTAACTCCTGAAAATGGAAATTCCAGCAGCAGCATCCGCAGCAGCAGCAGCGATTCCTCTACCGCCACCGACTTGGTGATAGATGTCAGTAAAAGAGACGTAACCATAGTCAAACCAAAAGAGAATAATAACATTTGTATCTCGAAAAATACATCAAAAGTTTCGTCCTCTAAATCGTTTAAACACGATTCAGCCATTAAGACGCCGGTGAAAATTTCTTTCGAGCAAGGGAGCGGCATGGATGCCGTTGAAGTAGCTAGTGTACTTATTGACCCGTGCACAAAGCAGATTACTCTATTAAAATCGGAGCGAAGAAAAACGCCGAAACAATCGACGGAGTCCAAAAAGTCACGCTCCTTGCCGGGTAGTAGGGTGACATCACCGTCCAAGAAGCACTCGTCGTCAGCACCACCCTCTCAACACTCAAGCCCCAAGGTACCTCTATCGCGATCGCGCCCTGTCAAACCCTCGGAAAAGTGCGGCAATGCGACCGAAGAAAAGAGGTACCGAACCCAGATCACGCAGGTTTCGATAGACTCTAGTACTGAGAGCTCGCAGTTCAATTCTATCTCGGATGCTGGCAACGGCAAATTCTATTCCAGGTTTCATGCATCGACGACCAGTCGCGTGATAAGCCAGTTGCAAGACAATTCGGACACCTCCACTATCTATGCAAGTCCTCCAACGGCTGTCGCGGGTACACTGCTCAATGCTATGAGTAGCAGCACATCCATTCTAGAGTTGCTCGACTCCTCGGCTAACGAAACGATCAAGCAAAAGATGTCAGAAGTGAGTCCAGTTTCTTCACCGGAAACCCCTTCGCCGCGTACAACGATGATACCGTCGAATATACCCCGAAATGGTAAAGTAAACAAAAGCCTGAAATTCATGTCCTTGGCCAATATGCAGCAGGCAAAGCTGAGCCAGGGTAGCGTTACCAAGAGTACAAAAACGAGTTGCTCAGTGTCCAGAGACCGGGGGACGAGCACGAGACCATCAAGGCAGATCAGGCAGATGCATCCGTGCACTTGCAAGAATCCGGAGTGTAAACTATTTCACGATAAGATCGAGGACACTCAGGATTACGCGCTGAAGCACTGTCCAGAGATACTGAAAAAATACGAGGATTTACAGAATGTATGCACAGAACGCATCGCCTCATTGACGGATTTGATTGAAAAAGTGCGCAACGAAGAAAAGGGTAATTTTTTTTCTCTTATCGCATGAAATGAATGTTAAAGAATGTCTATATATCATATATACATTAATTAATTAAAAATTGATTTAGAATTATCCACTGTGACAAATGAGGCCTCGGTGGTTCATCCCTCAAGTCAAACACTCCGAATTTCTCAGACATCGATCAACAATGGCAACGCGAGCTTATTGGTAAGAAACGTCCAATCCATTCATGCTCAACTGAAGAAAACTCTATTGGAATCACAGAAGCTCATCTCGGGCGAGGGTCTCAATTTACCTCATCTCCCGGTACCCTTCAGAAACATTGAGAAATCGCCGTCCATAAGCATGGATCTCTCCAGAAATACGACTCCAAGTGAGAGTCTCGCGGAGGTTGCGGAACTGCCAGTGGGATGCCCAGAAACAGCTTTAATCCCTGGCAAGCCCAGAATTTTGAATAATGAGCGAGTGAACATTCGACTCGACCGGTTCATACGCTGTCAAACATTGGGGGGAAACGCGATCAATGGTAGACGCAGCGGCAAAACGACGACGATGGCGGCAATGTCGAGTACGGCGACAGAAGCTGTGGAACAGGGTGAACACATGGTCGAGATGCTGCAGAACGAGATTCTCGAGCAAAGTAAAAGCATAAATAAGTCTGTACCTACCGCCGATAGCTTGAAAGATTCTGATGATTCTTTTTTGAAATCAAGTCAAGCATTTGTGAAGAATTCAGGCGAGTCGAGTCGTAATTTTACAGTCGATGGCCAGTCTGATGACAACAATCAAGTGGGAAATTCCGAGGTACGGGTTACATTGTTGAGTTGCATTGTAAAATGAATGTTATTGATTTTTTTAATTTGATTGATTTTATTTTAATTTGTTGACAGACTTGTGATAATGATTTTGTTCCTCTGCTCGCTGGTATACCGAAAATTCCGCGGTCTTTGGTTAAGGGTTCCTCTTCTAATGGCAGAGGAAGACCACCTGTCACCTTGATAAGTGGACCATACAGGTAAGCGTCGAGCGCAACTTGATTATTATTTTTATTTTGTTGAAATTGAACAAATTTATTCAAATTATCATCATTTTATAGGCCTGAAGTACTTTCTCCTGCACACGAGTTATCTACTATAGTTGAGCTAGATACTCCAGAAACAGTTAACAAGAGTCAACTTAGCACTAGAAGCCCTTCGAATAAGGCTCGCAGAAAGTTGTCTGCCGGGGGACTAGGTTCATCAACGATCTCATCGTCAACAAAAAGGTCAGATGCCAGACTACCTAAAAGCAAGCCTTCGGTACACGTGGCACCTCTACCGGCTCATGGTTCATCCCAAATGAATATGTCAAACAAGTCTAGTACAAAGAGCATGGACAAATCGCCTAGAAAGTTGATAGATAAATCTGAAGAGTCATTCGAAAAGAAGAGTGTATTAAAGGACGAAGCCAAAAAGAATAATTCATCATCCGATTCTATGTGTACTTTGCCAGACGTACATATCGAACATCTGCAGCAGAGTCAAGACAATACAGATGGAAATTTTGATTTTAGAATCAGTCAAATTTCTGAATTACAGTCACTTCCCGACGAGAACATCGATCAACTCGTAATCAGTGAATTATACGAGGAAAACAAATCTGCCAAGACGGCAACGCCTTGTTTGCAAAAACCTAGTTTACAGAAGCCACAACCGGAACAGGAGAAGACTTTAATAGCCTCGACAAGCTCCACAAGCTTTTCTGGCATATCTGGTGTTTCCGAAATCACAACAAGCCCTTCGTCGGATCTTAATCTCTTTAAATGTCCCTCCTCTCCAGAGGAGATGGAGTTAGCTTTCAAAAATTGGGGTCTTAGCTGGGCAATCCCGACATTGAAGAAAACTCGCGAGGCTAGTGCCCTGGGTTCCTCTTCCAGTTCGGATGTTACTCCCGTCAATACAGCTACGAGGCTCGTTTCTCCCGTGAAAAAGCAGCAAGAAGTAACTGCTACCCACGATCTGCCAGAGTTTAGCGACGTTTCCTCGATATCGATAAAGCATGCAAATAAAAGCACCGAGAGATCCGTACTTGTCAAGGGTAGAACATCCACGCCGAATCGATTCTCCAACTCGAATTCGGAAAGAACCACATCAACTCTTGGTAGTTTCTCCTCGGAGCTAAATATAGCTGTTCAAAATCAAAGTGCAGACTTGACAATACCTAACATATCTTTTTCTAATAAACTAATTTGATAATACTTATAATACTATAGGAGAAGACTAGAAGTTTTTTAAAAATTCACAAGCTCAGTATTGTGCCAATGCTCTTTTTTCTTCTAATTCAGCTACAGTTGCGTACAGTATACTAGCAGAAAAAAGCTATTTATATTTTATTGTCTATTGATAATTTTTCTATTAATTTAAATGTGGTTCAAATGATTTAAATACATACAGACTGAACTTTTTATGTTTAAGAGTCTAGATGAAATTAATGATTTTTGTACAAAATAGTTGTTATGAGCAGCATGGTTTGTAAAGAAAATCGTTGTACTCGAAAATAAATTTTATACTATTTTAAAAATATTTTGTTACTGAATCGCTTACAATATTCCTCCGATTCGTGTTCAAAGGTGGTACATATAAATAATAATAAATAGCACAGTATAGCTAAAATATATCATAATGTTTACTAACATTATTGGTTTATACAAAGCTATTAAAATTTATAATGAATATATTATTTATAATAAACAATGGAAAGAATTTAAGTCTTCAACGACATGTGTATATAGATATATATCGCGCATATTCATCTCATATTAAGTTTGTTATATGCATTTTCTGTTACATGCCGATAGTGCAGAAATGCAATGCTATACACTCAAAAATGAAGTAAATTATAAATCGAGAAAACGGGAAAAAGTTTAAAAATTGTTTGCACCTATATACAATTATTACAATACTTCTGGTGTTTTCATACAAGATTCTTATAATACATTTAATAACAAAGTTGATATAAATGTTAGTATAGCACTTGATTTTTGCTGGTCGCTAGATAGTTATTAATTTACCAGAACACCATGGGCACGGATGAAAATTTGGTTCCGTAATACACACATTGCTGCAGTCTTTAATTTCCGTCAAAAGATCTAAGATCTGAGAAGTAGTTTGATCTCTTTCATGCGACGGTATCTCGCTATTACTCTCATTTTCTGTCGAAAAAAATACAAGAAATGATTGCATCGTCTTATTATTCTTCGTACCAAATCAATTTGAAAATATTACGTTACCTATGCTATCGGAGAGTATCATATTCTCTTCAGCTATAGTAGCTGTTGATACGTCTGTGTTGGAATTTTTGGATTTCAGTAAATCGGCCACAAGTACTTTTAATTTATGTAATTGCTCCTGTAGAAGATTACGTTGCTCCAACAATTGTTGAAACGTTTTTTCTTTTTCTTTTGCCTTCTCTTGAAGAATTGCACGCTGTTTCTGATACAAAGTGACGTATTCCCCTAAAATAAACATTGATTTATTACTTGGATGATGCACTCGTAAATTTTGAGTTAAAATTAAAGTTAATCGTATAGAACAATTACCTATTGTTTCTGTTTCTCCTTGTAATTGTAAAACAAGATGTTCAAGACGTTGCTTTTCATCTGTAAGTTCAGCGAGTTTTTCCATAGTTTCTTTAAAACGATTTTCAAGTTTTTCAAATGCTTCTGGAATATTTACTGTAGCACTATTTTCAAATATCACAGTTTGTGCTTTTGAATTTTCACCGTTACCCATTAGAGTATCGTTGGTGCTATCTTGAGGCTTGTCTTCGCTATTGTAGTTAATAACTGTACTATCAGTAGTATCATCAGCTATTGCAGGTGACTTGATAATATTTGGTGAGACTTGATTCATTTTTGATTGTAGCAATTGATTTTCCTTTTTCAAATTGTCAATCATAATCTATAAATTGTTTTTAATATAATACATTGTTTTTAAAATCACCATTTCCTTATTGTTAAATATCGTAAATTGTTCTTACCAAAGCCTTTTGAAGTTCTTCCTGTAGTGTACTAGCACTGTGCGATTGAGCTTGATAATGTTGAATTTGATCTTCTATTTGCGCTGCATGCAACTTCTCTTTTTCAAACTCGTTCAACAGAGCTTCTTTTTTCATTAGCTCCTCTTTTAATTCATCTAATTGTTGTTCAACATCGTTAAGTTGGGCGTTCAATTTTTTGCCAATTGTACGTTCAGCCTGTAATTGTTCTGTCAAATCGAGTTTTGTATTGCTCTGGAAATCATACAAGTTTAATTATAGTCACGATTATACGATTTGGGGAAATTCACATAAAATGGATTACATCCGCTACATACGAGAGCAATAAAAGCATCGTGCATTTCATCAAGTTGAGTCTTCAGTTGCTGATTTTGTGATACAGCTCGAGAAGCGCCTAGCTGCTCACTTTGTAGAGCCTTGGCCAATTTGGACGCTTCTACACTTTGCTCTCTAATATCTTGAAGCTCTTTTAATTCTCTTCTAAGAGATTCTATTTCATTATCCTAAGAATATCAAATTAAACAATTATTTGTATTGAATTTTTATAATTTACATACTCAAACTACCTTTTCATTCAATAATGATTGGAAATTTTCTTGCTCCAAAACCAGATTATCCATACTTTTAGTCAACATTTCTATTTTTTCAGATTGATCTTCTATTTCAGGCACTATCTTATTAGTTTTTTCTCTTTGAAGCTGTTGTTCCAATTCAGACAACCTTTGTATGTAGCTTTGTTCACGAATTTCGGAATCAGCAATCTTTTTCTTAGATGACTCAAGCTGTTACGAGCGGAAATAACAAAAAATAATAATAATAAATAATTAGATTAGATGAATTAATTCTTTTACATGGGACGATAGTAAAGTTTTTCCTCTGGTAATTACTGCCCCCGCAAGTAGATTTCTCCCCTCTTATTGGATAATGCTCGAGCCATTCAAAGTCGTTCATGTTTCAACATTAAAAAATCGATGTACAATAAGGAGTAACCTTTTTAGACTCGAATGATGTTTTGAACAAACATCATCCTCGCTAGAAAAAGCCGAATTTCCCTCCTTGTTTCATAATGTGCTTTTATTTCAATTCAACTCACCTCTACTAATAGTTTATTGTGTTGTTCATCCAATTGTTGTACATAACTCTGATACTTTCTACTGACTTCATCTTTTTCTCCATTTACATTTTCAAATGCTTCCTTCATTTGAGACAACTGTTGCTCGAGCATTTTGGTTGCATGATGCTGGGTTTCTAGTGCATTCATTTCTTGCGATGAGTTTGTCAACTGTTGCATCCTAAGCTCACTCAAAGATAGCAATGCAACTTTTTCTTGCAATTCCTGATTCAATGTTGTTACTTCGGTATTTTTATAATTGAGTTTTTGACGCAATTCCGACGTTTCTAGTTCAAATTCTTCGTTATCTTTTCTACAAAAAATTCAACGTAACGTTAGTGTTAAAGGTATTATTTTGTTTAAAAAAAAAAAAAAAATGCATACATACATCAGTTTCTTTGATTTGGCTTCAAGTTCTTCATAATTTTTCTGTAGATTCTGATAGGACTGCACAAATTCTTGCATAGTATTTTTCAAGGTTGTCATTTCTCTTTCCAATTCCGTCACACGCTGATGCGAACTTTTCAATTTACTAGATAATTCCACTACCTCCTCTATAACAGTAAATAATTATATCAATAAGTTAAGTTATAATGGACATTAAAAATAGCATTTACCTGTTTTTTGCTTGATTGTTGCTTGACACTGAGAATTGATGGCAGTTAGTTCAGCCTTCTCCCCAACGAGAATTCCAATAGTTTGAGCATCTAATTGTATTTGTTCCTTTAAAGGGTTCACTTCTCTAATAAGTCGACTTTCAAATTCAGCATTTTTAGTGCTGATAATTGCCTCTAACTCTGATAATCGGCTATTCTGCAATCATATATTTGTATTAAAGTATAATTATGTTAAAAATAAATAAACATATATATGTATATAATGAAGAAAGATTATTAGAAACTACCAAATAACTCATTTTAAATATTCCTACTTACACTCTGACCAATTTGCACATGTAGCTGATTGACAATTTTTTTTTGTTCTTCTAAACAGCAAGTTAAAAATTGATTTCTTTGTTCTAAATCACAGTTATTAAGTGCTGCCTCATCCAAGTTTTGCTCATCGACTAATACATCAGCAACTGCATTTGCCATTTGCAAAAGATGTTCTTTTTGAAGCAAACTAGATGTATTATTGGTTTTACTCTTTTGGTCCACATTTTCAGTTGGGACTTTAAAAGATATGGTAGAGCTGCTATTATTCCAACCATCACCTATTATAAAGTTATTATGTGATGACATATTTTCTGTTGTACCATTTACCGATGGGTGTTCTTGTTGTTGATTTATATTAGGGTTATGCAAAAGTTCTTCATTAATTGAAGTAGGGCATTCGCTCATGTTTCTTGTTTCCTCTTCACTGCTTGCATTATATTGAAGGCCATCTTGATGATCATGAGTGACAGGTGAATTACTATCCAAAGACGTTTTCTATAAAGAAGTGATTAAATTGAAATTTTTACACCCACTAATTTTTAGATGAACATTACAGATAAAAATGATACCCTGTCATAGTTTTGATTTTGTTGGTCAGTGATTTCTTTGGTATTTTTTTGCGTTTGTCCTTTCCTATTACGTTGAAATTCTTTAAGCTGCAAGACATGACAAATAATTTAATCATGATGTGCAGTAATTATTATAATTAAGCAACAATACTTTACTCTTTTTCTGGCTGCGGACAGCTTCTCCTTGTCCATTTTTCAAGTATTTCTCTGCAAACAATAGAATTCAAAATTTTGGCAAGTTGTTTGAGAGCATCAACATTTATTTACATCCTGTTTTTGTAAAAATAGTATCAAATATTTGACAGCAGTAATGTCAGTGTGTGTAGGTTATGTCACGTCTTCCATCTGCATGCCTGATGCAAGTGCCACTTCAGCAGTTGATGATTATATATTTGAGCCGCTATCGCCTATGTATGTATACCTATACATATTGTACCTGATATTACATACATTTCTTTCATTTCTGATCCAATAAAAATGTTGCCAAATATTTTATTTTATTATAGTTAAAATGTGTAGAGAATTACTTCATTTATTGTTTTTGAAGTTGAAAATTTCTTATACAATAAATATTGATTTCAGCAAAGTTTCTTTTGAATATGCCCGCCAAAAAGTTAACTTTGTATATGAATTGCAGTGTTGCCAGATTTGTGACAGTTATATTTGAGAAATTTGACACTACTGCCAATGTTTATAAATAAAAACATTCTCTACTTCGTGAAGAACTTTGTAAATGTCACCTTTGATCATTTATTCATATGCGAATGATCAGTCTTTGCATATAATTATTTATAATTTTGAAAAATTAAAAAATATCAAGAATATAAAGAAATGGCTACTGCAATGACAGCTGCTGCTGGTAATCATCCTATTGGATCTATGAGGTTTGTTTTTTGATACCAAATCTAATTTTATCTTTGCGGATAATAATCTGTTCCCATTGATAATAAATACAACAAGTCCACTTAATTGAATGTTTCAGGAATATACCTCAGTTTAGAAATGTCAGGCAAGGAAGTGTTATTGACTTTGATATTGATATGTTTTTAAAAATCTCCAATTATGAAGATACTGTCAGACAACTTGACATCTACTATGGAATCGGTGAGCAGATTTATAGAACTTGAATAATGTATAAGATATAGATTTTACAATGAATAAATTAACATGATTATTTGTATGTTTTACTGCAGTGAAGAGACAAATTCTTCATTATCAGAGCTGTATAACAGGTCTTTTTCCCCAAATATCTACTGACAAAGTAGTAGGAAGTGTCAGAGAGAGTATATATTGTGCAGCTGCTGTATGGAGCTTATATCAAGCCTACAGGTATTTACAAACAAATCATATATTTAAATTCAATTTGTACTTGGGCCAACTTTGTTCAATATTACAGGAGAATAGATGATGATCGCGGTAAATCATACGAACTTGGACAGTCAGCTATAAAGTGCATGAGAGGAATTTTAGAATGTTGGATGAAGCAGTCTTCCAGGGTAGAATTGTTTAAGAAAAATCAATCCAATCGCTTTGCTTTGCATTGCAAGTTTCACTTAGATACTGGAGATGAAATTTTCAAAGACGAAGATTACAATCATTTACAAGTAATCCACAAAGCTATATACATAATATTTAATTTTGTTTGCTGAATTTAATAATCCATTCTTACAGATTGATGTTGTATCTTTGTACCTTATTTTTCTGGTACAAATGATCTCATCTGGGCTACAAATAATTTATACGCAAGACGAAGTAGCTTTTGTACAGAATCTGGTTTATTATGTTGAAAGAGCTTATCGAACACCTGATTATGGAATGTGGGAAAGAGGTAGTCGTTACAACGATGGTACACCAGAAATTCATGCCAGTTCCATTGGCATGGCAAAAAGTGCTCTTGAAGCCATCAATGGGTGTAATCTTTTTGGAGAAAAAGGTGCATCCTGGTCTGTCATATACGTTGACATAGATGCTCACAATCGTAATCGTAGTATTTTTGAAACAATGCTTCCAAGAGAATCTAGCTCTAAAGTACAATCTTTTTTTCATAACCACATCACTCAAAACATTAAGGATTAACTATTACTAACATTCTAGAGTGTGGATGCGGCTCTACTTCCAACAATTTCATTTCCTGCTTTTTCTACGCACGAAGAAGTATTGTACAATGAAACGAAAGCTAATATATTAAGAAGACTAAAAAGTACCTATGGTTTTAAACGATTTGGCAGGGATGGTTTCAAAACAGTGCTAGAGAATCCAGAAAAACGATATTATGAATCTGGTGAAATCAAAGTAAGTCTACACTGATTTTTAAGAGGGATTATTATTATTATTATTATTAATAATATTAACGAATTTACCATTGATTTATAGGAATTTGATAGTATAGAATGTGAATGGCCTCTGTTTTATATTTTTATGATCATAGACGGAGTTTTTAATACATTGCCTGAACAAGTAGAGGAATACCAAACTTTGCTTAAAGCTAGATTATCCAAAGATTCTCATGGAGGTACATATTACGTTTGCTTACAAAGCAGCCACCGCTGAATATATTAATTGCAAAATACTTTTTAGATCCTGTAATACCAATGTACTACTATGTACCTGAGGACAGCATCGAAGGTGAGAAAAATGAACCAGGAAGTACTTTGAAAATTCCCAGTGATATTGGGAGAGGGCACAGAGGAGGAGACGAGCCAGCACCTATTTATTTATGGAATCAAGCAATGTTTGTCATTGCACAATTACTGACTGCCAGTTTATTGCACATCAATGAATTAGATCCTATTCGTCGATATTTACCGTCGTATAACAGGCCAAGAAAAGCCGGACGATACTCCGCTTTTCAGGTAATACCAGACAAATAACCAAAAAACATTTTACATATTCGTTATATTTCAGTAAAACGTACTGATGTAGTAGCAACAGAGTTCATGAATTATGAAAATTTTAATTTATCAAGTAACTATTTTTTTCTTGCGTTTTATACAGGCAAAGCCCAGCTGTGTAAGTAGTGTATAATCAATATTACCTGTTGTAAATCTATATGTGAAAATCACTCACTGGTGTATTAATCCAAGCACAGGCAGGCTTTTATCACATATATAACTTGACAATAGATTTAAAATAATCTGTATTGCAAAAAGTTGATTATTTTCAAAATTTAATCAAAGTTGGTAGGCTATAATAGAAGTCATCTTTAGGAAAACAAACAATCAGTTGATTATAAATTGCATGGTTTTGCGTGTATCTTTACTCTTTCTAGCTGCTTTTTTAAATTGTAGAATACTCAATTGGCTTTCCAAAATGTATACATAAAAAAATATTAGACAGATTATTTCAAACACTTAAAGCTTAAAACTGCTATATGCATTGTGATGAAGCATGTTTCTAAGAATTGCAGATTAAACAAAATTCAACTTATATTATACATTATATTGATTTTTTTTTCTAGGGTACACATACTGATCTTGTAGTACAAATTGTTCTAATTGCTGAATCTATGAGACTGCAAGCTATGATGGCTACTTATGGGATTCAAACTCAAACGCCTCACGAAGTTGAACCAGTGCAAATTCTTTCGTCTACTCAACTGGTCAAAGTCTATCAATGTTTAGGTGTCAATAGTAAATTGGATCTCGAAGGCCGACCTGCAAGACCTATTGGTTCTCTGGGTACCAGCAAGGTAAGTACAATTTTTGGTCAATTTTTTACAATTTAATAAAATCTAATATTGAATAAATTTTGCAGATATATCGAGTGTGTGGTATGACTGTTCTATGTTATCCTCTTATCTTTGAGGTATCAGAATTTTATTTATACCGTGATATGGCCCTACTTATTGATGACATCAAGACAGAGCTGCAGTTTGTGGGAAAATACTGGAGACTGTCAGGAAGGCCTACCGTTTGTCTTTTAATTAGAGAAGAGCATATGAGGTAGAATCAAATTGTATAATTTTAATATTATTACTGTTGTTATTCTTATCATTATCATCGTCGATATTATTATAGGGATCCTCAATTCAAAGAAATGCTTGACCTTTTTGCGATGTTAAAAAAAGGATATTGTGATGGGACAAAAGTAAGAATTGGAAGACTTCAAAATTTAATATCATCGTCTTGTATAGGTAAATATTTTAATTTATTATACTGGAGATTGGATATTTGATTTAATAAAAATTTAGCACTTATAATATTTCTTATTCCAAAAGAACATTTGGATTTCATAAGCACCATGGAAACAGATCTGGAATTAAATCAATTCAAGCAAATGGAACACGATTATATTGGTTATCAAAGTTTGACAGATGTGCCAAAAGCTCTGTCTTACGATGAAGAAGCCAAAGATTATTTAGTGAGTTATACAGTTCAGTTTCATTCTCACAAAATTTATAATAATTTTATAACATTATAAAACTTTTAGAGTTTCAAAAGTGAATCTACTTCTAATATATTGCATACACTGAGAAACACCACAGGCTTGTATGCAAAATGTCAATTATATGGTATAATTTTACAACGAGAAGGTGAAAATTACGAAATCAACGGTTCAACAGTTGGAGAAATTCTGAGGTCCCTGTATCAACAAGCTGGTAGTTTGCGATATTGGATGGCTGTGCGTTATTGCAGTAGTTTATTAAATCATACTGTTGACAGTATTAGCCCTTTCATCACGGGTGTTCTTGTCAAAGGCAAACAGGTAAGTATATATGCAATTGTTTTACTTCAAACGGCTGATGGATGAAATCATTTCTTTTTACATAGATTACGGTTGGTGTTATAGGACACCAAGAAACAGTTTTTGACAAGCCCATGACACCTGCTGAAATTCAGTCTGTAATGTACTCAACAATACAACCCCACAATGTGGTACAGGCTGTATTACAGCAGGAAGTGTTATTGTATTGTGGTAGACTTATTGGCACAAATCCAGAAATGTTTAAGGGTATATTGAAAATTCGAATTGGGTATGAAATCACAACTCTTATATAATTAGGTATAGTGTCCGGAAATAATTTGCTTAGAATTTGCTGAAGAGCATTTCCCATTTTCCGTATATAGCGTTAATGGGTCGCGCAACCGCAATTATTCGAGAGAACATTGTTCTTGTTCCGTTTTGATACAGTCTGATGTAAGCCTGATTTGAGCTACCCGACATTCAGTCAACACGATCGAGAAACCGAAAAGTTCTTGAAATTTAAAGTAGATTTATCCGGACTCGTACACATTATATCCGAAAAATTGATTACAAAATTCTTTAATTGATTGCAGATGGGTTTTGGAAGCAATGAAATTATACTTGCAAATATTCGGAAAAACTTCCAAGCCAATTGAAAATTATAGCCCGTATGAAGTTAGACAGCTTCTTATAAAAGTTTTAACAGTCAAAGAATGGGCAGCTGATGAAAAGTACGTTGATCTTGTAAATCATTCAAAATCGATTGTATTATTAATGTACAAAGTTTGATCATTTTTATTATCTTTTGTGAATTAGCTTATCCATACTTGGAAGTAGAAAAATCGAAGGCAGTCTATGTCGCGTACCGGCTCATTTTTATAATCAAGTTTGGGAAGTACTTGAGAGATGCCCAGGTGGTATTTGTGTTAATGGAAGACATGTGCCGCAACAGCCAACTTTATCAAGCATGACAAGATCTGAGCTTACATTTGCCCTTCTTGTTGAATCTATACTTCATCATATACATGTCCCAGAATACCGTCAAATAGTTGTCGAGGTACATACATATCTAGGTTTAATTTAGACAAGATATACATAATGGTCAAGTACTAACGGTTTTTTATTTTCTTTAGCTTTTGAATATTGTATCAACAATTTTATTGAGAAACCCTGAACTGACTTTTCAAAGACAATTGGATTTAAATAAATTAGTCGACGATGCTTTTGTTATGTTTTGTAAGGTAATAATAGAACTTGTATTTTCTTGAAAAATAATAACTCTGATGATGGTAAAAGTATGATGAAAGTAAATATTTTTTTAGGAACACAATTTAGAAAAAACAAGTGATATGACACCATTCTTCTCTGCTAGATATTCTATTACAACGAGCTTTCTAGCAAGAGCCATTGTCAATAATGTACTGACAGGAGATTGTGTCACTAATATTTCTGATACTCATGACGCCTTAGAAACAAATGAAATGTGCAGGATCACGTAAAAGATAACTAACATAGTTGTAAAAATGTATTTTAATTAAAAATAAATCGTTTTGAGATTGTTTACTACTATCTTCTTGCAAAATTTTTATCCATGGAGTGTTTGAACCTTTGAATATTATTTATATTTGATTTGATTCTTGATGCCACAGTTTCCTTATCAGCAGCCATAGCCAGATGTTTTCTGCAATAAAAGTAAATTACATGTATTAAGGTAAGCAACGTATAACATTGAAAATTGATATATCCTCGTGTAACTTACTGAACAAAATCTTTATCAAAGGATTTCTCCTTGATTGATTCTTTTTTCTCCTGATCTTCATATTTTTTAACGTTCTTTTCTCGCTCCTTATCGCGCCAAGATGCATTAGACAACATTTCTTGTCTTCGCCGCTCCTTTTCCTCCTCTGAGAGTTTTTGTTTCTTAGGAGGTAGCCATTTTTGTTCTTTTTTCACAGATTGTGTTTGACTTTTCGCTTTTTCTATCAATGATTTGCTTGTCGAATGTATTTTCGTTCCATCTGCTCTCATCAATCCAAAATTTTTCAATTTATTTTTATGTTCACTACTTTTATCTTTATGACTTTTCTTTTTGTGTTTGACTTGACTATTAGATTCATACTCTCTCTTTTTCTTCTTTTTTGACTTATATTTTTCTTCTTCTGAACTGTTTTCAGATTCGCTACTGTCACTACTGTCATTGTCACTCGAATCACTTTCACTGCTATCTCTTCTTTTTCTTTTCTTAGCTTTTTTACTTTTTTTTTGTTTCTTTACAGACTTTATTAGGTCTTCTTCATTGATTCGACCTTTCAATTTTTTATACTTGGCTGCTAATATGTCATCCAGCTTTCCATCTAGATCACTTTCATCCGATTCACTACAAGATTTCTTCTTTTTCTTCTTCTTTTTCTCATGACCCATTTTATCTTTTGTTTGCTGTTCAACCTATTAAACAAATACAATTTTAGAGCACTGGTTGCAAGATTATGTTATTATAAATTTACTTACCAATAGACGCAGCTGCTTTAGTTTGACTGGATTCTTGAGCAGTTGAGAGCGCGTTTCCATTTCTTTCTTTTTAATAGCATACAAAGGATCTTCTTGCAGTTTTCTTGCCAAATCAACTTGTTCGTTGCCAGAAAAGAATCTCAAGGATGGTGGTATGCACTCTGTATTAATGCAAGTAAATATAATAAATATACACTTTACTTTTCTATTACACAAAACCAAATATTAGTCTTTACAAACCATGTTCAACGTGATTTTTTGCAGGCTTTGATTGTTGAATATTTTTTTCCGCTTGAGCCATTTGCTCAAATTGTTTGTCAATTGGACGACCCAGTAAGTATTCCTCTCTATTTACATTTTCATTTGGGCCTTTGTACATCCAATCCAATTTTTTATTATCATTTTTTTCTATGGCTCCCTGTTCCATTGCAAAAGCTTTCATTTCTTCTCTGTCTCTTTCCATTGCTATTTCTCGCTTTAACTCAGCTATTCGTTTTTTCTCTTGGTTGTCTTGCTGTTCAGCTTTCCAAACTTTTTCCATGTTTTTCATAGTGGACGGATGCCACGATTTTTTCAAATTCTACAATATTAAAAAAATTACATCAGCATCAAACATTTCAGCTTTTGTTTATAACATAACAAGAGTATACAATCAATTTACTTACCAAATCACCTCCACCCATTTTGAAAAAAATCTGCTTATTGTATGTACAATATATACAAATATTTATATATACAATTTAATTAAGGAATTGTTTTGGTTATACGTCTGACAGATAACTCCTGTTCGATGTCTTTGATTTATAATTTCTGCGAGTTATTGGTACCATACTGATGCTCATATGAGGAAGTATACTCAATCTTTAGAGAATTCTGTAGTGCTTTCGCGAAATAAACGTCAAAAAAAGGCACACAGATTCTTTTAGGTTAAAACAAGAGCTTCGAATATATATGTATGTTTTATGTAGATACATATAGGTATGTACTTTAAGTATATTATTGTTATTCAAAATGGTATTTCAAAATATTTCAAAACATGACATTACTGTCCGACTATTAGACTGAGATTCTCGATGATTTTCTTTCCTGTCAAGAAGCACAAACAGTCACCTAGCTCAACCCCCGCTGATTTGGCACTACGGCACCACCATATAGTGCGACACACTCCCCACCCCAACAGGAACAGAATTGCGTTCCATTCTGATTTTCTGATAATGGAGTCTTTCTACAATAACTACATATGTACATATAGGTTCTTTAATTCAATTATAGCAGTCTAATCCTCTAAACATAATATATTATAGGTATACATATAGCACTATATAGATATAATATAAGATATATATTCACAGAATTCAGTAGTCACAGTCCTCACAGCTCACGATGAATTAGACTAAACGGAACAGCTGAACTGAACCCATTGTAGAGAGCCCCAGTTTCTTCGGTTGTTTGGTTCTCAATATTGTCTGGAAACTGATTGCTTTCAAACTAGACTAATTTTTATTAATTTCTTATAAACTAATTCATAAAACTCAGTAAAAATGTTTAAATCCATATGTAAAAAATTATAAACAATCGTTATTTCCGGGAAGATCAGAACCCCTAGAGCAACGGAACGCAACGCATATATACATATATGTAAGTATATATGGCCTTACTATCAGAAAAAGCAGTGTGCCAAATGTGCCAAAACAGGTAAATAGACTGAATAAACATTTCGTATATACGAGTGACTTCCAGAAAAATGAAGAAAAAAGATTGTGTTCTATGATAAGTATGTGAAATTTTGTTAATTGTATGTAACATCATAAATGTGTAAATGGCACGTTTTTTCTAAATCTGAAATTGTAATCTCTATAGAGCTACTTAGTAATTGAACTGATCAGTCTTATTTATATAGAAGCTACTTATCATCAAATCGATAAAATAGTCCATATATCGAGTATATAGATTCATTTTATCCACGAATAAGGCTGACCCCCTGCGAATGTGATATCCGTCAGGTGTTTTGCGCTATAAAGTTAACAACTTTATTAACAATTTTGTTACGTGTAAAAAGGAACGGACATCTTTTCAGTTTAAACAATAAAGCATTTTCTCGTAAAATGCATTTATAATTAAATAAAATATTCCTCGTTAAAAAATCGTTCAATTTACAAAAAAAAACTATATAACGATTATTTCTATGGACCGAGTAGACGAGCAACGCAAACATTTCAAACGTGCTAAGTCATCACTCCATCTCGATGACGTCGTAGATAGGTAATACAAAGTGTTTACATATATATATACACATAACGCAGACGTTATACCGAAGTTGTCTGTCATTCTGTAAAACACATTAATATAGTTATTGTGAATATTTACCGATCCGTCATATGACTTCGTATGATCAGGGCACAGTGTATGATAATGAAATTTAAAAAAGTACCCACATCAATTTGAAAATCGTTTAACAATATAAACTGCGTTTATTCAATTTACAAAAAAAATAATAATACTTTTCAACCTACAAAATTACAACAATGTTATTTTACATATTGCACATACAAACGTTGGATAGATAAATCACAACGATAAATCTTCCCGCGATTCTGTGCTGCAATCGTTCTTATAATCATATTATTTTCAATCAATAGGAACGTCGTGCTCCTCGCAGTAGTCGACCAACTCGATGACGATTTCGTTAACTCTGTTGGCAAATTCGTTATCTCGCTCGTACAGCTCCATCACGTAATGATTATTATCTCGTAACATTATTCTATTGCAGAACTGCTCCGAATCGTCGGCAAACTTTTCCAGTTCCTTCTTGCTGATCATGATGATCGGGCAGTACATGAGACCGGCGAACAATGCGCTCAGCTTCAAGTCCTCGTACTCCTCCAGCAGATCCTCGAGACTGGGTCGTTCCGAGGCTGGATCGTTTCTCTCCAGGGCGTCGCACAGCTCCGCGTGGTAGGCCTCGATGGCTCTTCTCAATTCCCGCTTTCTGATCTGGAAAGTCGTGCCGAGGTACACCAGCTGGGCGACGTCGAACATGCGTGGACCGTAGCGAGTCAGTTGGAAGTCGACGATCCTGGCTCGAGGTGGCCGGTGGCTCTGATCGAAGAGGTAGTTGTTGGGCCAGCAGTCGCCGTGGGAGACGACCGGGCTGAGTTTGCTCCGGTAGTCGTCGGGACGGCAGAGCCTGTCGAGGCCGCGCACCAAGCCCGGCAGGATGCGTCGGTGATCGCGGCCCAGGCGCTGGGCCACCTGCTCAGCCAGATCGGCGTAGAGCGAAATCCGCTTGTTCTGCTTCATCAAGTCCGTGTAGATCTGCTCGACGCAGGCCTCGGGGTAGACCTCCGCCGGGGATCTTCCCAGCCTCGCCTGGGCGAGGAGGGAAGCCGCGTGGAGTCGTGCCTGGGCCCTGAGGGCAGCCCGCAGATGCTCGCCGTCGAAGATCTTGTCGGCGAGCATGGCGAAGCCCCGCTCGCGCATATCCTCCAGCACGAGGACCTTGTCGTTGGCCAGGAAGCACTTGGGACACCAGTCTTCCCCGACGAACGACTCGCGCAGCAGCGGTAGCAGCTTGTTGAAGTACTGGGCCTCTTGGTTGAAGATTCCATGATCCCGGATGAAATTCGACTGCTGTTCCGAGACCTGTGGGACAGCCTTGACGAAGAAATGAAGGGTCTCATCGGCGCTTTTGTTGGGCCGGCGGACCGTGATCCGGAGGTCCTGATGGTCGCCCAGGAAGCCGACCCTGGTTTTCGAGTGGGAACTCATTCGGTAGCCCACGACCTCGACGCTCTCTGCGTCGTCGAAGGCTCGTCTTGCCATGCTAGCGATTTCCTTGGAAGTGAACATTTTATTTTATTTCCTGTCTTTCCTTAGTCCAGTGTGTATATATATATATATATATATATATATATATATATATATATATATATATATATGTGTATATACACTCGACAAACTGCGTAAGATGTATATAAACGTTCTCGCGAAGCTCTAGCGAACGACTGATTCCAGAAGCGTATTTATGGAGGCTTATAAAGAACCTTCCGCGAGAAATTTGCTGCGGCAGCGCAGACACACACGCAATTCTTCAATGAGCGGTATGATTGGAATATTGTACGCGTGTACGCAGGGGCGTCTTTGGGGTTCATGGGGCCCTAGGCCCAGATCGCTTCGGGGCCCCCCATAATTTAATCCAAATTAATTTTTCCCAAGCTTGCGTGTAAACATAATAACTCTTGGAACTTTAAGTAAGTATATTTTAGTATTTTAGGCAAAAACTCAAAAAAGACGAATTGTATTATTTTTTACAATGAAATTTTAAATGTATGAATAACATTTTCTACAAAATAAATTTAAAAAATTTAAATCTTATCATATATAAAAGTATTATTCATACAATTTGAAAAGTACGCATATTTTTATGAAATTGAACAATTATAAATCAATTATTTACATATGTTTTTGTACAAAAATACGTTTAACTGAAATTTCGAATTTAAATATTCCCGCACAAATCACGTGACTGCGCACAGCGCGGGCGGCGTTCATCTGTTTTTTAAACAAGTCGTCACTTGTTTGTTTACTTTCGTCTAAGTTCAATAGCAGGCTTTGTCTTGCTCTCAGTTGACTGGCTGACGACAACGGATTTCGGTCTCGTTTTTTTCCTGGTTTGTTCTTGTGCACGCGATATAACTTTTTTCATTGCACATTTTGTTTGCGTAATACGTAAGATATTCGCATTTTTCGTGTATTCATTCGTGCAGATGCGTAGTGTTTAAAATGAAGCGATATATAAGTGGTGCAAAGAAAAGACATATGTTTCGCATGAAGATCAACTTACATTTATCGTACGATATGTGATTAACGATGGTCCCATTGAAAGATTTTTAAAATTTATTCCGATCGAAGCACACGGCGCCGAATACTTATCAAATGTTGTTATCGATTTTATAAACGAAAATAAAATAAATTTGAATGATTGCAGAGGGCAATCTTACGATAACGCTGCAAACATGTCAGGTGCTTATTGTGGTTTGCAAGCTAGGCTAAAGGAAGAAAATAAATATGCTGAATACATACCATGTGTCGGTCACTCTTTAAATTTAGTAGGCGTTAAAGCGGCTGAATGTACATTACAAGTTATTCAGTTTTTTAGTTTAGTACAAAAGTTGTATACATATTTTACTGCATCAACATTTCGGTGGAAACAATTAGTAAACGCTCTTGAATCTCATAAGAAAGTCGTTAAATCATTATCAGATACGAGATGGTCAGCTCGAAATGATGCTATTGACGCTTTACACGATGGCCATGGGAATATTATTAAAGCGCTGGATCTAATTTCAAACATCGAATTGCAGTCAAGTGACACGCGTCTTGAAGCCTTAAGTTTACAGGAAAAATTGTTGGAATTCGAGAATGTTTTTTTACTGATCGTTTGGAAAGATATTCTCACTAATATACATTCGACTAATTTGTCATTACAAAAAGAGATCATTAGTTTATCTGTAGTTGTAAATTTACTTAACTCATTAGAAAAATATTTAATAGATTTAAGAGACAAATTTAATGAGTTTTTGGATAAAACCAAAATATTTCTTGGCGTTGAAGAGATTCCTAAAAATGAGCAGAGATCACGAACGAGAAGTGTCAAGATAACTAGATTTGAAGGGGTCGCTACTGATACTACTTTTAGTGAAGAAGATAAATTAAAAATTAACATTTATTATCCAATAATAGATTCTCTCTGCTCTAACATAAGACAGCGAAAAGAAGCTTATGATAAAGTTCACGCAAATTTCAGTTTTTTTTACTACATTGCACAAAATGAATAATGAAATAATTCAAGAAAATTGCGAAAATCTTGCAAAAAACTATGATTTTGAAATATCAGCAGAAAGTTTAGTTTTAGAATGTATACAATTTAAGCATTACATACGCGAAACAAGAGAGGAACAAATTTTATCATTCAATTTCAGATCTATTTAAATTAATAAAAACAGATTGTATAGCATCTACATTTCCAAATATTGAAATATGCTTTCGTATTTTTTTATGTATGATGGTAACAAACTGCAGTGGAGAAAGATCATTTTCAAGTCTTAAATCTATAAAAAATGACTTTAGAAACACGATGTTACAGGATAGGCTTAACTATCTATCAATAATGTATATAGAATCGGATGTATTAAATTGTATTTCGTTTGATGATTTAATCTGCGATTTTGCAAGTAAAAAAGCAAGAAAAAAAATGTAGCTTTCATAGCGATGTCATTTTATCTCTAATAAATTACCTATTATTATAGTGTAATTACATTCTATTATTTCATGTTTTTGTTTAGATATTATTTAATAGTATTTACGTTTTATTTGGCTTCGTGAGGTAGGAGGGTTCTTGGGTTATCGGATTTTTCTTTAAATATTATTTAATAGTATTTACGTTTTGTTTGGGTTCATGGGGTAGGAGGGTTATTGGGTTATTGGGTTAATTCTTGGATTTGGGGGCCCCCCAGGACCTCGGGGCCCTAGGCCCGGGCCTCCTAGGCCTCTGTACAAAGACGCCCCTGCGTGTACGTTACTCGCGCCGTTGAAGAAACAGTGAGGCACAGAATTGTCTAGTCTTCGTGACTCGGCAAGAGTATATAGTATACTTATACATTATGCAAGAAATCGTTATAGAAGCGCGGTAGTTATTTATCGCGAGGGAAACTCCAAAAAATTTTTAATTCCTTTCCTCGCTCGCACTTACACAGGAGAACTTTTTTTCAATGCGTGCGCTCGAAAAAACGATCTAGAAAATCGAGTTTTATATATCGGGAAAATTAATGCACGCGTCTCGGTCTGAAAATAACACGCTTGGCTCTTGATGGTACACATTATGTTATTATGTATGTAATTATATATTAAATTTTTTCCGAATATAGAATTGAATCAAATATAATATATCTATAGTTTTCAGGATTATTACAGAGAGCTTACACATATGCAGTTTGTACAACATACTTTGCTATAAACGCTGACTTCACGTACTTCTGAAATGCATCGCGCTGACGCGATAATAAACATTGTTGCAGTCGGCTGATTGATTTATTTTGCAATTAGAGCAATCAGCAAGTAGATATTATTTCTCTCAATAATATGATTATTATTATTGTTATTTTATTATTATTTTCGTCATTATATCAGCTTATTATTTAACACATTATTGTTATAAATTTTTGTTTTTAATAACAGTTTCGTAATATTAGCTGCGAGGAATTATTTCCCATAATAATACATATACAATCATTACAATCTTTTCTTACACAGTATCTGAGAAAAAATGTTGCACAATTTTTATTTCCAATTATATAGTGAAACCAAATATACCATTGCAAAAGCATGGACTATTGCAAAATTCATTGATATAGCAGATCTACGTTAATTTGTTTTCTTACGGAGAATTGGTTTTAACGCAGCAGTTATCTAACTCTATCATCTTAATTTTGTCGTATTGTATAAAGAAGCCGCGAGAGACATTAATTTCTGCTACATAAAGTAAAATCTTTTATCCGTCACGACCTTTTGCGACAATGAAATTCCTTTCAATTGTGTCCTCCGACAAATAGCTTTAAACAGTTTTAATTGACCCCAAGTTATATATACTGTTTTTATATGCTAGCTGTTGTTTACGAATTTATTCCATTATTACATAAAATCAAAAAGTCATTTTGATTTTGACTCGAAACGTAAATGACAGAATCACAAACAATGGACAAAATCAAGTGTTTTATTACACCTTATGATGGAGTACATTGATCTGAGCTAATTTGCCGTATACTATCGTTAGCATGAGAAATTATATAAATGATGAGGTGTGACGTCGCGTTTGATTAATTACGCATGGATTCATGAATGGTTTAAACCTTGACTGTTAAAATAAGCGATGATAACTTTACAATGTATATCATTAACACGTAAAAGATACTATTAGTACAGGTGTGTATACACTCATACACGTTACAATATAGAAATTTGATATTCTCTTTAAATTTATTTATTGACGAATAACGTTTTGGGTTTTTACTCATCTAATGAATATACAATCTCTTTTTTGTAAAAACCAAACTTTTGTAATTAAAAATGTTAAAACTATATAATTAATTAATCATTCAATACACGCTCTCGTTATCTCGAGTTTGCTATGCCGCCACAAATTAATAACAATGAAGAATAACGCGTAGACAGCTGTTAAGCACCGTTGCTTTTTTTCGGAAACAATTTCTCGCAGTAATCGGTCAATTCCAAGGCCGTCTCGGTAATCCTGCGAGCGTACTCTTCATTCTTCTGCATATACTTCAGCACCGAGTCGTTGTTCAATCTGAGTATATACATATTGTAACTGTCCTCGGGATTATCCTTTAGACGCAGATATTCATCGCTACCCACCAGCACAAATGGATAATAGAACAAAGCGCTGAAGAATCCAAGAAGTCTGGCATCTTCATACTCGTCCAGAGTATCGCTCAAACTCGGCAGCTCTACGTCGGCATCGTGTATTCTCAGCACCTCGTTGAATTCCTCGTGATAAGCCTTGACAACGCAGTGCTGAACATTTTCTTTATCTCTGATCTCGCGAGTAGTGCTAAAGTAGACCAGCTGAGCGACATCCCACATACGATTGCCGTATCTCACCAATTGGAAATCTAATATGAGACACTTGGATGGATCGTCCGAGTTGAACATGAAGTTGTTGGGCCAAGTGTCGGCGTGCGATACCACCTGATTCCTCTCCTTGGGATTACCGATCTTGCTGTAGGCCTTGTCGAAGGCTGCGGAGACCATCGTTGGATCGCGACCGTGTTCCCGAGCGATCTTCTCGATCAGTTCGATCATCAGGTCGAAGAGACCACGATCCTTGGAATTCTGGTTGAAAATCTGCTCGACGCAAGCTTTCGGACAGACGTTCTTCAAGGACTCGCCCAGTTTTTTCTCAGCCATGATCGAGCAGGCGTGCATACGCGCGAGCCCTCTAGCGGCCGATTTCAGGTAATCGGCAGTGAGGATTTTGTTCTCGCACATCCTGTAACCCTTGGCTCTGATATCCTCTAATACGACGAAGTCCTCGGTGGCTAGATAACACTTTGGCGCCCACGGCTCGCCCTTGTAAGAATCCAACAGCAGAGGCATCATCTCGTTGTAAAAATCGGCTTCCTGGTTGAAGACTCTGCGTTGTCTGATGAAGGTCGTTTGACGCACCGATTCTTGTGGCACGGCTTTAGCGAAGAAATTCCGTTTCTCTCGATCGGTGGCATTGCAACGTTGGACAGTCACCTCGAGATTCTTGTGAGAGCCCATGAAACCGATTGCGTAATTACAGTATGGGAGAATCTGGTAATTGATTATCTCGGTGCGATCGCCAAAGGCGCTGTTGACGATTCTCCTCACATGATCGGAAGTTATGATGTTTGATTCGAATTCGTTCGAGCTGGGCATATTTTCTGTCGAGCAATGTATGAAGAATAATTTCAACTTACGAATTTCGAAATAAATAATAATATTGTGACTTCTCCTTGCAGCGGCTGCCAAAGAGTTATAGATGAATATCGATTAATTTCAAGAATTCAATTGTTCCTTTCTTTAACCAAATATCGAAGAGCAGTCTTGAGAAGGCTCGCCTACTCTTTCCGTACTAAGGCCAGCCGACTTGCTACTGTTCAGTTATATATCGCTTTTGCGTGATTACCTATAAATTATATAAAATAAGCAATGACAGAACAGCAAATAAGGAAGAAGTTGAATTTTTTTTAGTGTCTTGATCGCAATCGTGTTTACAGCGTTAGTTTTACTGAAATGCGACGGTCATTGTAATTATACGATTTCTGAAGCAAATGAACACTGTAACAGATTGTTTGCAATTTAGATATGGCTATACTGCGAATTTTTCTTAGATTTTATGCTGTTTTTTAATATTATTAAAATTTCATCTACTGATGCCAGTTTCTAATAATTGTGTGTATATTAATGGTATATCAAACTCTATTTTATTATAAAAATTGACAATCATAATATATAGATGCACACACAAAAAAGTCCAATGGTTATACCTGTGACGCGCTGTGATTTATAAAATATTGTAGCACAAGAATATTTACTTTATTTTTTTGTATTTTTAAACACTCTAGGACCTACGTTATAATGAATAAATCAAATCATGGTTTCGCAAATATCTCATTTTTTATACTCTGTGTGATATTATGTCTTTTCAGAACTGTAAAACTACGCGAATTGCGCTTTTACGTGAGAAGAATAGTATTGAGACAAAGTTATAATACTACGGATTGTAAGCTCGAATTTGATTGTTAAATTTACGTAAACAAGGAACTAAATAGTATATAATAAGGAATTTTTTAAAAGTAATTTTAAACACTATGAATAACAAAAATTTTCGAAGAAAAATTGAAAAGAGTTTTTTGCATAATTATTATTATCGTTTATTATTCACATGCATAATGCAAAACTATCATACTTAAGATTCATTTTTTAATCTTACGATTTCATTTTCAAACTTTTTATTAAAAAAAACTGCATATTATCGAATCAGTTTTTACAATTGCTACATATTTTTTCCAATGGAATTTTCAGTAATTACGAGGAATAATCAGGTTTGTCTTATATGCGCGTTAGACAATATTTTCTTGAGATATATATACATATAGTCGATTGGTGCGTTATGTTGAATGAGCAAAGCAATGTAACGAAGTGCAATGAACTAAATGTATGTGGTGTACGAAGAATATTGGTCAGATAAATAAATGCGTTGTATACACTTGCCGACAATTGTAGTCACTCATAATTAAAATCGTATACCATAATCAATAAGGATAATAACTTATGACGGAAATAAATACTGAAAGTAGTATTATACATATATTTATTTACACAGAATGAAAAAACTCTCCTATAATAACAAATGTTCAATAAAATATTATAATTCACAATAAAATTTCGAGCCTCTGGTATGTATACTATACATATACGTTTTATCAATTCGCAAAATAGATGTCGTCAGATATCCGCGCATACATTCTCGATAAAACCGCAGCCATTATACAGTGCGCTCTGTATACCATCTTAATCTTACATAATCCGACACTCCCATCGCATAGCGTATATCGTTATAATTTCAATCTTTCAACTCGTCGCATCTGTCGAGAAACTCGAGCACCACTTCGGCGATTCTCTTCCCGTAAGCTTTGTCCTTCTCCATGTGCTGCAAGATGCAGTCGTTGTTCCGTCTGAAAACGAACTTCTTCAACACGGCCGTGTCGTCGTCCTCGTGTTCTCCGTAGACCTCCTCGCCGAGAAGAATCGTGGGGTAGTACAAAATCGCGTTTAACAACCCAGCGATCTTCGCCTCCTCGTACTCTCTCTCCAGCTCTTCCAGACAGGGTCTCTCCAAATCTGGTGCGCACTTTCGCAGCGTCTCGCACAGTTCGTTCCAGTAGGTCTTCACGGCGAGCTTCTCCTCTCTGTCTCTCACGTCCTTGGTGGTGCTCAGGCAGATCATCTCGGCCACGTCGAACATCCTCGGTGCGTAGCGCACGATTTGGTAGTCCACGAGTATACACTTTGGCTCCTCCTGGTGGTCGGTCATCATCATGTTGTTGGGCCAGGCGTCCCCGTGGCAGACGACCCTTTTGTCTTGGTTGCCCACGTTCAGGAACATGAACGTGCGCTTTGTGCCCCGATGCCAGTTGTCGGCCGTGCGACCTTCCTTCTCGGCAACGTCCCTGATCAGTGACTGCAGCAGGTCAGGTGAGTCGTTTTTGGACATCCGGTCGGAGAATATCTGCTCCCTCGTAGCGCCTGGGTACAGTTCACCGAGAGGCTTTCCCAGTCGACGTTCCGCCAGGATCGAAGCCGCGTGTAATCTGGCCATGGTTCTGATCGCCGATCTAAGGATAGGACCCTCGAAGCACTTGGTCTTGAGAAGATTGTAGCCCCTCGTGCGCAGATCCTCGAGCACGAGGATCTGCTCGTTCGCCAGGTAGCACCTGGGCGCCCAGGGTTCGATCTCGGCTACCTCTACGGCCTCCCTCAGCTGGGGCATGAGTTTATTGAAGAACTCGGCTTCGTGGTCGAAGACCTTCTGTTGTTGGACGAATTGCGACTGGCCTTCGTTTTTGTACGGTACCAATTTCACGAAGAACTTGAGCTTCACCGGTTCCGGGTTCGATTTACGCTTGATCGTGATCTCGAGAGAATTGTGGCTGCCCAGAAAACCGACCGTCTGGCTGGAGTACGCCTCGATGTGGTGGGATATCACCTCCACGGACTCGTCGTCCTCGCAAGCCTGTACGGCGATCTTCTTTATCGTCTCGGGATCTAGGATTTCTTCGCTGGACGGCATCTTAATAATAATATACGTATGAATTCTGGGCTGCCGTCGGTATTTTCACTCTCTATATTATTAGGCTGTATACGTTCGCGGGAATGAATTAATCATTCCATTATCTGCTGCGCACTGATATGGAGAAAGATATATATATATATATACTCATATATAAATATAACGAGTGCCGCAATTATCGGTATAGTACTGCGCGCGCAGTAAGACTGGTTCGATGCACGCGAGAGAATTACTTTTAAAGTATACAGCCACATGTGACTCGGCAGAAACGATGTGATATCGTTTCTCTCGGTGGGCTCAAAGTGGGAATAATGCGGACACCGCGTTGTCGCGCTTGATCGATCGGCCAGAGAGAGAGAAAGAACATTTTGTAATTTTGGAAAAGTGAGGAAGGTGGGGGGGAAGCATGAAGGCTGCGCTTGCGCTATCTATTATTTTCTTTTATACGTACGTTAGAAAGTTGTTGTGTTTCTTTTGACACGTATACGGTACCATTTTGGCAGTATTTTATCAGGTAAAAACATTTGTAAAGGGTGTTAATAATTTGGTGAACTGCAGTCTCTTATATATTATTGAAAATATTACATGCCAAATGAATTCGTGAATTTAGAGTGGAAAATCAGAGAGCATATTTAATATTTACTAATAATGGTTAGTTAAAATAATATTTTTTATTTGCAATTGCATCAGTGCAAAGCAAGTGCACGTGCACCACGATCATGATATATATATATATACTTAGATAAGTATATAGCTGAGCCAGATTATATAGCTTTTGTAATGTACTCCAACCGACGTTTTTTTATCTGCGCGTCGTTTTTGTCTGCGTCGAACACGACTTTTATATTTCTTTAATGATTTTTAGGCGCGCTCAAGAATATATTAAAATTACTACAGACGGTCAAAGAGATCGCGCGTAGCGTGCACTAATTATCATTTTATAATAACAAATCGACGTTGTAAAAAAGCAACCTTGTTTTAGATAAGCATGTAGAGCAAGTAAATGTAACCCAAAAACATGTTTATCTTTGAACAAAACTTAATAATTGTTTGCGCTATACTTGTAAACCTCTTTCGATGAGATAAAAAACTATCAACATATAAAGATTTGCCTTTTAATTTAAGAGAATTGTAAGATACATTTTACAAAAATAAACAATGTAGATACTGGTATATTCAATGAGAATTAAGACGGAGAACTACTAATACGGAGAGAAAGCATGCTTTTTACACAATACAACCTTTCGAGTACGATTACAAATAAAAAACAAAGCAAAAAATCCTTGTATAGAAATCGAACAGTTATTGAATTTTAAATTTCTATTCTTACATTATGTATGAAATCTCGTCTTTATTCGAACGTTAATTTTGTCTCAATCAATTCGGCAACATATAAATTAATTAAAATATATCCTTTATGAAATATAATGACATTGTGAATTCAAACTTTTTATGATAAACATATGCCTTATATTATACTGAGATCAACACAATAACGAGTATATTTAATACAACGAATCCACGGCATTTCTCCTTGACAGCCAACATCATACGAAATCGGCAAAAAATAAAGTCATCTCTTCTCTACATCAGAACACACTATATACGGACTACCGCCAGCGAAAGATGATGTTCTTCTTCATGGGAAACAGCCTCTTCTTGCGCAGATACGTAGACACAACTTCCTTAATCTTCCGAGCGACGGCGAGACAGGTATCATTATTAAGCTCTTTACGCTCACCAAAAATCGGCATCTCCTTATTGGCCGTCCTCTTTTCGCGCGCGGCTCGTTTCTCCTCTTCGTAGCGCCGCAACTTGGTCGCGGGATCGCCGAGCTCAACTCCGAGTAAAACTTTGTGCTCCATTTCCGGGGCTTACGAGATAATTTTATCACTGCGGACGTATATACTTGTTATGTATATATAACATATACGACGAGTTTGAGTTTCGTGGATGCAAACGCAAAGCGCGACTGCGAATTCTAACGGTCGGCGCGATAAGGGATCGGCTTTTATCTGCTTGGCTCGCGATGTGGCGAATTGAAGACGTGCTGCGCGCTGAGGTATTCACACGCGATAAATAAGCGAGGACGACTAATTGCGTAAATATATATACCTGTGCGCGTTATTTTCGCGCGCGAAACTTTACGATCGTTTGTGATGCGAGGGTCAATTTAATGTCGCGCGATGACTTTATTGCGACTTTTGGTACAAGCGATGAGCGTTGTTTCCTTCTTTGTTCGCTGGAGCTGCGCGGCAAATATTTGTTTATGTATTTTTTGGGAGGTGAGCTGATGATTCGCGATGTATGATGCGTAATTGTATACTTAAATAATTCATTCATTGTTGATGGATTGAGACGTTTATGAAGCTTGTTATGATTTGTCAGATGCGTTTACATTTATTCATTACGGATGAATGTTATAAAGAAAATATTTCCTCGAGTCACTTACTCAGAGAGCGCTTTGTTAAAGCTGATCACAAAAACATAACAAACGCAACGATAAGTGTCTATATTAGGGACATTTGCAATCAATCATTTTACAATGTCACGTGTCATTATACACGAAATGTATATTAAACCATTTGAATATATACTTGCCGCATATCGGCACCTGCGATTCGGGCATCCTTATTCCAATTTAATCGTCTACATAAATCTCTCGTTAATCTATATATAATCGGTAAATTTTTCATCCAATTCCGGATTATAAATTCACATAATATTCCGTACAGGTTATCTATATAGGATTTAACAAAATGATCGGGAAGTACAGAGATTAATCGTCCGGAAAAGTTTTGAATGTCCGTGTAAGACCTCAGAAGGTCTTATTTATCGTCGCAGAGCTTCCGCCTTTATTTCGACAGTTCCTTTCTTCAGAATCAAGTGCGGGATAGTAAACACGTATATCAACTCTTTTTTTCATTTGTCCTTAAATTGAGGTACGGTATTCAGAAATGTCAGCTGTGCAATGTTGAGGATCAGACGATATGGTAGTCCACGAAGATCATTTATTTGGTGGAATATGATGGTTGCGTTGTTTGGTATGTAGATGACATATTTGAGTTTGCGGTGATCATGGTTTAGGATCATTTTAACGCCACCGGATAATCAATGAGTTATCTTTCCTTCTTCGACGTAAAGATTCTCGATGAATGAGTCCGGATAGAAATCGTTTAACGAAATTAGACACTGGAAAATTACGAGCATATCATGCGTAAATTATTTTTAAAATATATAAATACATATTTACTCATTTATTAAGCAATATTAAGTATACATACCGGTTACCTCGATCAGATCGTGTCATGCAAATTGAAATATCGAAATTTCCAATGTTTACGAAAACTACTTTTCATACCTTGCACTGCCGACCGATTCGAGTCTCCCTCACAATTGAGTAGCTGGGAAATTGGTCGGGAACAGCGAGAGCCGACTTCAGTGGCGGTAATTCGTCGAAAAACCTGCCTCGGGGCAGATAATAACCCTTCGATCTCAGATCTTCCATTGCATCCTTCTTCACCAAGTACTAGCGCATAGGGTATCATTTTGAATTGTTGTACATCTGTATCAGACTTGCCACGATTTTATCTATAAGAATGTCTACTCCTTGAAAAATGTGTCCTGATTCAAGCTGCATCTGCCTGGATCTGATTACAATCTTTGTCTGGAAACTTTGATACACAATAATAATAATATATTGTTATAAGTTCTTTATAGAACACTTTTATTCAATGTGCGTAAAGTTGCTGACTATTAATTATTAAATTTTTGTTTCTAAATAACTTATTCTATATACCTGAGCCGTTTTTTTTTCAAATTTCGATCAAGATTGATTTTCGAGTATTCGATGAGATGGAATTAACAGATTAGTCGTTGAACATTTTATGAACAACGATCGCGACGTTTTCAATGGTATGACAGTTTCTTCACGCGTTATACGTCTCGATCGCAATAACACATTTCTTGTGCGAGAAACAGCAGACACAAAGGCTTCTTAATTACGTAAACGAATTAATTTTATCACTATACTTTATAAGCAAGCTTTTCATTCAGATGAGTTGATATGCGCATTTCCTTATTGATCGCACTGATTTTAAAAATCAGAAAAGTTACCTGTATAAGTGCAGTATATGGTGTGTTTGAAAGTGGATTACAAAATAAGTTCACGATAAGATAATTATTGTCTATGTTTGATTATGAATTATTCAACATAATGTCACCTTACATTAATGGATCTCATTATACGTGGCATAAAAAATGGTTGGTTAAATGCGGAGTAACTGTTAGCGCGAGATAAATTGTAGTCCATATATTGAAGGAAAAAAATTGGTATAATATAAAGTAAGTCTAAGTCAGATACATTTAATCGTTAATTGATATTATAGGACAAAGTATTTTCATTATTTACACTTTTATAGACAGAAATAGAAATATCAATATACAGAAGCATATAGTTGACAAGTTTATCGCATGAAACACCACAGATATGAAATACTGTGAAAATAAATTTCCGCATTTAAACATAAAAAAAATCTACGTAAGTTTCGGAATACTATCCAATCTCAACGACATCTCCGCCAGCTCTTTAACGTCGTCCTTGACCCACTTCTCGTACTCTGGATCTTCAGCCATGATCGCATCAACGAACGGTTTCCTCCTCGTAAAGTAATAAGCCTCGTACGTAGTCGGATCGTTCATAATCCTTCCCGCCGTCTTGCCGTCCATGAGCACCGTCGGATGGAACATGCAGGCAGTGACGACAGCCGGTAGTCTCTGTTCTTCGACTCCGTTCATCAGTTCCTCGAATATCGGTATGTCTGCGGTCTTGAATCCATGAGCAGTCAAGCACTCGGTCAAAGCGTCGTAGTAGTAGCGGATCATCTGCTGCTCGTGTTTGTGTCTGAATTCTCTGGAGGTCGAAAGGTAGAGTAACTGCACGACGTCGTGAGCCAGAGGCGCGTAGCGGATCAGCTGAAAGTCCACGAGTTTGCAGTGATCCTCGCTGTCGAAGATCATGTTGCTGCCCCAGAGATCACCGTGGTTCACGACGTTGCGTTTGGTTTTGGAGGGCTGACCGAGTTCGAAGACGCATTCGCTGGCTCGACGGATGTTCTTAGAGTCGTATCCGAGTTCTTCCGCCAGGGTGACTACCAAGTCGATGGCTACCGTGTACCAGAGCATACTGCGAGTCGTACGTTTGAATTCTGTCTCCTGCAGGATTTGGGGGTAGAGTTCCATCAAGGATTTTCCTATACACGCAATTATGTAATAAATCAATAAGTTAACAGCTTTCAGAAGCGTACGTTTAAAATTTACCGTTCAATTGCTCCTCTGCTAATAGCGACGACGCGTGCAATCTCGCCAGACAAGCGATCGCCGCCCTCGTAGTTGCCTCGTCGAACGATCTGCCTCTATTGGCAAAGCCTCTGAGCTTCATATCTTCAAAGACCAAAGTATCATCCTTGGCCAGGTAACATCTCGGTGCCCAACTTTCGGCCTTGAAATCCGCATTGCTCATGATCGGTACTATGTGTTTGAAAAAATCGGCTTCTTTCTTGAACACTCCTTTCTCCTCGATGTAAGACGCCAGGCTGAGATCGTCTCGTGGAATGGTCTTGACGAAAAAGCTACGTTTCTCGAATTCGCAGCATCCCGATGATGAAGAGATCTTAGCCGTGACAGCGAGGCAGAGGTGCGAGCCGAGGAAACCGATTTTCTCCTCAGAGTAGGGTCGCAGGTGGTAATCGACGAGATCGGAGTCCGGTGAAAAGGCACATTTCACTAGGGTTTCTACTTCTTTACGCGTAACTACTTTGTTAAAGAAATTGTTGAACGATACTTGAGGGATTTGCTTGTCGAAGCTACTGCAGTTGGGTGTGACATCGAAGATCGTGTCCCCCGCCGGCATGGCTGCGTAATATGCTTTTTATTTGCGAACTCGGAGTTTGCTAGACCTTATATTATATCTGAGCTTATATATATAAGGAAACACTCGACTGCGTCGATCTGTATCTCTCGTGTATTAACAATTTTAATCAGCAATGCAGCAGCTAATAAAATGCATATTATATTGGGGGCTGTTATAAAAAATCCTGTTTATTATCAGTGATTTTAGAACGCTAGCACTCTAAAGCTATTTTTACGATAATATTATAGCATAATGACCCGTATGTGCCGATACAAACGTGATTGAGATATTTGACTTGAAGAATATATCGCCGGGCAAAGAAAGGTCAATAGCAGATACTTATACTCTGAATGAAGATAAGGTGTCCGTATGCAAATATATGATACAAGTACAATTAAATTACACAATCGTTTTATGATTTGAATTTTTATTTTGTTTGTTTTAGGATTCGATTATGATAATACCGTTCATAATCCTATAGGCGTAGACGTTTTCATATAATTATGATCAATTTTTAATTAGTAGAAAAGGCGCACGATTAAATTAAGTAGAGGATTTCTTTAATCTGCAATTTGTATTCATCAGATATAATACTGGTATCTTGTTTACACTCGTGATTTTATAAGTAAAATTACATATTTATCTATCGTTATACAGGACTATCGCTCAGCTTCGTATTTTCATTCAACGTCATTTTAGATAAAATAAAGGATTTCCCAACAAAGAAAAAATGCGAATTAGAATACTCAAAGAAAAATTTTACTTTAACAAAGTTGTATGCGATGCGTAATACATAGGTATACATTTCTTTAGCAGCTATAACATGTTAACAATATCGCGTTGCCCAGACCTCCTCAAGAACAAGCTTTCCTCCTTTTTAAAACACACCCCTTTCGCTCTATATCACGAAACTTGACTGATTTTGACTATTGTATAAAATACTTTTCTCGAAAAAGCTTCGTTTCCGGCAATCGCTATTGCATCGAGTTTTTCCGGAAGTTTTTTTTTCGGAATAATAACTTATCGTTTGGCTAGTTTATCGTCGCCATTTCCATCAAATTGGTTACCAAATACTGGGTTTCAATCACAGGCCGTCTGACCAGACCATAGCTTGTACTACTTTGTTACTTCATCAGGGCGTTTGGCTGACTTATGTGTGATTTGATATTTTACGAAGAATCGATGAACAATTGATGCAACTATATTCTTTCTCCTGTCAGAAATATTAACGAGAAGAGATTTCATTGATACAGATTCTCGATCTTTATCAATCAAATCTCAGATACTCATCAGCGTAAATAAAAAAAATGCATATATATAGTCTTGTGCAAATTGATAATTTTGGCGAATAAAAGAAAAAGTAATCTCAAAAATCAAATATTGTAAATTAAAATGTGGATTTGGTGTTTATAATGCTTGTTTGCAACGTGTCGCTTTTATTTTTACTGCTCTCTCTTAGTGACGTAGTAGCAATGCAAAGCCTTGATATTCGTTTCGATAAGGACGTTTGCTGAAACATAATAACGTTCTTTGGACGCCTTAAAGAATGTCATAATACTTTTCCCACTCACTATACCATACTTAGCTCTTATCGTTTATCAAAAAATTGTATTATTGCATGGTGTTCATCAGAAAGGTTATATGTATAATTAACTTAATTATATTCTATAAAACATATAATTATTGTTCTATCGTATCAAAACGTTCACAAACCATTAGACAGAATAGGATATAATTATATAATATCACAAATCCGCCCTTACAGCTCTGCAGCTTATTACTTAGGTCGCGGCAGGCTCTCAACCTTCTGGGCCATCTCAACGAGTTCCTTGACCACTTCGATAACCCTCATTCCGTACTCGGCATCCCGAGCGACAATCTTATCCACAAACGGCTTCCTATCAACGAAGAAGTACGACTCGTACGCATCCAGTCCGTTCATGATCTCAGCCCCGATTTTCCCATCCATCATGATTGTGGGGAAATTTATCAAAGCCGATACGAGACTCGGGAACCTCTGCTCCTCGACACCGTCCATCAACTCTTGGAAACTCGGCACTGGACCCTTGAATCCGTTATGGCTCAAAGCGCCCTCTAGCGCCTCGTAATAGTGCTGGATCAGCTGTTTCTCGTGCTGTCTTCTGAACTCCCTGGTCGTGCTGAGGTAGATCAACTGCATGAGGTCCTGGGCCAGAGGGGAGTATCGCAGGAGCTGGAAGTCGACGATGAGGCAACGGTCATACGAGTCAAAGATTAAGTTGCTGCTCCAGAGGTCGCCGTGGGTCACGACGTTGCGTTTGCTTTTCGAGGGTGTGGCCATGTCGAAGACACGTTTACAGGCCTCCAGCATATTGCCCGTGTCCAAACCCAGATCCTTGGCGACGGAGATGCCCAGATTGATGGCACTGAGGAACCAAGCTCTGCTGCGTTCGGTATCCTTGTACTCGGATTCCTCGAAAAGGTAGGGGTATAGCTGGTTCAAGGGTTTGCCTGAAATGTATTTATAATGTTGTGTGATATATCGACTGTAGTGCAAGTGAATAATGTTGCAATCGGCAATAGTATAGTGAGTAACTGACCGTTCAATCTTTCCTCAGCGAGCAAGGAAGAAGCGTGAAACCTGGCGAGACAAGCTACCGCGGCTCTGGCCGTCGGCTCGTCGAAGAGTCTTGGCCTGTTTCCGAATCCAGCGCAGGTCATATCCTCGAAAACCAGCGTATCCTCCTTGATCAAATGACACGGCGGTGCCCAGGGCTCACCCTTGTATCCCTCCATCAACAACGGGACCAACAGCTTGAAGAATCCGACTTCCTTCCTAAAGGCTCCCTTCTCCTCGATATAAGCCACCTGACCGGGCACATCTCTCGGGATTGTCTTGACGAAGAAGCTTCGCCTCTCGCACTCATCGGAATCTGGCCTCTTGGCCACGATAATCAGACACAAGTGCGTCCCCAGGAAGCCGAGTTTTTCCACGGAGTACGGCCGCAGGTAGAAGTCCACTAACTCAGCGTCGGGATATATCAGTTGCTTTGCCAGAGTCCTGGCCTCTTCGCGCGATATGACGTTTCTGAAGAAAAGCTTGGAGTTATCGCTTCCACTGTTTTTGCTGGAGACGACGTTCACCGTTGGGCTCTCGAAGATCGTCGGGCTGGACATGACTGCACGCTGCGATATACCGCGATCTATCTGGATTCTTGCTTGCAGATTTATAAGGGAAGTATAAAGCGCGGCGATAGATTTTTCCAGACTTATCTCATCGTCGCTCTGCGTAATATCAATAGACGATGATCAGTGTAGATTCGTATAAGTCAGCGAGCTTTTTTTCTCGCGAGAATTTTCGCGACCTGATCGTAAATTATAACAAGACGTGCAGTGTGGGGAGAGATTATCTTTGCAATTTATTCGCATTATAATATTCGTCTTTCTGTGACGCGCGACCTCAATCGCGGGGTCCGTGCATCTCTTCGATATACGCAAATTACGAAATGAACGTGCGTTAATTTTCTAGTAACTCATCGGCTCAATCGTAGAAACTAATGGGCAAAATTTTGATGGAGGGATTGTTTTACTTGTTACAGAAGGACGAATGATACAAGTGGACCATCTCGAGTTGGAATTTTGCGTGAAACTCCAAACTTTTGTTTCCAGGTAGAGCAGAGTAGAACGGGTTCCTGCTGCGCAGTCCTCTGGAGGAGTATGGAGTAATGGTTTGCTATTGTCGAGCATTATATGTTGTTGAGCCACCAGAGGTCCTAGTGACACGCTACAATCATTTTATCGGTCAGTTTGGTCTCTTCCTGAAATACAATATCAATTCAATCAGTTTTTGTGACTCTACATGATGTGTATTATCTTCGAAGACTCCAGATTTATGTCGGCTATATATCAGCGACGGCTGCGTCTTTACCATTGCCATGATCCAATTATCGTTCTTGCCGGAATCTACGTAATCCATTTCTCGAAATGCACGCAACTTGTATAAAGGAAATTGTCTAAGCGAGTTTCTGCCAGAATAAAAAAACTTGTAATTCCTTAGTTATAAGTTTTACTCATGATTTTTTATATAGCATTTCGAGCTCGAAAGAAATATCGTCACGTGATCGAAGACACGTCTCTGTCCTTAATTACACGTATACGAATCATCTTCGGTTATTAATCTTCTAGGCATGGTCTAATTTTTCTCCGAATATTATATTAATAAAGATAAAAAAATATCGAGAAAAATGTTATTGCTTCAAAACGCATTCAATCTTTTTATAGTTAACATTCTCGTATAATATGCAACGCATTGATTTTGAAGAGACATACGATTTGATTGATATATAAGGCCTTTTTTTACAATTATCTGATGCCTGCGTTTACACTTTTTGTTAAAGTCGTGATATTGACTTTCTGTTATATACTCAGCCTCGTGTCGTGTGCACATTGAATCGTGTTTTATGACCGCATCGTGTACTCTATACTCGTATATATTATACTAACTGATGTAAGAGCTGCGCACGTGAATTCATCCAATCGTTTCATCTCCTGATATGAAATCGCGGCGACCTTTTTTTCTGACTATAGCGAATCGTTATAATATGCACTTTTACGATAAAGTTTGACGAACAGCCTGATCAACGACTAAAAATTCTTAATTATTATCAGTGTGAAATAAAAGGCACAATGATACATACACGCGCTTCAAATTCTAATTCTTTTAATTTTTTAAGACAGTCCTTAAAATTCAAATCGATCGATGAACTTCTAATTCCAAACCCAAAGGGATCAGTCAGATTTATGACTTCGAAACAGCAACCAATAAAAAAGCTCGACGACGGTGAGCACACTGGCACCAGTGAATAAGCCGATCGAACTGCCACTTGCCACTGCGAAAATCGATTAAATACGTCACACCGGCATAAAGTCACAAATAAATGACCTCTCGCTATAAAGCTCACCTACGACATCGAGAAGACTGCGTACGACGTACCGCTGGTAGCGCATATGTGGCGTCGACAACATTCTCATCCTCAGTCCTGAACCTCCCGATGTCATCGATTCCTCATCGATAAGATCGTAGGTGTACCAATTAACGGACGCACCTTCGCAGTCGGGTAAACAGCTGCTGCTGCTGGAAGCTTGCGCCTCGCGCCTATACTCACCGATGCATCGCATGCCCGTCATGTTGCAGACCCGCAGGCCAGGTTTCCGCGGATATGCGTAGGTCATACAGCCGCAGGTCTCCTGCATTCGGTGCACCTCGAGCTGCGTGTGTACGTTAATAGTTCGATTTGGTTTATAGAGTGTACGCGATTTTATTATTATGATAAGCAATTTGAATGTAATATAATTAAATGTTTTAAAAAAATACGTTGTTAAAGCGAAATCGCGTGTCCCAAATGGCAGTTTTATTAGCGTGCATAACTAAAAAAGGTATACTTATTACATACAGCTCCTATTATATTTCCATAAAATATATATTCACGTCAGTAGTACAGCCGTCAAAGCTGTAAAGCTCGTAGATGAGTGTGTCCTTGTTCTCTTCCGGAAATCGACACTCCCGCTTGTCCGGTGGTGTGTTCCTGACTCCGTTCTCGTTGACGATGTCCACTATATTGAAATCCACACCGACGATCTTCCCGATGTTCTTCAGTATCTTGTTATTGCTCGTCGAGATCGTCGGTATCTCCACGTTGTTCAAGAAGAAAATTTGAATCTGCGCATAGTCAAGTGGCTATATTATGCTAATCTTCGGGCGCTTCGTCAATGTGCGCATTTACAATTTTTCACCGACATCTGAATTGGCCTTTTTGAAGCTCTCGGTGAAATCGAAGGACAGGTGAGCGTATCGGTGCGTTCGATTGACGCTGAAGCTGACCGCGGGATTTGCGGGCTTTGCGTGCTTTGCGTGCTTGGAATTGAGCATCTGACAGTAGCCCACTGCGGTGTGGAGAGTGACGAACTCGTTGCAGCAGTTGAAAGATTTTCCGTTCCACGAACAACTGGAGAACGTTTCTCTGCAGTTTGGTTCAACCTGTAGCATTATTTTCGTTTTAGCATGAAAAACAATGTGTACTTTCGAAGCTGTTTCATTATAGTACATATAGATACATATATATACATATATGTATATATATATAGTTTACCCGATTGTACATCGCCACGTATTCTTCAGCCGGTATGTTTAATTTTTCGAGTCGTTTTAGGTAGCCCATTCTCGAGGGTAAGAACAGTTGCTCCGAAAGCGTGCGAGCGTTCAAACTTTTATTACTGTATTTGTTTATTAGACTAAATCAAAAATCGAATGAATATAAATATGCATGTTACAGCATTGATTTACTATTATTAATTATAGTACATATATATATACACATACGAAGCTGCGAATTCTTTGGCGGCTTGATTGAAACTACTGCATATAGCGAGTGTTGGAAAGGGCGACTGCCAGTCGAGATACGACGTATCGACGGTGATAGCCACTGGTTTCTCCACGAAATTTCTATGTATGCTGAGGACAGTTGCGACGCAGGCATACCAGCTCATTGTACACATGATAGCCCAAAATAAGCTACATAGCCATTGTGAATATTAATTATATTGTCATAATAATTATTTCAGTCCAATAAATACGTGTTACCGCTCAGTCCAATGGTAATTTTTGTCCGCGATGTATTTGAGGCCGTGGATGTTGGAATTTTTTAAATAGGCTTCCAGCCATCTTATTAATTTACGTGCTGGACGCATATTATGGCGAAGTTCAGAGAATGAAGTTTTGTTAAGAAATGCTAGAAGTAAATTTTACTGTATACATTATAAGTATGTATATTATCATACTTTTATGACCGCGTGCTTATAGTTCATTATTAAGTGTAATCAGAGATACAATTGTGTGCGATTAAGTTTTTATTATCACTATTATATGACCGGATCGTTAAATGCGCCCATAGTCTTAAACCTTCCGAATTATTTCAAGGTCATTAAAGGATTGGCTTAGTAATATCCATTTTTAGTATATATACAGTTTACGAAATTATTTTTGGAATTCTGTAAGTAGCTTCTAGTAAAAAATATGCATGTGATATCCCCATATAGATGAAAACTTAAGTCATACGTCGATTCCTTGTAAGAATACATGCTCGCTTTATTTTTCTGCGATGATTTTTCAAAGAATGGATCAGTTGACACATTGTGATGAGCGATTTCGGATCATTAAAGTATAATACTTACTTTATAGAGAGGAATGTTTAAATAGGCATAATCCGATGAAAACGTAATTTTCAAAAAAAATGAAGTGTCCTTTTCCCTTTTACCTGCAGACTAATTAACTCTGATGGAACTGTAAAAAATGGACGCATTAATGACGTCTTACTGGATTCGGATTTGTACTACTGAACCTGTATATTATAAGTATGTATTTCAATTCAATTTTCGCGCTGTACTGTTCAGTGCCATCTATCAAAAGTAACAGCCATCACGCTGATTATATATTTAAATTATATTACCGATTGAGATTTAAATAACTTTCGAAAGCCATCGCTGCGATTCGAATGTTGACTTTCAACTGTAAATATACATTTTCCAGTCTCCCCTGCATATCACTCGCCGATAAAAACCTCTTACTAAATGATACCGAAGCCTGTAAATAGAAAATTTAATATTAAATATGAAAAATCCAAAAGGCAATCGTAACATTACCCGCTAAGTACAACATATATTAGTTATACTTATACTACAGCGATTATTTCCGTACAGTATATGCGATTATCGCATATAAATATATACAAGTATACTTTATAAGTATATATGTATACATATAATGTGCGCACGAGTATATAGCATATCGTATTCGGCGAGCGCTTATATACGCCGACGGCGGTTTCCCTGCTCCCCTCCCCGGCCCGCAGCGCGAGGGGACGTGTGCGAACTTATATACCATCGCACCAAAGGCGGAGAACGCGACTGCCGACTGGCGAAAAATTGTGCGAGAGAGAGAGAGGGCTATATAGGTAATACTCTTCGTCCAAGAGAGGCTACCGCTGCCCGAGTAGAGACTCGCTGGCACACCGAGCGTTTGCAACGGGGGACATGCCCGTCATCGTTCTCCAGCTCTCCTAGCGGATATTGCAAAGTTTGGCTGTTAAAGAGAAAAAATAGTTGAACTCGGCCGCCTCATCCAAGAGGACTGCACGCATCTGTTCCCTCGACGACTGCCGCGCGGTTTTTTATTTTTAATTTCTCACATCACGGGAATTATATACTTAGCTGGAGAATAGATTCGCGCGAGCGCGAATATAGGTTAACCCGGAGAGACAGAGACAGAGAGACTTCATAACCTCGAAACCATGGCGCTGAACCCCTCGTACGAGGCCATCGGCAAGGGCTTCGTCCAGCAGTATTACGCGATGTTCGACGACCCGGCCCAACGACCGAACCTGATCAATATGTACAATGTGAGTATACGATACGAGGCCTTGTGCTGCTCAGCCGGCTTGCGAACTGTTAACCTCCAAGAGGGACGAGCTGCACACTATTATTGATATATGGCTATGTGTCTATTGCGCTTTTCGTAGACGGAGTCGTCCTTCATGACGTTCGAGGGACTGCAAATTCAGGGTGCCATCAAGATCATGGAAAAGCTGACGGTGAGTACTCTCACGTTGACTACGCCAAAACTCTGTTGGATGCTCGTGCCGAGTTTTGACATTTTGAACTCGGTACAACAGTGCTGAGCTTTACATGTGTTATACGTAATTCCAAATGAGAGAAGAGCGATGCCTTACCAATTGAAAAACTAATAGAGCTTCAATTTATTTTCAGAGTTTGTCTTTCCAAAAGATTAACCGAATAATCACAGCTATTGACTCCCAACCAATGTTTGATGGTGGTGTACTCATCAATGTACTAGGAAGGTTGCAGGTAAGCCTGAACTTGGATACTCTAAATACTTTTTTTCTAATGAGACAATGGAGAGAGATGTATGATGATGATATGAGATTTTTATGGGAGATCTTGTCGCAGAAACTTGCATAAAGCCTGTTGTTTTCTTATTTTTTTTCTTTGTTGTTAGTTAAATTTTGACTGGACACTGTCAAATTTTTAGTTTTATCGCTTTATACTTTTTCATGTTAGACATGTTGAGCTAATGTCAAGTGTCCGACGACTATCTCTCTTTAAATCTACATCTATAATGGAAAACTCAGTGATCGTTCATGGTTGGGCAGACCGACGATGATCAACCACATGCGTACATCCAGACATTTGTCCTGACGCCAATCGGCACGAGCTTTTTCGTGCAGCACGACATCTTCAGACTCGCGCTGCACGACACTGTATAGGCAACTAGGAACGATCGTCCGCCGATCTTCACACCGTGGTAAACGCAGCCCCTCAAAATCTGTTGCAATCATTTTTGTTTTACGTTAAACTTTACATGCTTGGCTTGGTTTTTCCACCGTTTGTATACCCTGTCACACCCACCATGAAAATCTTTAGTTTTAAGAGTCCACAGTAACACTTGAAACTCCTTGAGGATTTAAGGAAAATGAGACAGATCGAAATTCATTCCGCAGTCCTTTATAAGGAATATTGTTTCAAGATGGGACTTTTATTCAAAATAAATGCATGCTTAATCATTCCTTGATTATCAGTGATAATCATATTATGTTTTCTGAGATTATTTTAGAAAAGAAAGCATAAGAATATTTACAAAATTTTTTTAGATTTTATAACAACTTTAATTTAGAACATAATACTAATCCTACTAATTAGTATAAGAATAAGTCACATCAAACTTTTACTCTATTACACAATTGTACCCATTGTTTACTGCTTAAATCATACATTTATATTGCATATATTTCAAATTATAAAAAAGCTGAATTCAAATTATTTTCTAGAGCATATTCAAGATGATATTTTTATTTTTTATTCATAAAGCTTTGGAAAGCATGAGACATAAAATAGTATATTATAATATTACTAAACATTTGTCTTTATATGATTAACTAAGTTATGAATTCCCATATAAAAATATTTATAATGAAACTATTTTATTCTAAAAAGTTAAAATGTAATATCGAAATATATTTCACCATCGATTAAATTTTGTATTACAGGCAGATGAAGACCCGCCACACGCCTTCTCGCAGACATTTGTGCTGAAGCCGCTGGGGCAATCGTTCTTCTGTCAGCACGATATCTTTCGTCTGGGCATCCACGATACCATATAAACAAGCGATTCTACTGACTCCAAGAGATCAGTGGGTAATAACAAGAAATCGCGGTTGAAACTAATCGAGGACAAGTGAGCTACTTTTTCATCGTAAAACAAAAAACATTTTTTCATTGTAAAGCACAGACAATGTTTGCCCCTCTTTAGATAACACTGTTTTATACAAAGCTGCTTACGTCTCAGCGAAAAGAGGATTTAAGAATAAATAAGTTTAATAATAATTGAGCCTCATTCTTTTATAATATTTTGTATAACATTAATTATGAGGTTGTTTTAAACAAATTACTCTTGCATAGATTCTCAGCTCAGTAAGTGATAAATTTTTTTAACAAGAAGAAAAAAGCAGAGCTATTAACAGATCGAGACAATAAAAATGTATGGCCATTATGAAATAATTATCACCATGTGATCTCTTTAAAATAGCTTTATTATTTACAATCTTATTTAAACACAATAGCTTTATCACGAAAACATCGTTTTTTATTAACATCTAAAATTAAGTCTTATTATTTATTTCTTAAAAATTCTAAATGACAGCAAATTCTTACAAATTGCCTCTCTTCGCTTGCTCCAATTCAATTGCTTCGAACAATGCTTGGAAGTTTCCAGCGCCAAAACCCTAGAAAATTTTTCAAAGTTTATAAAACAACATGTTTACCTACGTTTAAAAATTAATAATAAAATATAATATTTTTTTCAAAAAAAAAATCAATTTCATATACGTATAATCTGTTTACCATTCTATAATTTTATCGATATTTTACTTACATTATGATTACGTCTCTGTATCACTTCAATGAAGAGAGTCGGCCTATCCTGCATGTTCTTGGTAAAGATTTGAAGCAGATAGCCATCTTCGTCGTAGTCGATAAGAATTTTTAATTTTTGAAGAATGTCTAGATCCTCAACAACGTTGACTTTGCTAGACTGTAGTTTCTTTCTTAATGCGTCGTAATAGGTATCCGGTACGTCAAGAAATTGTACTCCTCTCGTTCGTAAATTAATGATCTGATAAATACACGATTAACATAGTCATTAAAGTTACCTTTTTTAAATTTATATTGTATATTTTAGTTTCTGCAAAAAAACTATTCATTTTGAATGAATTGATAAACTTACGGCAGTTATGATATCACTGGTGTTAAGCGCGATATGCTGGACACCAGCGCCACCGTAATAATCAACATATTCTTGAATTTGCGAACGTTTCTTGCCAGTAGCTGGTTCGTTTATTGGCATCTTCACGGTCTCCTCATAGTTTGTTACGACGATTGATCGCAAGGCTGAATATTCCGTGTGCAATTGAGTATCGTCAACCGACCAGAACCTGTGGAACTGCAGGAATTTCTCGTACCTGTATCGGAAAATCACGAATGATAAAAAAATTAAGAATCACACCTTTTATCTTTTTCCGTAAATGTAAAAATATACAATTTATCTTACCACTTGGTAACTGGTTCCATTTGACCATCTGGTTGATTTCCAACGATATGATCGATAAATTTCAAGTCAACGGAAGGTCTGAAAAACAAATATAAAATGTTGTAATTTTTCGAAAGAGTTTAAAATAAAATATAAGCATTTAATCTTACAAGAGTTTGACGATTGGATCCGGAGCTTCTCTGCGGTATCCTGGCAGGAAGAATCCCTTGTATCTCGTACGATCGATGAAAGTGTGCACCGTGTCCCCGTACTAAAGCACAAATGGTTTTGTTAGATATTATTTTATTTAAAAAAAAAAACAAAAATAATTATACGATTTAACCCTGTCCAAAACTAATCGTTATACTTACAGTCTGAACAGTTGCAAAGCGGACAACGCCGAATTCGTCTTTTTCTTCATACAAATCCCGCACGATTTTCGCTCCTCTTTCTTTCGCGACCTGAAATTTCATATAAGGTTTTGTTAATCGGCAAACCCTTATCACGAGCGAATTATTTTACTCAAAGTATACAAAAAAAGATATATACCTTGAAGATGGCGTCGATGTCCTCAACGTTGAAGGCGATATCGCGGACCCCGTCGCCGTGGCGAGAAAGGTGACTCGCCATTTCCTCGTCGTCAGGCTCGTAGGCTGATTCAAATACGAATACAATCTGATTTTGTCTAACAGCGTATGATGCCGTACGCCTTGAACCAGTCTCCAGACCACTGTAGCCCAGGGGTTCGAACCCCATCCTTGCGCAGTAAAAACTAGCCGCCTGTATATTAGAGAATTTTCAATCATTTAACGACATAATCCACAATGAAATTATTTAAAAAATTTATGCGATTATTAGACGATGTAAGTATTAAATTATACGCGTCGATATATCATAGCGAGTTAAGGATCTTATAGGTACAAAGTATAAAATCATCGTAATTATAGAATCAGCTCGGTGAACGATATTATACTACTAGGATTAAAAAACAAACGTCAAGTATTTCCAGTTCACGCTTGTAACACTAATTAATTATACATTCTCGCGGTCATCAGTTTTGTTTATTAAAAGTTTCCCAGCATCGAGTGTCTTAACTGGTTTTCGACCTGTTTGATATGGTATATGTAATTCGGTATTTCACTCACCTGCTTTGCATTTCCGACCCAAAATCTTATGTGATCGAAGCTCAGAAATTTTCCTCCGATTGGCTGTAACAAAATTTAACGTGTTAGATTGTACAAATTAACGATTATTCTCGCTGTAAATTATATATTATTTTTGTTTATTTACCTTAGGTCCTTTGTCGGTGTAGGTTGTCTGCGCAAAGGAAAAATAAATGAGTTTAAATCATTATATAAATATTGGATAAAATAAACAATAAGTATTTACAACTTGGCATAACATGTTCGACCACATATATTTTTTGTTTTAATTATGGTTCTTTCTTATGTCTTATTCAAGAGATAGAAAACGTCAAGTGACTGTTATTACATTAAAATACCCGAAGATTCAAAGTATATAACCATTGCTATGTTAAATCTAAAATCATCTAATGAGCGCACGTGGAAAAATCAATAAAACGAAAGTCCACATAGTTATGCCTGACTATCCCCCACATAAATAAAAATATAACCCAATAACTAATCAAGTCAAAACTTACCATTGTGCCTTGCTAAATTGAGTAACGTTCTATTCCCGCAAGAAACAAATCCTCGTCCCGGAAAAAGGCTCGGTATCGAACTCTATAGGTAAAATGTCTCGGATTCGATGCCGATCTCTCGCTTAAATAAGCTCGAGCCCCCGACAGCTCTTCCACGAGACTGCGAGCCGATTGGTCAAGCCGCGGAGGCTTGTTTACCACCTCGCCGAGTCCTTGAATCGCATAAATTGATAACCACTTTTTTTCGTCTTTCTCTCTACTTTTCGACGTTCCTTTTAACGCAGATCGCGGCTGAGGTGGGATCGCCGATTTACACGATACCGGTGCGTGACCGTCTGCTGGAGGCTTGTCCCGCACGCGTATATATGCGCGTGTCATGCTCGTTCGGAGATTATTTCGCAAAAATTTATGGATGTCGCCGGTTTCGTTATATATGCTTGTGTCTGCGGGAGAACGCTCGATTTATCGGCACCGTCTACTATATGTATATAACGAGCGGACACGGCGAGTAGAAGAGGGTGGTTCCGAGGTCTTGGAATTTTTTTAATTTTGAGTTGAGCTATTCGCAAAGAGATCGGCACACTTTGGATTCAATAAAAGTGTATTTGAGCTTTTTGGCAGGGAATTAAGGCGCATAACTCGCAACGTAATGTTTACGTTATTTTATACCTGTTGTTTGTCTATAACTTTACGAATCCGAGTCAGTGTATAATATTATGCACGCTGTGCAAGGATCTAAATATTTAATATTGTTTATGCCCACATTATCATAGTTGAGATATTTTTCAAAAATGCATAATAATATATTCCTTCTCTATGCATAGATACCTCAGAACTATAGAAACTTTCATTTTTTACTGCATATTTTTCTCATTGGTAACATCGTTCATATAGGTAAATTCAACTATATATAGCAAATAAATACTTCAATAGAATCACGTGCAACTTTCCTCACACATATACGCAAAATCCACTTGAATTGATACCAGCGATAGCAGCTTACTTTCGAAAACCATATATAAAACGCTTCCGCGCGCGGCCACGAGCTTCGCCGCGGGTAAACAAGGGAAACCTGTTGACTTCAATACTATAATATATAAATATACAAATTAGCCGTGAAGAGGTATGTCTCGTTCGGCGTTATATGCGAGAAATATGATAATCAACCCGTCGAACTAGGAGGCTCGCCTCGCCATCGACTCGTGCGCGCCCAACTACCGACGCGTGCTAGCGCAGGAATTTAATTCATCTGGATATGTATAGGAAAACTATATTATGTGACGTTGTCATCGGTGCTTCGGAATTCTCGGCTTCTCGAACTTTACCAAGACGAGATTTCGTTCGAGATTTTCGAGACAACTGCAGCCCATTCGGAAAATTTTCTTTCTGGGCTACAATATTTGAGGTTCTTATACAGTTAGCACAATATTGTCCTGATTATATATGCTTAATGTTACAGCACGGTGTTAATTTGTTATTGTTATTGTTCAGATTAAACATTGTGTATAGAAACTTGGACTAATAGATATAAAATACTTGTGTTATTGAAATTTAAGTTAAACGTAGGTTCGTTTGCAGGACGTTTCGAGAAGAACGATATAATATGCGAGAACACCCTCGAACAGTTTTTTTAGCAGATTTATTACATTTTATATACAAATGGAATGGTTTCATCGGGGACATTGCAAAATATTTCACATACTGATCGTCATACAGCGTTAATTTTATCATTTGCAAAATACTGAAAAAATTACCAATCGCATTATTTATATATATACACATATAAAGCGCAATTATCATCAATGTAATACTGAGCGGTTTGTATAAAATTGCACGATTTAAACAAATCTCCGAATACTTTATAATCAAGAAATAAGCGAATAAACTTTCTTCGATCATTGATGTACATTGTACATACGTATAGACTTTGCCATAGTCGATCGTGTGTATACAAAATGAAGAAAGAGCAATAACGAGCTGACGACTGTGAGACTATTGCACGAGCTAAATAAATTATTCATATTAAGTAAAAAAATAATACATAATTTACTATTGCAAATGCTCTATGTGACGCAGATTTAATGTCGCTCATAATAAACAACAGCGTACATTTAAACATACTTACGTAGTGTATACAACCGCATTGATATAGGAATATTTAAATTTTTATACTTGAATATTGCTAATAAAAATATTATGATACTTTTGACTTGCACACTTGATTAAAACAATTTGCGCTTTATAATGGTATTTCCTTATTATATAAGCGTGTTTTCACAGAATTCGATGACCGCTCAGTTGCAGTATAAGTGGTACAAGAATTAACAGTATTTTACAACATAATATAATGTAATTTTTAGTAGATGTATGCCCTGTTATACTCATTTCAGCTCTACTTTATTTGACTTGCGTGTAGTATACGATGTGAAGAAAAAATGGTTCATCTGGATAGATTTGTATAATCTTAACTACGTTTTGACTTTTTCTGATGATTTTTAGAAAATCTATAAAATAAGGCGTTCAATTATCGTCCAAAGTCAAAAACTTTACTATTTTTAATACCAAATTAAATTTAAAATATATTTATAGTTGTGCTAATCTTCAGACACAATATTGGTGTCATTAGATTTTTCAGAAAGATCATAAAACTTTTGTCAAAAAGTCATATATATATATATATATACATAACCAAACAGTTGATATGATGCCCAAATTCTTAATTTCTTATTACTACAACTTATTTATAATTGATGATGTCAACAATTTGTTATGAACATTTAATATACTTCTACACGACAAGGATCCTAGAAACAAATACATTTTCGCGAAACAATTGTGACATTCGAGACAATTGGGACAAAAACTTCGCCTATGGTTTTTAGCGCTATAAATCATTAACAATATACGATATATGTATTAGAAATTACAATATGGCAAATGCTGACCGTTTATTAACGTTTGTATCTTTTTACATGCAAACATTAATTTTTTAATCGTTTTATCAGTTTATAAGCATGATAATAAAACATGCTGTTTGCATCCCAGTAAAAACACTGACTAGCGCATGGAACAATATATCAATCTGGAATGTTTGGATTTGGCAAGTTCAGTAGTCAGCGCTTATATTTTCATTAAAAAATCACAGAACGAATCCTTCAAAATGGTCCACACTGTTTTTGATTGAATCTTTTTTTTTATTTCGTTCATTTAGAGGTCTCGTTAAATAATTTGGCAATCGCGTGAGTAAAAGTATCCACTCCACACTTATTAGATCATTCATAAATATAGTCATATATAATATATCTCTTAATAAATAAAAGCTGCCAACATAAAAAGTTACCGCACATATTTGTAGGACGCTTGTTAAACGATAACATTTAAAGATCACATTTCATAAATTGGAGTGGACAGTTTTTTTTCAGAAAATGTAACATTACAATTAGATTGGCAACTATTTGCCAGAGCTTGACTTATATATAATACAATAGAGAATTTCTTTACAAAAATACACTTATAAAATTACTCAAAAATTGTTCTTATCTTATAATATACCTTGCTTTTTCTTAGCAAATTCCTGTTTATCGACTTCAAATCAAACTGATGTAACATGTGAGATCCAAAGCTCATTCATCATTAAGCTTAATAATTAACAAATTAGACGGATAGATCATAATTATAGCATATTGCAATTCTTCCAAATACTTTAAATACTTATTTACTGGCAATATAAAACGTTTGTATATTACAATTAATTGAATCTGGCATCAATCATTAAAAATCTATGGAAGATCTAAAGCTACATTAAAAATGTATGCATGCGTAAGTACTTTCGTTACGGTTATCATTTTTTCGTACATTATTGCACAGAAAGATAAACTAAATCAATCTATATGGAACGATTACACTTGTAATATCACTGTTAACGTGAAAAAGATCTGATGTTAATTGACTAACAATACACTGTACTTTTGAAAAATCTCTGCATTTATGCATGTTGCATATTCGTTTCATATTATTGTAGTTTTATAGTATGATTATCGCATGATCTCTTTCGAGTCTGCGCTTTGCTTTCAGAGGCACTATTCCCATTAAATCAGCCGGCGTGGGAAGACCGCCAGTTGTATTAGGCGCTACAGCTTGTTGATAGAATACTTGAGTGTTTCCACATTGATTTCCATAAACAACCGTATCATCCGTCCTGAAAAAGTAGTTTGTTTTGTATATTAACACAGTATGTATTTGTAACAGCAATAAGAAGTATATAAAACGAAATTTACCTGACTATGATCTCTCTAAGATTGTTGTTGTGCCTAAATCTGTCATGAAGAGAAGATACAACTTCCAGTTCTGTAACACCCCAGAGCCCAGATCTATGAACTGTATCCCAATCAGAATCAACACTTAAAACGCTATATAGTTCTTTGCTTTCATTAGAGGGAAGTGGTTCCAAACACTGCTGCAAACGAGTCTCTAAACAACCCAAAATGCTGATTGAAGTCTCCCACTAAAATTATATTAACATGACGATTACAATGAATACAACTTATAATTATATTAAAAGAAACAAATTACTAACTAACCAATGAATGAATCAACTCAGGATCATTAGCAGTGCCATCCTCCATCAACAAGAATAGCACCATATTTTGATGACCACAAAGAAAGAGTTCTCCTTTCTCGTAGTTACCTTCATCTTTGTTTGTTGTCGTCCAGTCTTCGTCAATTTCATCGTCATTGTCACTACAACCTTCTTTACTTACTGCTTCCAGTTTGTTCTTTACAAGTTGATTGCTGATTATCGAAAAGCTCGGTAGATCGCGAAACTCGCTAGGCGTTGTCTCTCTACTGCAAAAACCACTCGTTCTCTCGTCGGCTAAAAGACTCAACTTTGACATGAGTGGTGTAAGTTGAAGGCCATCCAATTTTCTGCGCTGTGGTAAATCAAAAATACCACCACACTCCGATGTCGACTTGCGTCTATCCTCGTTATCTAAGGCGTTTAAGGGTTTTAAAGGAAGACTCATGGATCGACGATAGGTTTCTTGCTTTATTTTGTTTTCCAGTTTTATGTCCAATGCTAAATTTTGTTTTGTTTCCGGTAGATCGCTACCGTTTCCAGTAGTACCGGTAATTTTTAGAGCGAGCTTTTCACTTCGTAGTGGTGGTAAACTAGTTGAAATATCGGATTTCAAATTTGTTATTTTGGAAGTTTGATTGAGCTCTTGATAGTGATTTGCAATATACTCATCGTACAATGACTGAGATACAGGTAGACCATCGTTTCTGAATACTGGATAAAACGGATCGGTTATAGTGTTATAATATCGCCTATGCTTCTGCTTCTTTGGTGACTCTATTTCGCAATCCACGCTCAAACTGTTGTTCAGTTTTGGTATTCCTAAACTATACGTTTTTAGCACCATTTTGTTTGAGTGTTTTTTAATGGAATCGTCTAAATCTGTTAAACTAAGACTCATTGCATTACGATCTTTCGCCTTTAACATAACTTTTTCCTTGGGTGGCGCATTTCTTAGTTTGTTTAAACGCTTGCATCGTAATGCTTCTTTTACGACGTCGGGAATATCATCCATATTCTGTTCTTTGCTCTTACTGGTCGATTTGTTATCATCATTTTGCTGTTTGTTACTATCTGTTGGTTTTGTTTCATTTTCCTCTCCGGCAGCGCATATTGATACAGCGAATCCATGCAGCACTCGATTTACATCTTTCAGAGGTGTCGAGCAGACACTTGGAGTCAGAGGATGTTGATATTTTGGTCTTTCGGTTTTGTTATTGACTTCTTCTTTGCGTTTTATGGGAGAACTATAAGCTGTAGGATATAAAGGTGGAATACAGTGCGTCATATTGTAATGCGTAGCATCTAATTCAGCTTCTTCGGGCACGGTAAAAATACGAGAGACATCCCGTTTCATCATGGAGACAGGTTGATCTTTCGGTCCAGCTTTTGCATGATTCTAAAGAAAATAAATAATTTGTAATCAAATTTACCGCGTGATGCGTATGTTATAGAATCATCATCATCATTTATATTATACTTATTATTTTTATTACCTTTTTATAAACCGCTTTTTTGGACGCATTGTCAAAATATGAACTGTAACCACGTTCCATATTTGCTTCCTGAATTAATGTAGACAACTCTCTTTGTTCAACGTAAACGCGGAACAGCTGAACCCCCACTGGCAAGTGAAAATTTGTTGATATTCTATCAGCCGGCGCCTGCATTGTAAACAAATCAATATAAGTTAATCGATACCAACAATAATATTTTGTTTTTTACGTTCTATAATAAACAATTCCAACCTTAATTCGAAAAGGATCAGTTATAACGAGTTGCTTAGTCATCTCTGCACTTAACTGTGATGCAATTACTCTAGAAGTTTTATGGGAAATTATTATGGATGTCCAAAACCGTTTGTTCATAAACCGACGTAGTTAATTTTAAAAGACTCACTTATTGTTATAAAAAAGAGCTCCACCAACAATACCATTTGTCTCCTGGCAATATTGAAGAACTTGCATTGCTTCTAAAAAAACATTGCTAGCACTCTGGAATAATTAATAATGTACTGTTACCTAAAGTACCAACAGTTTTTAAAATCAGAACAATATTTTCAATGGAAAAAATATATACCCTTGGAAGCTTTAACATTGGAAGATTTGAGAATAAACTGGCGCTGTACTGTAGTATTGGCAAGTATGTTTCAAACATTTGATATAATTTTTCTGTAATTTTATTTCTATCATTATTAAGAGACAAAGAAATTGTCTCAAAATCACAGTGAAAGAATTTAAGTAAGGATTCCAAAATATCTGCTCTACGCTTTAGAATCCAGTCTTGTATATTTCGATCTGTACCAACTGCCTGTAAGCATTTAACATAAAATTAGACATATTCAATGCCAATAAAATAAAAATCAATTTATCTCAGATTATGAGTAACTTACAAGTATGTATGATCCAAATTTTTTCAAGACAAACTTTCCACCTTGTAGTGATATCATAGATGGAGTTGAAAAAGATGTTGATAAAAACTGGTTTACTCCCATCAACTGTCCAGCTAAAGCTAGTCTTTGAGTTGGCGAAACCCATGCTGGATGAAAGTACATAACAGCATCTGCAGGATCATCTTCTTCTTTACAACACCTTGCGGTGTCGTAAACAAACACTATCATCATCTCTCTGGAAACATTAAGATATTTGAATTAATAAAAAAAAACCATGTGTTAGGAATCATTTTGTTTAGTTTGAAAAGTTTTGTACATTTTTCTATTAAATTTTCTATTACCTCACTACATATTAACATTGCATGTTTACAAATATTTTAATATTTACCTGAGATGCTTATATAAATTAGCAAATAATTCCAAATATACAAATGTTGTTTTGAATTTATATTTAATTTTCCTTTCATTATTTAAATACTTGGAAAAAAGTTCAATTTGCTTGAAACAGTCTACCAGACATTATAGGCCACTGTTCAGGTAATGATGCAAAAAGCATATAGCCAACATTTGTGGTAGGAGTTTGCGTAGCCGCAATCAGCCATGAAGGAATTGATAACATATAATAATACTCATTGATAAGATTTTGATACAATCAATTAGTAAAGAAATCAGCATAATTATTACGTATAATCAAATAAATCATTTATAACTTTATATTACCAACAAGTAGTTGCTTTTTACACTATTGGTTTCGAAGCACAACTTCCTTACTTTACCATCCAAAGTCATAACAATTGATTAAATGATTTTGCAAACTTAAAAAATGTTCTCAAATCTATAAGATTATTGATATGATAAAACCATTGACGTCAATTCCTTCATAATAAACAATCGAACTAAATTATTCTTAGAAAGAAAAGTCACATTGGAAAGATTAAGTCTTCAAATTGTTTCCTGAATCTTAAATAAAAGTATTTGTACATCATATGTCTTCAAGTATTTGAAGATAATCTAATTTCCACATATTTTATAACCATTTTGATCCACATCAGAATCATAAATAGCCAAAAATTAATCAAAAAAAGTAGACCATCACAGTAAACTGCATAAGAAAATCGTGACTGAATAATAAAGAAAACTACACGTGTCACAAAAATATAACAAAGGTTTATATATAAAAGCACTAAATACATAAATATTGCGCCAAATTGATAAAGATCAGCAATGCATATGCCTATTCGATCTATTCATGCAGCCGATGAGATCTTATTATCTTGCAAAATGCTTCAAAAAATAAGTGAACCTTTTATTATTCCATTTTTCCCTGCAAAATTTAATTTTCTACCCTAAGTACTATGTTGAAAAAGTATGTACTATGTTGAAAAAGTATGTACCTGTCATTGATTTACCTAATAAGTATATTTATAATATTTACGTAATAACATTGGTCGTTGGTGCTACAAACATAAGCACAAAGTAAGTTTTAGCAATATTATTTATTTATTTAGTAAATTCAAAATATATTTGCTTATATATATACCCTTGCTTATGACCTTTTACGACAAATCTTTCGATTGTTTAGTTAAAGGAATGTCTAATTTAGAATAATATCTGTAAAATCTATTGTTAACAGAATGATAAATAGTGTCACACTATATCTTATACTTCAATAGTAAAAAAGTATATAAAAACCCTAAAAGATATATCTAACACGTTGCAACACAATTGTACAGATTGTATTCAAGAATTTAGAATAAACGTTTTAAAATTGTTCGATTGTTTACAAGCGAGTTCATGCGATTTTTCATTTCGTCAATAAAAACGACCTGAAGCAAAACAACCAACTGACGCTTCTGTATACGTACAAAATACCTATAAGTATATCTATAAACGAAAATGTCTGCTTATTTATAACAAGTCGTCAAAATAAACACTGTTTATTTATAAACAGTGCCGTCGTCGTGCATGGGGACTGTCAAAATGTTTTATGCTCACAAAGCAATCGCGTCTACTTATTACTTATACTAAGTATTTGCCGATCATTTCACTGACATTCTTCAATAATAATTCGCTAGTCATTTTATCTCTTTTTGCGCGTGGAAAGTCTGCAGTTATGTTCTCGTGAGATCGAAGATGAAGAAATGTGTATAATATTATTCACTGCATATATTTTTCAAACGGGAAAAATGTTCAATGTATTTTCATGAAACAACAGGAGGTAGAGATATTTCTGCCTACTATTATTACATATAAATTCCAGATATAATGTTTCCGTGGAGGCCTCTTAACTAAATATGTGCTATTAGCTCTATTATCTATAGGACAATAACAATATAGCGCCGAATGACGCACGCGAACTCACGCAATCTTGTAATCGGCATTATCTTCGACAAAAATCAAGGAATTAAAAAGCGACATTTATAAGATCGAACGCTACACTGTTCATCGCCAGAAGACAGCACTTCTCGACCGCCCAACACAACGATAAGAACAACGTCGACGACGACGCCCGCCGAGAATACACAACTAGCAAAGTAAACATCGGCCGTTGCTATCTCGCGTCACGCTTTTTACTTATCCTCCCACACAGTATCTCTATATATGCATTATATGCATATACGTATATATCTATATTTATAACTTGCAGAAAAGGCTTAATATACAATTAGATAAAATGCGATTACGCAACGTTCGTACTTTGCCATGATGCTGATGATGCGCCGTGTTTACGTCGTAGTGTCGAAAACGCTGCAGATGCACTTTGTCGTCCGGAGCGAGCGGATACCGCCAGCCGACGCCCACGAGAAGATGCACTACACAGGGACTAGAGTGGAAAAATGCACTTTGCTGGAAATGCAGTCTCTCTGGCGTTATATAATGCACATTATGTCCATAATAACGTAGACGTATGCACGACAGTAGCTCATGGTACCCGTCTGCTCTGTCGCCGCCATGCCGGGTGTATCGTATTGATTTGCTTTTTTGCACTCCGCATGTGCAGCGCGCATATTATATATATAACTATATACAAGAGACACTATACATATATATGTATGATGTATACTATTGCTATATATATATTATATACGGATATGCGACTAAGACGTTAAAGACCATACACATGCGCACTTCAGTGTCCCATAAAATGACTGCACTCTGTACAGTATATACTATGTTGTATATAGATAATAGAGTTTATATCTTGCAAGATTGCATTGTTGGTTAAACTTCGGATGCGAGTAGCTCTATGTAAATTCGAATATTATTTAGAATTAGATGCATTTTTCTGCATTATTGTTTTAGATAGTATATATTATCTGGATATATTAGATAAATATTGTCAGCTCCTGATGATTGATGAATGAAAGTTGCACACACGCGTTAAATTTTGATTGAATCAATTATATAAATAAAATACACATTCAATATACATATTTTAATGTATGTACATCACTCGCTTTGCTTTTATTTGTTCTGATCTTATATATATATATATATATATATATATATATATATATATATATATATATATATATATATATATATATAAGTATTCATTGTGAATAAATCCTTCTTTAAAATTTATTACACATCAGATAATAGACAATCTCTCAAGATTCGCAAAAAGTAAATTATGCATAACGCATCGACAAACTCTAATTATAAATCAAATTGTTAGTAGGACTGCAAATGGTATAGGTAATAATTGTTTATCAGTCACGTGGTATCGCAGATGGCACATATTACTGTATAAGCTATAGCGTAGCTAGCAGAACACATCGAAACGAACGCGAATGCACCTATACCTATATGTGGATATCCGCAGCGCGTTTTTGGAGTACATTGCATCACTTGGAGAATTTGCCTTGATAATTGCCAAACCTGACGAGTCAATGGCAAATAAAAAAATTAAATTTAAAGATTGATTTGTTTGCAATAATCCAAGACGGTAAGTTAGATGATTATCGATATTTGTCATGCTTTCCAGCACAGTAACAATTAGAACATAACCTTGCGATGAAACTTATTTTAATTTTTCATTTATTCATTGCTTCCTTGAATTCTTGAAATACTTGACATACAATTGAATTGACATTATTTTATTTATGGTGAATATTTAGCAATGAATTGAAACAGCATTAACGTTTAGTAAAGTTCCAAATTATTATTCTTTATTACTCCATTATTTTTTTTTTAGTAATAGATACTGTTTATGTTCATACTATGTGTGTGTTTATGTTTACGATATGTATAATATGGTACCACTGGAGTCTAATGTCTTCTTTCAGTAATGGATCGCAGAGAGCATATGAATAGTCTTGCTGATTCATGCAGTGAATTGAAGAAACAATACGACACATGTTTTAATACATGGTTTTCTCACAAATTCCTGAAAGGTGACACAAATGACTCCATGTGTGCCTCCTTATTCAATGTCTACCAGCAGTGCATTAAGGTAAATGTTTTTTTTTTCTTATGACCACAGGTTTTTGGTTAAAATTTTAACTGCTGTACTATGGAAGCATGCAGAGATTTAAAAGAAAAATATGATGATTGCTTCAATAATTGGTTTGCCGAAAAATTCCTTAAAGGTGATCATAATGATTCCAAGTGTGCACCGCTTCTTAAAGTGTATAAAGAATGCATTGAGGTAAAAAGAACAATTTGTTCAATATATTTTCTAAGAATAAAAAACATGAGTGATTGCATTATTTCTTGCAGAAGAATGGTTGTATGATTTAAATTATAAATACCAGTCTTTTCTTGATTATAGAATGCCATGAAAGAGCAGAAAATCGAGCTGCATGACATACAGATGAATCATTTAGAGACTGAAAAAGAAAAAACTCCACAAAGCTGACAGCGGCAACAATCCAGTCTCCTGAATCGATGGCCAAGATATGTGATATGCAATCCTTGTTCTAAGCTAGCAACACCATCTACACCATTAACTCAAATCAAACACTATGATGAGAAGTCAAACCATTTATTGTCTACTTATAGTACCGATGTATAATTGTTTCATATGACTATAGTGTTTTCACAATGATTTAATTATGTGAATTGAACACATTTTCTATTTATTTTTAAGTGATATAATGAAGCACATGTGAATGTTTTTATGTATACTGCCACTATTATTTCATAGTGAAATTTGGTTTCTCTTATAATGTAAGAGTATAGAAAGATCGTTGTAGATAAAAATGACCATTAAAAACAAATGTATTGTTTTAATCAATGGATTTATTAATGTTATAAAATAAAACTATTATTATGAAACAAGTTGTGAAATATTAAATTAACAATAGCAATATTTCATTACAATTGAGTGAAATGGTTAAAAATTATTGAAAACGTATCTGAGTCTTGGGAAGGAATCTTAAACGAATGTAAGTTTTAACTTTGTACATCGCTGAAACATTGCAACTTATGAGTCGGTCATATTTCCAGCATGTGACCGAAAATTTAGTCGCTATCAGCACCGCTAGATTCAGCATCGCTAGCTTTATCTTCATCAGATGCTGCATTGCTCGCTTCTGATTCCGAATCTGTTTTTGCTTTTGATTTCTTTGCAGGCCTTTTACTCTGTGTGAAAAAAAATATATATTTCAAATTAACTTTTAGTCAATAACAATGCCAACACATATTTCAATTTTAAAAATGTCTGGATTACTCACAGGTTTCTTTTCTTCTTTGTCACTTTCTTCTTCACTCGAAGAATGCTTTCGTTTATCATTTTTCTGTAAAACCAACAAGTACGTAATATTTAGACAATAATTGAAGAAAAAAAAATTTTACTATGCATACCTTTTTAGAGCTACCGTCGTCGCTACTACTGTCATCACTGATGTATTCCTTACTCTTGAAAGATCCACCAGACATTGCTTTGCTTGGAGATTCTTTTTTGATGTCTTTCTTTGGATTACTCTTCTTTTCCGATTTCGACTTCTCTTTGGGCTCCTTAGATGAACTTCCGCCACTAGCTTTGTATTCTTCCATGGCTTTGAGGTATTCTTCTTTAGCCTCTGCTGCTTTTTCTTCCCATTTCGTTTTGTCCTTTAATTCTTTCCACATTTCACCACCCTTCTGAGCAACTTCTGTGACTTTAAGTCCAGGGTATTTAGCTTTAATTTCTTCTCTTACACTATTCAAGTACAACATGTAAGCACTGGTTGGCCTTTTTGGCTTATTTTCATCCTTCTCTTTCTTGCTCTTTCGTGATTTTCTGGGCTTTTCAGACTGTAAATTTATAAATTTTTTATGAATAACAATTTTCATTTTTTAAACAAAATAAAATCATGTACTTAGTTAAACACAAACCACTGTCTTTGCAGACTTTGACTTTTTATCTTTTTTCTCCTTTTTTTCTTTTTTCTCCTTTTTCCCACTTCCACCCGATGCATCTGAGTCAGCATCACTGTCTGAGGTATCATTAGGATTACTGTCGTACTCTTCAGCTACATCACTTTCTTCTGCTGTAGGTTTGAAGTCTTCATCAGTAGATTCATCTTCGTCATCGTCATCATCATCATCATCTCTTTCTTTCGCTTCAGCCTTAACTCTAGCCAAATATGCATCAGGCTCATCTTCTTGATCACTATTTCCAAAGTCATCATTGTAGCCAGGTTTATCCTGTAATCAAAAATGATAAAATTTAGACCATATGAATTTTAATCAATGTTTATACTTTCATTGTTGTACTTACACCTTTGCCTCTATTTTTAACTCTGAGTTTCTTTGAATTGATAAAATCATAAAGTTTTCCATATTCTTCTTTTTCAATACTACTAAACGTGTGTACAACGCCAGTAGTTAATTCAATTTCGAAATCGAACGATCTCGTTGATCCTCCACCCCGCGCGAAATTAACTGAGCTGATTTCTTCAAAGCGAATGTGAATGGGAGGCTTGTGCACATAAATAAAACCTCTTTCTAGAGGGTAAAGGTAACCAGCAGCTGCTTTGAATGAACATCCAATAGCAGGGGTTCCTGAATGACTGAAAATAAATAAAAGATAAAAATAAAAAATAATTCAACAAAAACATCTTATAAAATTATCAAGTATATTATTATACTCATACCCTTGGAAACTTCCTGGACCAGTGAGTTTTCTGTTAATAATGACTTTCATGACCTTTCCTAAAACTTCAAATGTTGGACCTGAGAGTTCCTTAGTTAATTTGTCGTCATATTTTTCTTTCAGTTCTTTTCTATAAAATAAAATCAACCATAAATAAATATTAATAAAATATAATCATGGAGATATATAATGAAAATAACTAATTACTCTGTGAAAGGTAATTCAATTGACGTTTCTTCTTCTTGATTGAAAAGTAAAACTAAATAGTGATACCGAGTTTGACCCTGTTTAATAGGTGGATCTAAACTAACCTGAAGTAAAAAAACACATTTAATATAAGCGTATGCATATTAAATTAATTAGATATTGAATAACTTACCACAAAGAACATTTGTCTATTATCTTTGTGTGGCAACAAGAATAGTCGAAGCACTGTGGACATGGGAATCTTGTAATCAAAAGTTTTACCATGAAGTTGAAAGAATGATTGAAAAACTTTGATGTCATAACGACCACTGAAACGAAATAATTAAAACAATTAGATTAAAAATTAATCTTGATTTTCTATCATATTATGTCCAGTATACTTACCGAGGTGTGAGACACTGAATTTCTCTGAAAATAGCAATTGCATCACCACTAACACTAATAACAGAAGCTTTGTCCATGACTTCTTTATGAAATTGATCTACAGGATCTTGGTCACCAGTATCACTTACTGGAATATGGAACCTCATTTCCATGAGACTAACAGGAGCATCATCATTCTGTCAAGTAAAAATAGATTTTCAATAAAACCATGTATCGGAATATAAAGACAATAGGGAACCAAAACTTGCCTGATGAAATTCCAGTGTCACTTCATTTTTTCCTGTTGTACACTGTGAAACATCATAAAGTGGAATTTCAAAAGCTGTATGATGTCCGACATCAAAGCTCAGTACTGAACCATAAAACTTGGCAGTTCCCCAATTCCAACCCTTCAAACTCAATTCCTTTTCCAACATTTCTTTTTTATAATTTGCACTGAAAAACTTGGCAATCTTTTCTTGATCCTAAAAGCAAATATATAATTTGAATTAAAATCGCTCAACTATTGTTTAGAATACATGTGTATTACATACGCCTTCTTTGAATCCTCTAAATCTGTGTAACGTTCCATTCTTCAAAAATATCCTGAGGCCCCAGGTTCCAACAAACTTCTGATAATTGACCATCTCCATGTCGGATGCAGGAATTTGTTCTACCTTGCCAGTTTTTTGGTTTTTGAAAATCAAATGTTGATCCGTCAATTTTAATCTTCCAGGGGTCTGCAAACAAAAAGAACACAATTATGTACATATGAATACCAAAACATTTTACAAAGATACACATATTACACGACATAATACAAGATCTTCTTGATGATTTTCCATAGAACAACATTTATTGATATCAAACGGTATGCTTAAGTTGGCAAATAAAACGTACTTAAGTTGCAAAAGTAATTAAATAAATAAACTTACCATCGCACCCTTAACCTCAGCGGTTATGTCGGGATATTCCAGGAAATCCATTTTTGTAATGACTAAACGAAAGTTATTACGTATCAATAAATAACGAAGACGAAGCAAGTGCAAAGCACTCGTAGGAACTACTAATTCACGTATTCCCGCACGATTGTTCGTTGCTCTTGTTTCTTAGCGGCAAAAATTACTTTTTTACCAACTGTACACTTATAAGAGGTTAGAAACGAGTTCCGACGCGCGTTCAAACGTCGCAGACCGAAAAAAGCATCGGGCGCGTCATGTCATCACAAATTATACGGAGAAAAGAAAAGCGTGCTAATATAATATAGGACTCCACAACTCAGAGTATACTCCAAATTCCAATGCTGCGCCACCTGGTAAGTTATAGTTGGCGCCAAAATCTGGATTTGTATAATAGCTGCGCGCGGTGCGCGCGCTATTCGCTTTGTTGGTAAGGGCACACTAGCGCCAGGTTCCCATGCTAAATTATATGAGGTTTCGACTGGTGGCGAAAAGTGGAATAGAAATAATTATGGTGAAATACGTAGCTCTTATGGGAGGTTTGACGAAAAGGAATATATTATGCATATATATAGTATAACATCGATCAAAATCGTACTTTCCGCTCGATCGCACAAATAAAAAGAAATTTATTTTGTATGTATATAATGCATGTGTGTAAAGAAGTAAATACTCGTTTTTGTAAAACCTCTCATAAGAGCAATGTATTTCACCCTAATGATTTTTATTCCAATTTTTGCCACCAGTCGAATCCTCATTTGATTTAACACAAGGACTTGGCGCTAGTGTGCCCTTACCAAGGCGAAGCCATCATTTATTTATTATATATATATAATAAATATATATTTTAATGTTAGAGCTTGCATACATACAGGAAAGGACCATCGTCTGCTCGGAAAATAAAGCGTGATCGGTCTGAGAGAGAAAAACTTTAGGTATAGAGCTGGTAGAATCTTCTCTCTCACACGGTCTTTATGATTGGCTGACGCACAGATGCCAACCAATCAGAAGTGTGTGCGAGAGAGATTCTATAGGTATGTACCTAAAGTTTATTCTACCTAAGGAGATTCTACCTAAAGTTTTTGCTCTCTCTCTCACCGATCATGCTTCCCTCCATATGTATGCATGCTCTAAAATTTTAACAATATAAAAAAAGGTGTGTTCACTGTTCGGTTTATCCAAGAAGTATACATCATCTATATTATCTATACAATGAGGAATGTTCACGTGCAGAGGGCGTCTTGGTTCCTAGCTCTGTCACGGGCGGCTGTGACGCCCGTGACAGAGCGTGTATATAAAATAATGTCTATAAATAAGTTTCTATATGACAAGATTAAATAGTTTATTATATATTTATTTATTAAATTGAACTAATTAAAATACATCGGTTAGTATTTTTTCATTGCAAAAGTCATACTTTTATATGCTGGGGTATAGGGGGTTTTTGTGTATAGTTTGTGACCTGTCTCGCAGGTGAGTTAGGTCACGTACTCATACACGCACCGCGCATGCGTGATCAATCACGGCAGGGTCGCCATGACTACGAGCGTGTCCCCCACCCCGCAAGCCGTGTTTCCGCGTCACTCTCCTCATTATTGTGCGTAGACTGTAGATGCGTGGAACCGGTAGCGTACTTAGTCCGTCTTGTGTATAGATATCGCATCAAGCTTTAGTTAGTAAATGTTTCATTGACAATCACATATAACTCAGCTGATTTTTCGTGTTGTCAAATGCGTTGCAGTGTATAGATTTTGTGATATTCTTAATAAGAAAAGTTTTTACAGTCTTATTACAAGATCAGCTTATACAAGTGACTTATATAAAAGTGATGCACAAATAAAAGTCTAATTATTTATGACTTAAAACAAATATGGATTTGCTGTATACAGTAAACAGAAAAACATTTACAAAATCATTTTTCAATCAAGAAAGGTATTTAAAATTGTTTATTATTCATATGTTGCACATTAACTTCTTACCTGCTCTTTATTTTTACAGTTGTATGATTTTGATAAGGCTATTCATTGTTACTACTATTATTAATTAATTAATTATGCTTTTGTTACAGTACCTATGATGAACATTCTTTGTGCTCATTATCTAGCCAAAATATTGTAGCGTTCACAGCAACAACAGAACTAGATGACACAAATAGTAAAACATGGGGCTGTCATGTTTATGTCTGTGACTTGAATATGCCATGGCATCCATATAAGTAATTAGAGTTTTTATATTATATATTTGATATTAATATTGTATTCTGTAATTTGAACAAATTTTTTTTTTATTTTTAGAGTTTTAACCAATAAAGGTACTATCACAGCCTTAAAGTGGGATTTACCTGGTGAAAAACTTGTAATTGCAGATTCAACAGGGCTTGTTCAACTTTGGACATTTAAAGATCACATTTTAAATGATTGGATGCTTATTGGCTCTCATTATTTTCCTGGTGAACATATATTGGCAGTTGCTTGGTTTCATAATGGCAAAAGGGTATTTTAAATCATTTAATGTGACTAAGTAACCTTTTACTCTATTTTAGTAAATAATAATATATAATGTATTTCTTTATTTAGACTACTTTGGTTGCTGAGAAAAAGGAAAGTCCACTATATAACGAGAAATTTTCTCATCTTCCCTATGCACCATCTGTTAAGCAATTTGGTGGGCGTGCAGCTCAGGGTGTTTTCATAGTTTCTAATACAGGAATGTTAGGTGCTGTAATGATTACACAAGACAAACAAAATCCTGTTTGTTCTGCAACTGAAAGTATAGGAAGTATACGCCAAAGAATCACAGCTGTTGACATTAGTTATGCAAAAAGTAACAAAATTTATTTATGCAAACAATTTATTTTTCAATTTTTGTTTGTCATTTAACATTTTGAACATTTTGTCAATTACAGATGGTCAATTTTTGGTAGCTGTAAGTAGTGGTAGTTTTACATTGCCAATAAGATGCTTTCGAGTTTCTATTCGCAAGACGGATGAACGATGCAGTATAACTTCACAAGCCTTGCCTAGTTTTTTTTTACAAGATGGAGCACCGAAAGATGATTCAAGTATGTATTGACAATTTTCTAATTAAAATAAAAAAAAATATTTAATTTAAGGGTTTTCTTTTTTTTGCAGCTGATGCAACAATTACACATCTCAAATTTGCAGTATCGGAAACAGCAGATTCGTTAATTGTAGCTGCAAATAACGATGGGAATGGGTTTATTGAAGTCTGGGAATTAAGTGAAAAGACCCAACCAGTGCATAAATTGTTCCAATCAAAAACTTGCGAACCTTTCAAGACAGTTGTAATTAAAATTTTTACTAAAATTATAATTATTATTTTATTTGTTATTAATTAGTTTTATTTTTAGGTATGGCAACATCAAGCTTTATACAGGTGTCATTATTCTATAACAGCTATTGCAACAACAAAATTATCTATAGTTACGCCAACAAGTTATATTTTAGTGACTTTGGCAGATTCTTCAATTCATTGTCTTAGCCATGATGGTTTAAAGGAAATAGCTGTTTCATCGTTAAACACTAATTGGCGTCAAGACGAACCCTTGAACAAATGCCCAAGAACATCAGCAACAATCTCATGTATTGATATGTCATGGTTGGGATGTATATTTTTACTTGTTGATACCAAAGGAAGTTTATATGTTTATAAATTATCTCCAGAAGGTTAATATACATACACAAACACACACATATATATATATAAATGGTTAATAATAATTAGCTCTATCTAACTGATAATCAACTTGGAATTTGCAGGTTCAGCAATAACATTAGGTTATGCATGTACTTTATTAGAGTACTGCCTACTTACAGGCCTAGACTGGTTGGATTTACTTTTATGTCTTAGATCATCAATGATTGAAGCATTATGTGAACGTTTTGATGTTTCCTTTAATAGGCAATCTTTGCCTATACAGCAGTATCATTACATGCAGTTTTTATGCATTAAAATTTCTCTTTACAGGTAAAAGATACATGAAAATGTATAAATTAATTTTATATGTGTAAAATAATGTGTGTACATAAAACTAATATTGTTTTTAATAGGATGCTTGTCAGTGGGCAGAGTAAAGCAGCAGACTTGGCTTCGTTATTTATGGTAAATTCAGTTGCAACAGCATTTAAATCTTTATTAAGGCCGTCTGACACTTTTCATGATAAAGTACCAGCTGAACGTTTACCATCTGTTATAACAGATAATATTATTACTGACGTAGACAAGGTAAGATTCTAATAACCATATAAAGCTGTGTACTTGTATACTAATAACTTTTATTATTTACTTATTATTATTTTGCAGGTTTTACTTCATATCGAACCAAAGGAATTCACTGTAGAACCTATTACTTTGCAATCATTACAACAACTAATACAGTGGATAGCAGATTTAGCATTAAATTTGTTGGTGAGATTACCTGAACAAAGAATGCAAATGAAGTCAAGTGGTGTAAGTTTAAATAGAATATTTTTGCCTTGATAATAATTAGAATTTTTACAAGATTTTTTTTCTATTTTTAGTATGAACTCATAAAAGATCATAAAGCACTCAACATATTACGAGAGCTTCTTGTAATTATACGTATTTGGGGATTATTGCGACCTTCATGTTTACCAGTATTTCTTAGAAGTGCAGATAATATTGATGTGTTGGGATTACTCTTTCAACTTCTTTCAAAATTAGTTCAACCCAATAGTGAAACACAACAAGTTGATGATCAGTTAATAGGTAATAAAAACACTGAATAATTTATATAATTTCTGTTTAAATACTCTGACATGATTATTTACAAAATATTTTACATACAAATTGACTTCTTCACAGATGACTGCTGTCTTTTGCCTAATCAAATAATGATTCCACAAGTTTATCAAGCAAACAGTATTACTGCTGTAGCAACTCCCATTTTGTTTTATCAAAGTTTTCCACTCCAAGTAATAAATTATTACTATTATTTACATTTATAATATAAAAAAATTGCTTTTGTGACATTTATTTTATGTATATACGTTTTAGTTGGAGTATGGCAGTGAACCAGATTTAACATTTGTACCAGAATTAAATCCAGTTGAAGGATGTATGCACAATGGGCAAATAGTTGATGCTGTTAGGCATTTATATTTAGGAAAACAACCTCTTCTTGTAAAACAATGCACGAGGTTTGTTTATTTTTTAAATATTTTTTTATTAATATATTTCATAATTACTCTAGTGTTTTTAATTTTGAGTATTTTTGTAATAATAGGTGTGGAGCAAAATCGCAAATACACAACACTACAAGGACTGCTGCGATAAGAGCATGGGAGCAAAGATGGGCAAAAGGTTGTCCTTGTGGGGGTACTTGGAGAATACACAACATAAATCAGCAATAAAAAAATTTAATAAAATTTGTACAGTTTATATATATATATTATAATTCTATAGTTTTTTAAGAAAATATACGAAATAAAAATTTTGTTATACAAATAAATTTATTCGTTCAATGATTTTAGTTACTCCGTAATATTATTATTGTTGTCCTCAATGATTAATTATTGTATGTATGAACATTTTTATGAACGCCGTTTAATAATTATAATAACAAATGCTAAGCACGCGCATCGTGACACGACGCCGGTCCGCGCGAGTCGCGCCGAAGCTTCCAAATTTATCCGCTAGGATCATGGTAGTATCTTTCTGCCAAACGTTGCATTTGCCGATATATTTTAAATCTGTTATTCTGCGAATCTGATGTACATCCAGTATATGCACACCTAAACAAGAAAATATCAAAAGAAAATAAATACGACGACTTATACACCTTGAATTCGATAACTCAAAGGGGAATAAAAAACAAAAAGTATCCTTTGCATAGGTTATAAAGTATTATATTCGTTGGTCTTTAATTAAAGTTTCTTATATGATATTTTTTGCGGAGATTATACCGAGTGTATAGACAAGATGGGCAAAATAAAAGGGCAAAAAAACAAAGTGATAAGTCGGAGGTGGAAACGAGTAGTTGTTCCATTAAATTTACCTGAAAAACTTTGGCAACAATACAGAAAATCTGTTAACAAAAACACTGAACAAACGCGTAATATTCACACTGAAAAAGTAAGAATATATTTTAATTATTATTTATACTTAATGGTTATGATTGAATTTTTACCAAGTAATAAAAAACGCGTTGTAAATATTTTTATTATTTTAGAATTTAACTGAAAACACTGGAGAAAATGAAAATAAATTTGCGACAAAGGATAACAGCAACAAGTTAAGTACTGTAAAAACTATTGATGCTCTAAGTAGTAGTGGTGGCATTGGGAAGGAGCCGAGTATACTTAGAGAACTATCAGTAAAAATAGACAACTCGTATGCAGTTCAATTTAATTGTCTCTATTTAAATGAAAAGTAAAACTTTTTTTTATACAGCATGTATTAATATTTTACCAGCATGTGTATGTATATATGTACCGTTATTTTCCAGATTAAATAGAGCTCTAGAAGTTCATAAAAATATTTATGAAAATGTAATAAATGCAAAACAAGTTTTTAATCAGTTTTCTATTCAAACAGTTGTTTATAACAAAGAAAAACAAATATCAGACCGCATAATTTTTGGTAATAGCTTTATATGTATATGTTGATTATTCTTTAATATAGTTATCATGAAATAATTAGTAACAATATTAATAGTTATTGTATAATGTTGCATATTTTTCAGCGGAATCTGAACTAGATAATGCATTGAATTTATTGGAAAAACAGGAATTATTATTACTGAATTTACAGAAAACTTTCCATGAAATATCAGTACCTATTTCAATTTTAACTTATTGCCTCATAGAACAAGACAATATGCTTAGGTATATAGTTTTAAAAACTGTATTTAAAATCAATTTATTTTTTATATGCTGTTCAATCATCAAATTTTATGTTTTAGGATGTCTGCTTCTTTAAGTAAAAAACAAAATGAAATAGATGACTTAAAACAGAAAAATGATTCTCTAGAGGTATTTATTTTTATTATTATTTATTCAAATAAAACATAACTGAATGCATTTTAATTTTTTTCAGAATCAAATACGTAAGAACGAGCAAAAATTATTAAAAACTAAACACATGTATCAGAATATTATTAAAACCAAAGATCAACTTCTTCTGCAAACAAAACGAAAATTATACCTTATAAAGTAAGTAGTTACTCGAGATTGTTTTACTTTCTCAATAGTAAAATAAATAATTGTTTTTTTTTCCAAGAAAGCAAAGCCAACTGATGAACGCAAATGGTGGTAGGAAAAATATTGTACATAATAATGCAAAATCATTACAAATTCAAGTAAGTAAATCAACGTTGGAGAATGCGATTTTAGGATTAATTTACAGTTTTAAATATTATTAAAATATTTTTTTATATTTTGTATTGTTTGTTTTTTATAGGCACAAATTGAAAATCTCATGACACTAACTCGAACTTTAAAAGAAAATATAGCAAAGGATCAGTTACAAAGTTGTTCATGCAACAATGAGGCCAATACCAAGAGCAAAGATGAAATCATTCATAATTTAAATAATCAATTGAGACAATTACGCAAGCAAAACAAACTAAAAGACAATGTAAACAAATTTAATTAATCAATTTAAAAATATGGTTTAAGATTTTTTTTTCTTTTAGGAAATCCACAAGTTGGTAAATTCAGAAAAACAACTAAGTAAACAAATTGTTATATGCCAAGAAAAAAATACATTACAGGAAAAAAAATATCAATTTGAAATTACAAAATTAACATCTTCTATGGATAATTTAAGGCGAAAGCACGATCGCTGGTTGACAGACAGGTTTCACCAGAAATGTCTTTCAATAATGTTGTTTGAAAAAATCAAACAAACTGAAATGCAACAGTGTTCAAAATCACCTACCTTATTTTTAAACAACATGGACAAAAATTCAGATAACGTAGCACTTACGGAAACTTAATTATTATAAGCAAACATTTATGAACTTATATATTTAAAAAAGACTGTTTAATCTTTAAAGTACAATTCCTAAATATATTGAAGTAAATATAACTTTAAATTTTATAACGAAGTAAATTTACATGTACAGAATAAGTATTTTATTTATTAATATTTCAAATATGTGTTTATAGTAATAAATAGTATAACTATTAATTTATGATAAATAATTTAATTTTAATCAATGCAATATGATACATTCATCACATATTTTTATATTTTGTATAAATAGAAAAAATGTATATTCTATAATTTACAGTTTTGGTGAAGTTCCGTCACACTTGATGCTCTACAATAGTTATAATAAATTTAGACTTCAAAATTGTATTCTTTTCGTGAAGGTGAAAATATGACACGCAAATTAATTTTCAAACAATCAAGTAATGTTTTATTTAGATAAAGATAGTTATAAACTAAATTATTTTAATAAAAATATGAAAGTAAAATTACTGAATGAGACTTTTATAATGGTTTAAAAAAGCTGTTTTGATTAGTATCAAAATTTTTAGTTTTATTTTATTTTATATAAAAGTCAAAATTGTTATGAATAAATTTGATCTATAACTGGAGGAAACTGAAGTTTTATTACAACACTTTTTATTATATGTTCTTTTAGTGACTTTCTCCTTTTTTTCCTGCAACTCTTTTAAAATCTCCCATGTTGGTTGTTGAGATTGGGGATCCAATAATGGCTAAATGATCAATTTGCGTTGTTTCACTGCCACTTTGATTATCCTTAATAAAGATCTGCAAGTTTTGTACATTTTGGAACTTCACAAATCGCAACTGCACCGGATTCCCTTCCTCAATATCTTTTGCTGACAACCTAATTTAATTTTATGAAAGTAAATAAATTATCTTAAATAATAAAAATAATCAAAGTATCTAATAAATTCTACATACGTAAGGTCTTGAACACTTGTGTTTGAATCTGCCATATCAAAATCTATCGTTCTAGGCTGGTTTATAAAGAGCTTTAAATTTTTTGGGCCCTTATCTGCAGGGGCTTTAATTTTTAGTGAATGTACTTTTACAGCTTGAGTAAAAGTTATAGATATTATCAGTTGTTCATCACAATCACTTTCTAAATATCCACCATTTGATGTTAAACAATGAGCTAAACAGTGGTCATCTGATTCATTTAAACATTCACATTGTGCTTTCATAATAAATGAACTTAGATCCATCTGTAAGTGCAAATAATTTTTAGATAAAGGAAATAAATACAAATAAAAAAGGATATTAAAAAAAAGAGCTTGATACATGTTTTGTATAAAATTTAAAAAAGTTTATTATATATTTTGCAACACTTTTAGAATAATGATTAGATACTTGATACTAACAATATGTATGTTATCAATTGATAATTTAAAGCTGATAAAACTTATTGGTAATTATTAGAATTAAAAAAAATGATAAAATTTTTACAAGTCTTTCCAAAAATATATTACTAAGACAAGAAAAATCATTCCTAAAATATGAATATAAAGATTGTCAGATCGGCGTACATGTCCAGCAACTGATCCCTCGGAGTCATCAGCATCACCAGATCCATAAAAATGTTGAATCTTGGATTCTAGTCCAGCAGGATCAGCACCTTGGCATGAATCAAGTTTTATTTTGTTGCGGTAAAAAATAAAAGTAGGCATAGCGCTAACACCCTGTCCAGCAGCTGTCTCAGCGCACTTATCAACATCAACTTTTAAGAATACAGCATTAGGATATTTTGTGGAGAGTTGTTCAAATACTGGAGCGATCCTTAGACAAGGACCACACCTGCAAGTACAAAAAAATGTGTTTAACCAATAATAGACAAAAGTAAATAAGAATAAGAAATATTATTTGTTTGTAACATAAGACAACATTTTTCCGGCAACACAGCTTTTAAGTATATAAATAATTTGATCATTCACAGATGTTTAACTATGTTCGTAACCTCAAAAAATCTTACCAAGTCGCGGTGAAATCGACAACAACCAGTTTTGTGCCAGCGTTCGATAATTCTCCATGAAAATGACCATCGTCATTGATTACACGTACTAATCCCATTATTTCTACTTATTATATATTACTTTTAAAGATATAATAAAAATCAACAGGAATACACTTGTGATTCGATGGCGATGCGCGGCGAATGACTGGCAGTTTGCTATATTATTTTCACACACAGTGTTCATCGGCTCATCCCGTCAGAGGACGCTTATAGGTATATTCTAACAACATCACGTCACGTGATACGTATGGAGGCAACTACAACCAGAGATTAGTAGTACCAGACAGTAGTAAGTATAGTAACCAGAGATTAGTCTACTCATCTCTGCTACAACTACAATGCTATATATTATAGGGCATTGCCTATTCAATATTACCCATTTTTAACAATCTCTGCATAAAATCTTACCATGTCAAAATTATACTCGTGTTTATATCGTTTGTTTAGTTTCCGCTTGTCAACGTCTCTGTTGTTCAGTTTGTCATAAATAAATAAATATATATATATGATCGTCTCATCGCTTGGACGCCCGGAATGATACTAATACTTATATATAATTATTTTACGCAGGGGTGTCAATATAATATACAAGCGTACACTATTTCCGCTGAACATTTGCTCAGTCTAAAAAGCTGTTGATGGGTAGCATTTTACAAAATGATGACACTTGTCGCAATTATTATTTATTAATTAAATATACTTTCTTATAAAATTTAAATTTAAAATCAGTAAGTTGTACATCTTTATCAAAAATGAAACACATATTAAAGTATAGTTTGTTCTTTGTATAATAATTATATTTTGTAATATATCATCATAATTATCGGATACTTCAAATTTTAATTTTTATAATAATAATAATAATTAATAGAAGTACTTTTGATGAAAAAATATTGTTTTATTTTTTATTCAAACTGTTTCTTTCTTATCGCATCTATATAGAAATACTGGAATTACTTTGTTCGTTTGATCGCGATTCACATTTTGCTTCATTAAAAGAACAATTTGGTTGATACTGTTCAACAGCTTCCAGAAGACTGTCAGGATAACCTGGCGAGTAGTATCTACAAAATAATACAAAATAGTCAGTAATTGCGGAATATATATCACAAATAATATAATATATTCTGCAAAATTTATATATGTTTGTGTATGTGTGTATGAATTTAAACAAGTAAAAGTGTTATTACACTCCTATAATGTACATAAATAATCCATTTTAATTAATTTGTAGAATTTGTATATGTTCAATGTATAATAATATAAGAATGAAAAATATCAAACTTTTTAAACATTTTAAGTATTTATAATCGACATTATTAGACCGAACCGCACGCGACAGAGAGTCGACGACAAACGACGACCTTTTTTTATCGACGTTTACTCTTTACTCCATGGTTGTATAGGTAGTACCTCTCTCTATACCTGTCAGTTTTAGTTTTAGTAGCTACAGTGTGAGTACCTCAGCCTGCAGGTCAGCACTCAGCTGTGTTACTATGGCCGCTTTGTGATAAAGTGACTATTTGCAGAGTTTACGAAAACTGTTATAAACTCAAGAAAGCAAGTATTGCTTGCTTTTCTCGAAAGGTTTTTCTAAAGTTTCTGCAGTATAAAATGCTATCGTTTTATCGTCAACCCATATTCGTTCGCCGACGTAAGTTTGCAATAATGCAGTTCTTTGAACAAAAACAAATAATATAAGTAGCTACTTGTAGGCCTTTGTACAACATACAAAAATCTTCATACAAAAAGACTCAAAGCAACTAGTGATTGTTTGTATAATTTCTCTAAATGAAAACAAAAATTAAGGACCTTCTTTGTTTGCAAATGCTAAATAGCCTTGTATACATCATTATTATTATTGTAGGACATGCTTGGTTTGGTTAAGCCAAAAATCAAGTGATTACAACAAAGTAACTTTTTATTCTTGTAAGAAATTAAAATATTTAACCTGACTATTTCTTCAGGAAAGCAGCAATTGATTATTGTTATGTATTCTGACAAAGTAGAGCCTGGATCAGCTTGAATTTCTTGTACTTTCTTTAAACCTCCGGTTGTTACAAATAATCGTCGGGCTCTGGCATCATTAGGCAAAATCTATATAAAAAAAGTTGATTTATGTACATATTTAATTTAAACAAAAATATTATAAAGTTTATTTATATCATCATCTGTTGCGTATAACTGTAAAAATAAAGTCATCTCTTACGATTAGATTAGTTGTAATTGACGGCATTATAATAATCAAGTCAATTGATGTATTTAATATTTATTAGACTCTATTATTTTTACTTTTTTTCATTTTGCCTATTTACCATGTTTTTATTAGTATTTTCCTAATAAAAATGTGATTCTTCATATTTAATTTCAGTGAATCAGGTTTTTACATGGGACTTGAACAGCATAGTTACAATTTTGATATGTGTACTGTAAGCTACCATAAATATGAAGAGCTTTATTATGATGTGATTAATTTATTATACCAAAGAAGAAAATTAGTATGAAACTGATTTAAGCAGATAAGATTGCAATCAATTTAACAAAAAATTCCACTATTCAGGGTGAAAAATGAGGAAAGACGTAAATTTGAAACAATGCCTTTCAACGAAAATCCATTTGTAAATAATCAAATGATATGTCAACCACTGCATAAAACTCTAAACTGATAACTTATATTGTGAGTTGTGCTCCAAGCTGCAAAAGAACAGCTTGGTGAGATGAAGAATAATGTAAATAGTGTATTAACAAATCTGAGTGATAATCTATTATTTTAGCAATTATTTTTTTTTATAAATTTATAAATATAGTGATTTGATTATTTTGCAACATGATCAACAATCAGCAAAGAATAGTCTTAAGCACAGGAGATGGTGGTATTCATCATCAGCCAGTTTCTGCAAAGCCGTCAATAGTTTCTGTATCAAGTATAGATTCAGACGTCAGTGATCGTCGTGATATAAGGGAAGCTCTATATACAGGAATCTTCAAAAGACATAGAAAAACTATTTTGGTACTTGGAAGTTTTCTTAAAATGTTAAGGGTGAATAGGAATATGAACAATTACGCTAGTATTAAAGCAAATGATGAAACTGATGAATAATTAATAACATAATATCTGTTAAAAAAGAATACCTTTAAATATTCAGTTGGTTATTTGAAATAATATGATTTAAATTGCCATGACAAGATACATAGTCAGTATTTTTTTTACAGCATATAAGCAATTGATTTACAAGTGTCTATTTGACTTTTAGTTTTCACAATACTTGAGTTCAATCTGACTGAAGTAGAGACAAACTTTCTTAACATTTTATACAAACATGTATATGAAATAAAACATGTACTTAATAATTCAGATATTAAGATAACATTACTATTGGGTAGAAAACAAAACTAATTTTATTAAATTCTTTTTTTTTCAGAAATACTTGCACAGAATGTATGCTCTGCATCAAGTTTTTGCCCCTATTGATACACGTATAGATAAAGTTGTACAACACAAATTTTGGTAGACAGTATACTTAAAAAATGGATATTAATACACAACTATTTTTTATTATGTATAAATCAAAGTTTTATTAAGTAAATGGTTATAATTGGCTCTTATTATTTGATCTTCCAAACTAATGTTTATTATTTTATGATATTCACATAATACTAACTGAATTAAATACCTGCATTTTAATAAACGTTTTTATTGAATACAAATTTTAATAAGGTTGAATGTAACGGATTGTAATTAGATATAAAAATACCTTGTAAAGTAGCAACATGCTAATGCCAATATCAAATGCAATGCCTTATTAGTCAATATACTGATGTAAATTGAGGCTCTGTTGATTCCTATATTTAAATTCAATGGCAGATACATGATTAAACAAATTTCATATTTCATTATAGTTTAAACATAGAAAATATTATCCCAGTAGGATGAATGAATTCAGGGTATTAAAAATTAGCATTTTCAGTAATCATTTTTGCAGTTTTTTAATAAAATAGTAATGTATTTTTGAAAGATTCGAAATCAATTTATACAAGTCTTTATTATCAAATTAAAATGATAAAGTTAAACAGAAAATCATCAAATACAAGATTAAATTATTTTTTCACTCAACCTTCAAGTTCAAAATAATTTTTTTACAAGCAAAAATTTTATTTTAGTCATATGAAGTTATATGTTGGTTATAAAAATTAATTTAGTGCACTTATGTCTATATCCTACAAAGTTTTTATAGAATATAATACTGCCAATAGTATAAATGTGGATTATTCTGAGAAAAATGTTGGATTGCATATTAAAAATGTTTAAACCAATTAGTTTTATCTCCATAAAACCAATTATATTAATTGTCTATAAATCAAATTTTATTCGCTTTGTCAATTGAAATTGAGTTGATGTAAACAAATAAGTTGAGCATATTACAAAAGACTGAATTTCATGGTTGTGCTTTTATTTTTAAATGCTGCATTATTAGCGACCTAATAAAAATGTACTGTTTTACTATTGAATGCAAGAGTATTCTTACTTGTGATTTATTTGTCACTGTCTGTATATAGAAAGGTAAAAAACACAATGTTTATTTCACAGTTTATTAATAATATAGATATTGTTATGGCAATTTAAAAAGTTGAATTTAAAATACTTTTCAATTAAATTGATCTTGCAGTTACACAACATGACGATTGGTAAATATAAACTTTCTAAACTTATATAAACTGACTGATTTATAAATTTGTACATGTAAAAATTAAGTATAGTTATGAAAATTTTACCCAAGATATAGGACTTGTAAAAAAATTGGGGCAATAGAATAAACGTTTACCAATCGCAGTGTACATACATAACTTGTAAAATATAAGAATCGTACAGCTTAATATTGTATGTAGTAAGTAAATTCGGAAAGCCAAATATGTGCGTATAATATTTTAAAGGTAAAAATTGAGCAAATGATGAAATTCGCCTTATAACTGCTTGACCAACTCTCATATTTTAATGTTTATGTGTCAAGTGTTGATAATCATGCGAATTAAAAGAAAAACACAAACGCTTATTTGGGTACTTTTAAATATATTGGAAATTGAAAATTCAGTAAACATAGCTTTAAATATAGATAATTTCGTATGCAATGTAATTAATTATACAAACAAAATATACGAAAGTCGACAAATCTTGATACATATACCATGTCGACTTAAATAGATTTCGATATCACGAAGATGGAGATTATATTAAATATAATAGTTGTACAAGTAATAGATTATATATATATATATATACAATCACTTTATACCATTAGATTATGGTAATTGTATACATCATAAAAAAGAATTACAAACCCAAATGCTAATAAATTATCCAATTCACATTTAATAAATGAAAATTAAAAAATGTTAGATATTTATATCTAATTGTAATAAATTACAATCGGTAATTTTCATTGAAAAATGTTTTATAATTACGTACTATATTACATTAAGCTTAATAAAAATTTGTTGTTAAACCAAGAGTTTAACTTTTTATTTCTACAAATTTTATTTGGAATAATATATTTTTATAATATCCCAGTAGTTTAAGATAATTGTTCATATCAATTTACTCATTACTTGTCAGAATTACATCTGAAATAAAAATGAATTTAATTTAAAGAATAGAAAACAAAATTTTGAAAATTAAAAAGATCTTTAAAAAATTTTGAATTAAAGATAGTTAATGAAATAGCTGTAATATATACACGTAGGTAAACAATACCCTAGGAAACGGGATATATTAAGGAATAAAAAGTATATACACTTGTGTACGTGTACTTTATAATGAAAGTCTTTCTAATTTCCGAAAAGTGGATAAAAAACTGCGACAACAATGCCTTTTTTTCTTTCACAACAAATTTAATGATTTATTTAATTGTTACTCAATCACTGACCAAGTCCTATTATTGGAATATTTTGTAAATTTTTACAATTTTTAATTTAATTCATTAAGTGTTTCTTCCAAAAATGTCGTAATTGGAAGTTTAAAGTTGCAACACGATCTCTCGTGGATGCAACTTTGTCGCCGCCATGTATATGCTCCCAATAACAAATCTCATATCTCAATGGTGTTCAAATATATTAAATATCGTATGCATTACCTTACTAAATTGTCCCAGGATGTACTTTAGGATATTCGGCGGAGCATCGTGCAATAATGGTTCCAAAGCTTCAATATACATACATTTTTGCAAAATTTGCTTCAGGCTAGCTTTGCATTTATTCCTCAAATCTTCCGAGTTCGTAGGATTGGTATACAGCTTATCCGAGAAAAGTCGTGAAATGTTAATTATAATTGCAGATACTAATATAATTATATAGTATAGGGACAATGGGGGATAGTGGTACAGGGGTAAATATGTTTGCAATAAATTATTAAAGGATTATTTATTACCCCGCAGTCCCCGCACATCCTACATGAAAAGTATTGAAAACCGCGTTTGAGAGTAAGTGGGCCTCAAACAGTTAAAACTGGATGTACTTTTAATTAAATTTAAGGAAAAAATTAATTTAGGACATAATTGCAGCACACAGCATAACAGTCGTATTTTTATAAATCTTACTTATTGCCACATTTTTACACGTCTTTTTTTTACAAATTAAAAAATCGACTTTTAACTTAGACACGGAAAAAATATCAAAACATGTCTTCTTATCTGCGACTCACATTTAAAATACAAAAATTACTTTTTAATAACATTTTTTTTGTATGATTCATCTATTATATAGGTGCGTATATGAAAAATCAATAAAGCGAAAGTGTGTCTTATCAAGCCCTTTGTCCCCGTTGCACTATTTATGCTTATTTATAACACAGTCGTGTAAATTCATATACGCGCGCGAAAAACAGTAATACTTACGGCTAAAATGCACGTAAAAACATTGGTATCCGCTATAGCTTTAGCATGCTCGGGTGAATGTTTGCCGATTTGACCCAGGGCCCATATCGTAATAGCTAATATGTGATTTTCTTGTTCCACTTCCAATACTAATGCTAATTGCTGTACACCCTATGCATAAGAAAAAAAAATTAATTTTAATATAAATAATCTATACATAAAAAACATAAACTAACAAAAAATACTATAGTGTATATTTATTTTACAGAGCACGAATCGGTGATTGCGCGATTTAGAGAAAAAGTTATGCATCAAGTAATACTGCAGTAATTTTTTTAACTTTTTATAGTTATTTAAATTCAAAGTAAAATTAAATATTTTTCATACGAATTTTTTCTACAGCAAGTAAAATATATATACCTTCATTTCAATAATAACGGTCGCTAGTTCATCGGAGTGTCCAGCAATATATCCTAGAGCCATTATGGCTTGTAACTTGGTTGAAGTTTTTTTAGTTCTAATTACTTCAACGAGAAATTCGATGCCACCAGTGTTTGATATAAATTGAGCTAGCTATAGAAAATAATAAATGGAAATAATTATATAATAATATTGTATATCAATACTTGACTTTTTAAATTCCATATGCATAATAACAATTTACTTGGAGCGTGTGTTTACAAACTTCCTTAGTTAGAGTTGCTGCTGCTTTAGCGACATTTTCATCCGGATGCTGCATGTGGTTAAAAACTTGCGGAAAAACCTGTGCTTCCACGACGTATTCCGCCAACTCGCTGGAATGCTTTGCTATACAGCCAAGCGCAGATACGGCTTGGCGCTAAATTAAATTGATAATGTACACAATCATAGGAAGTTTTTGTATAAAAATTTAAAAGTAAAACCTTTAACTTAGGATCTTGATTCGACGTGGCTTTCGCCAAAAGTGGAATAGCGCCCGCATCCACGACCACCTGCGCCAATTCTGATGTTTGTTTACTTATATCACAGAGCGCTGAAGTGCTAATTTGCTTCAAACATAGCTCCGATTCTTGGAGGCAAAGAACCAAAAGTGGAACAGCACCTACATACGCGGATTACGATTGAAGTTTGATATTTTTCAACGAATGAATCTGCAATTAAAAAAAATATTGCGAGAGAGTCTGTACAATCTGACCAGAATCAACGGCAGCCTGTGCCAGGCATTTGTTATGCCTAGAAATGTATCCAACTGCCCAGGCAGCAGCTTCTTTTACTCCGGGATTGAAATCTTCCAAGCACAAAGTCATAGCTTCCAAACCACCTTCAGCCACAACAACCGTGGCCATTTCCGGTGTATGTTTGACCAAAGCTCGCAAAAGAAAGAGAACGGCTTTTTTGAAAAATTCCTTAAACAAATAAGCAATTTTCGTTGAAATCGATTTGAAAATTCGCGCGCTCATCTATATTGTACAAGCTACACATTACCTACAGTTTGTTTGCCAATTTTTGTCAATATTTGCGGCAAAATGTTTCGTTTCAGTATTGCTCGAGCTATTTTGACGTCGTGATTAGCCAGTCTGCCGAGAGCAATTGCAGTGAGCTGTTGAATCGACGGCGTAACGTCCCACAGCAATGGACAGAGCAAATCTAAAACGCCAGCATTCTCCAAGTACTCGATGTTATGCGGTCTCGAGGCCAGATCCGTTACCGTCTGAACAAATTGCATTCTCGCTTTTTGGTAATGATCGAAGACTGAAAATTTTCCAATAAACCACATAAGTATCAGTCGCACATATAAGCATAGGTCTGCGTATTACTGTGTGTTATTTACCTTGTGAAATTATTCGTGCCGTCATGTTTTATCGCAATATGCGCCTATACTTAATATATCTACATAAATCAATCCTCTGCTATATACTATTAATTTTCGCAGATCTACGAAAAGCTTTATTTCTTCGAAAACAAGTACAAGTACAAATGTTTGACACAAATTGCTTTTCAGTCTCAAACGATCGTGTCTCGATGGGACCAAATAATTTTTGAAATACAAATATGGCTTCCGCTTGTGTACCGAAAATAAACAAAAAGTGCGCATGCGCATGACGGTCACGTAACTCGTACGTAAGCGCCGGTTTTATGATCATTGCAAATTTCTATCACAATTGTAAAAGTATAAATAATGGAAAAGAAAACCCGACTAATTTCAAACATTCCTTTTTAGTTGTGGATGCTATTAAATAATCAACAGAGTGAACTCTAGTAATAAATAAAACTCCGTCTTCTGTGCTGAGCGATTCCGTGGAAATAATGCGTAGTTTGCGATTGGTCGAGACTGGTAGTGCGGCTACAGTAGAAAAGCGACGCCGTCGCCTATAATACCTATACATATATACCTCGCAAGCAGCCACAGGATCAAGGGGAGGGAGGAAGACGCGCTGGCGCACTGCTGTGTGTGTGTCTCTCTCTCCCTCTCCCTCTCGCTTGTTTCTCGTCCCCCTGCAGCCTATAACACTACTGCGGAGGGGCCCGCTGCCCGCATATAGAAGGCGGCTGCATCCCCGTGTGGTGCGTGGGTGCGTCCGATCACCCGTAACGTAGTTTTCTTTTATTTGTCTTTTTTCACTGGAGTTTATTTTTCCAAACATTTCTTCCGGGCTGGGCCCAGTCACCGTCAACAACATTTATCAACATTCTCAAGCAGGAGTCAAGAGAAAATATTACAACAAAGAAGCGTGGGGGCAGCGGATACTCGTGCATACATCGTCGAGCGTCACTGCAGAGAGAACAAAGCAACCCTCCCGTGTAAGAGTCCTCCGAAATTCTCTTACTCTCTCTTTGTTGAGACGGACGCGACGCACGCGGCTCACGGAAAAAAGGAAAAGGGGAGTTTGCTGTAATACTGACAAGGAAAGAAAAGAGCGAGACAGATAGAGGGACGACGAGTATCGGAGCAGCAGTAGTCGCAGTAGCAGTGGAAGCCGCCGAGCACAGTGCTCTCTCTCTCTTTCAAGTAGTCGAGTGCCTGTTCAGGCAGCCTTGAAGGTAAACAAAAATGGAGCTCGAGGAGGATGAAGCTCAGGTTTGCAGGCTCTGCGGGCAAGCCGAGAGCATGTTCATCGACGTCTTCGGCGAGGAGGGGACCAAGCGCTTCCTCAACTTCAAGATCCAATCGAAAATTAACATTCTGGTGAGTAGTAAGCCCAAGTTTACGCATCTTCTACGCTTTGCGCGTTTCACACACACCAACTCTCTGCCCGAGAGGGGGGTTAGAAAAATGGCCGGCCCGCGGGCACGCGTTGGCCGAGACGCTTGCCCGAGCGCTTTTCCGAGTCGTTGCGGCGACTACTCTGGCTTTTTATAACGCTTGGCCCTTGCAGCATCCCAGTATAGGTATATATATAAGGTCGATCTTTGAGTCTTGCTATGCAGCTATACATCGCGTCCACATATATTAGCTTGGGTGCATCATACATATATATACTCGCATACCTGCTCTTTTCCCTCGTTTCTTCCATTTCTTCCATTTCCCCCATTTCCCCCATTTCCCCCCCATCGTCCCAATATTGACATGGCACCATGGCACGCCGCGAGACGACGCTCATGCTTTTGGCTCAAAGGATCTCGCGTGGGCATTAATAATACATAGGGATTTAGGTACGGGATGCTGCGCTGGCTGCTGTTGCGCTACAGCCGCCGCCAAAGCTAAGGGCGCTGCTTCTTTTCTTAAATTTTAATGCAACACCATTGTTCTGACACTATAGTAATATATCTTTCCCTATTTTCCTCGCACACATAAACAATATTTATTAGTCAAAAGCTGATTTTTGGGCAGTCTCGTCTCGAGTTGGTATCTTTTTTTTTATTCTGCCATTTCATCGCATTTTACAAAGACATAGACTACAGGCTAAAGGTATATTGAGACTCGATGGACGTGTTGTGTGGGTACCTGCCCGTCGTTTGAATACTACAATAATAGTAGAGCAGTAGGAGGTAAAGGTGCTTAAGGATACACTAAAAATGCTTTGGGATCCATTGGGGGATATATGTAAAAATGTCCTTTTGCCCAGAATCTCAGATATTATTTTTAAATCGTAGATAGATGAGAGGGATCCTCTGCCGAAGGCGATCTGCGTTCAATGTCTGGGCAAACTTGAATTCGTTTGTGACTTCCAAGAGGAGTGTCTACGCACCCAGCAACTGTTACGCGATCAGTACAGTCTACCACCTTTGTCAGACATTGTAAGTTTGTGCTTTAATCAATCTACTGCTCTACCGTCCTTACGAACAAATTGTACAGTTTCTATCATCTATCGTCAATAATTAAATTTCACATTTTCTCTATTGATGCATTCTGAACTAACCACTAAAAAATATTTCTTGTTTTTTCCTTAATGTCATGTTTTGAAAGCAATAATGTCATTTTTTACATTGATAACATGTAGATCCAATAACTGTACAACTATTGTTTCAAAATGACAAATTTAATGGTACCCATTCAAACGTCTAATTTGATCTCTCTCTTTCTCTCTCTCTTTTTTTCTCTGTAGGAGGAAAATAAGCCTGAAGAGAATAAATCTGAAGATACTGCTCCGAGTACATCGACTAGCCTTAAAAATAATATAGCCAGCAATGAGAGCAACAATACTGAGGACAAGCTAAATAGCAATGGTTCAATTGATAATAATATCAATAACAACAATAATAATAATAATACCGATAAAAATTTCAACCCCCCAGATGATGAACATTCTAAAGATGATAGTTCTACAATATCAAAAAATGCTACAAAGTCACAAAGAAGTCTTCGTAGCCAACAGAATCAATTAAAATCTTCCAATAGTAAAAAAGAATCTTTACAATCACGAGTTTTAGATAGTAACAAGGAAGTTTCTTCAAGTATACAGCAACCAGAAATTACAACAACTACTCGTAGACTGCGAAGTAGACAGAGTATAGTATACGAATCTGAAGGAGATTCTAATGTTAAAAATGCAAAACGTGCCTCTATAACAAAGAAAAGACTGAGAAGTCACAATAATACTGTAGATAGTACAACAAATTCTAAATCAATCTCTGATGCAAATGAAAATGCTGGAAAGAAAAATCAGGGGGAACAAAATAATAAAATTCAGATTCCTACCAATACTTTAAATAAAGTATTGACAGCTATAACTAATGCGCCTGGTATTGGTATTTGCGTCAAAGAGTCCGCTACAAATCGTACTGCTAATGATGCCGAAGACACAAGTTTCACTGTTGAATTATGCAAAAAGCAGGAAACAGAATCTTTAACTGTATTAGCTAAAGTTTTTCCCGATCAAGGTTCTTGCTTGGTTGATGATTCTATTGTTACATTCCTAGAAGATGGAACCAATGAAGAAGTTAAAAATCTTGTCAACAATATTGTTAGTCCTACAAATTCAAAAGATGAAACTCGCAGTTTGATTGTCAAGTTACAAAATGCTGAAGATATAACGAATAGCGCACGTAATCCAGAAGAACTTTTTAAAATGGATGGTGAAGAAATCCATGTTGACGAAAATGTTGAACAGGTCAATGAAAATAATCAAGTAAGCTATGCGTGTAAACTATGCCGAAAAATATATGAGCGGAAAGATAAGTGCACTGTACATGTAAAGACTCATTTGGGTATAAAGCAGTACATGTGTATTTTATGCCAAGCTAAATTTGTCTGTAAATCAGATGTCATGAAACATATACGATGCTCGCACACTAATCCGCGACCTATTTCATGTCCAGAGTGTCCAAAAAGATTTAGATCTAAATTTGATTTGGCAGAGCACAATAATGTACATAAAGGTGTAAAACCCTATCAATGTGCAGATTGTGATCAAAGTTATCATCATAAAGTTTCATTACAAATGCATGTAAAATCACATATGCCTCCGCAAAATTTAGCCTGTGAATACTGTGGCAAAATCTTTCCTTATCGTACGAGATTACTCAGTCATATTGGTAGTGTCCATATGAAAGAACGACGTAATTTTCGATGCCGTTTCTGTTACAATTTATACTCAAGTTTGTCTGTATTAAATGAGCACATAAAAACTCGTCATACAACGACATACACTTGTGAAACTTGCAATAAAACTTTTAAAGTAGCATCCAAATACAAAGCGCATGTGCTGCAACATAGTAATCCAAAACCATTTCTATGCAAAATATGTAATAACAGATATGCATCAAAAGCATTTTTGAATGAACACATATTAAAGCATCAAGGAGTCCGCAAACATGTCTGCCAAAAGTGTGGAGCTGCATTTGCACAAGCAAGTCACTTAGCTGCTCACCGTCATGTTCATGAAGAAAAAACTCATGCTTGTCCTGAATGTGGGAAAATGTTTAATCGACGAGATAATATGAAAGTTCATCGAAGAAGACATCTAATGCCCGATGAAGAAAATGATTGCCAAACAAAAAAGGACGTTTTTTGAACATGAGACATTAATTTTTTTACAAGTAGTTGCGCAACAAAAAGATGTTCCACATGATTCCAATTTCTACGTTTAGCCTTAGATTGTTTGTTTATTAAGACGATGAATTATTATTATAATATCTCATTTCTTATTTGTCCATTACTACAATTCAATTTTTTTTTTAAATTAATTTAATTTAAAAGTGCATGTTATTGCATCTTTCATAGTTTAAAATTATTCTTATTACTTTATGAAGCTGTAAGCTATGCGTGATATTATCCCAGTAGATATCACTTGATGAAAAATTTGTTCAGTTAAAAGTATATAGGGCTTCCAGAAGTCACTCAATTTGGTAATAAGTTTAAGTATTTTTCAAGTATTTTTACAAATTTTGTAAAAGCGTTAAATTTCCAAAATATATATACATACAAAATATGTCTATAAATATTTTTACAAGTGTATATAAAGACTTTTGTACCAGTTAAGTACAAGAGATATGTTGATTGTTCTAGGAACACTATAAACTTTGTAAGCCAAAAACTTGGCAATGTTTGTGTGCCTAGATATTGATATAAAAAAGTAGCTGTTATAATGAAAGTGCCTTTGATACCATCATATAATTAAAAGTAATGAAATGTATGTGGAAGACTAAAATAGAAAGACTTTTTAGATGGCTACGGCCACCTTAGATTTTTTTATGAGAATCTTTAAATTTATAACTTTTACACGATTCGTGTGTCTGTTTTTTATAAGTGAGGTAAAACAGATCAAGTGATGAATAAAATGTTGTTAGGTAATGTAGTTTATATGATATTATGTATTACAGGGCAATAATGTATTTTATATACCTTATTGATGATCAATGCGGTGGTTTTCAGACTTGAACTAGTGTTCAAAAAATAATATCATTTAAGTATAAAATAAAAAATAAAATAAAAACGTGCCTACTGAAATAGCAAGTAAATATTATAAAATAAATACAAAAATTCTCATGTTTCTAAATAATGTGCCTAATCATCTGTCATATATTGATCAATAAATAAAGGTACAATATTTTTTAATGGAAAAAATGAATTTTCTTACCTTAAGTAAATGAATTGTCTTGCCCTTTACCAAATCAGTTCAGAACAATGTTGTGTTGCATTATGAAATAGTTATAATCTTTATTACTTTTTTTTTTTATATTTTATAATGTAGATCAAACCAAATGATGGACTACCTCAAGTAATATGTATGCGATGTCTGGGAACATTGGAATTTTTATGTGATTTTCATAGTATGTGCCATAATACTCAAAAGGATCTAGGATCTACTGTAGCTGAGGTAAATTATAAATAAAGTGTGATAAATATACATTATACATTTATATTTTATTTTCTGAAAAATAGCTTTACTAAAATTTATATTAATTTTAGGGAGAAAGTAATAATAAAAAACCAAAAGATAAACTTGAAAATGATGCAGAGTCTGATAAAGAGAATGTTTTACCAATTAGTAACGAAAAACCTAAGGGAAAATCAACACAATCTACAGAAGACCAAACAAAACTCTCAGTCAGTACAGAAGAAGATGAAGAAAACATGGCTCCAAAAGAACAGACAGTAGTTGGAAATGATGAAATAGCTGAACTACCAAAATATAGCAATAAAGTTAATAAAAATGCAGCTGAGAAAATTCTTCCAAATGATGCGAATTTACAAATGGACCAAACTTGTGAATCAGTAACGACTGATACGGTATTAAAAAAACCATCAAGATCAACCAGATTAACTAAAAAGGTGGAAAAAAAAATTAATAATAAATCTAAAGCATCACCAGTTGGAAATAAAATTAAAACCAATAAAGGTAAAAAATCAAGCAAAACGATTGATAAATATTTTGCTACACCAGCTGCTCAATCTAAGAATAAACGTACAAACGTTGAAAATGTTAATCCCAATCAGACAGAAAGTGTTTCTAAAAAAAAGTCGGCTGCAGATAAAGATGCAGAACAAAACAAGGTTATATTTGAAGGAACCGTAATCAATACCCCGGGTGATACTTCCATTATAATGCCTCTAAAAACGGGATCATTTAATAGTCAACAATTACGACTTGAGGATGCTGAAATGGCAGATGGCAGTGAAATCGTTCAAGCTCAAGAAATAGTTTGGATATCAACCGATTCCCAATTGCCTGAGCCTGGAAAACCAAAAACAATCAACTCAAGGCAATCTAAGACTGCTACTAGTCCTGCTCCAGGAGATGAAGCTGAGATTATGAAAATGGATGGAACCTTAATAGTACAAACGTCAGGGCAAGATATGGATTTAACTACCTCTACTGAAAAAGTCATTGTGCTTGAAGTGCAATTACCTGCCAAAGAAATCTCTGTTGCTTTGCCAAAAGGTAATGCGAATCTTAATAGAAATCGCTCTGTATCAAATGTTAGTTCACGTAAATCGAGCGAAGGAAGATTTGCCAAGATATCAGAGTTGATGACAGATGAGCAAAAACAGAATATAGAAACGCTTTATACAATTGATATGACTCTAGTTGACGTAACACAAGTTAACAAGAATGTGATTACCCTTGCTAAATGTAAATTCCAGTGCAAAATTTGCGACGTTATTTATCAACGCCTTGATAAATGCCAAGTAAGTTTTTTTATTTCATTATACTACGCAATGTAAATTGTATTATATTTGTAAATTGATATTAAAAAATAAATTTATAATTCTAGGTTCATATTTGGAGGCACCTGGACATGAAGCCCTATATATGCAAAGCGTGTGATTTCTCAACATTGACTGTCAGCAATATTCGTTGTCATATTAGAAAAAGTCACTTGAAAATTAAACCATTTTTGTGTCATATATGTAATAAAAGTTATAATTCAACTACATTGCTTGAAGAACACCTTAATATACATACAGGTGCAAGACCTTATCAATGTGATTCTTGCCAATTTGCAAGCACAAGTAAGCAAGTTCTTGCACATCATATACTAATTCATAAAAAAGAAAAGGTAATAACTTTTGATATAATCATATAACTTAAATAATAATTAAAATAAACATTATTTTAACTAAAATTATGCATTTATTACAGGATATTAAATGTGACGTGTGCGGAAAAGGATTTTATTCCAATGGAAGGATGAAGGCTCATAAAATCATTCACAATAAAGAAAAGGCATTCAAGTGCAAACTCTGTTCAACTTATGTTTTACATGAAGAAGCCCTTGAGCGACATGTCAAGAATGTTCACACTAAGGATTATGCGTGTAACATGTGTGACAAGGTTTACAAATCAAAGAAAGCTCTGCATAATCACGAAAGTGTAAGATAACTCATGTAATTATTTTTCATTTCATATAGTATTTGTATAGCCAATTTATTATGATGATGCTTTATACAGGTCCACGCTGATGCAAAATTTGGATGTCCCGTGTGTTCGAACGTATACAAGAGCATTCACATTCTGAAAGAGCATATTTTGAAACATCAAGGAATAAGACGATACAAGTGCAATAAATGTAGCAAGGCCTTTGCTCAACAGTCGCATCTTGCAGCACACATGGCTGTTCATAGCGATATAAGGTAAATTGAGAGCAACTGTAGTTCACTAACTTTTTTTTTGTAAATTTATTTATTAATTTTCAATTTTTATACAATAGATATGATTGCCCTGGCTGTAAAAAAGGATTCAATCGACATGACAATATGAAAGTCCATGCTAGACGCTGTAAGCTATTCTTGGCAAACCCTGCTCTACAAGGTTTATTAGTAAAAAGGAAAATAAGTTTTTCAAAAAATAAAACAGCTAAAGTAAGTGCACAAAGAAAAAACAATAATCTTGCTGCTTCAAAACGAAATATTAAAATATCAAATAGTGATTCCAAAAAGACTGTATCTCAAGAAACAACAGTAAAAGCTCTACAATCGAATGATAATGATAATAATGTGAATGTGGTTGAAAATGTATTATCATCACAAGAATTTTAAGTTCTGATACTTTTGATTTTTCATCTTCCATTTTGAAAAGCAATAGAAATAATTACAAGTATTAAAAATATTCAATCAACTTAGAATATGATATGCCTTAAAAATACAAATTTTATATATAATAATCGACAAATGTTTATATTATGATATAGATAAGTTTTTTATGCACTAGTGCATTTCTTCCTTTTTTACCAAAAATATAATTGCCTTATGATAAAGGTATAATTCTATACAACTCTTACTCCATGTATATTATTCTTTCATAGTCAATTTCGTCTTGCTATACTGTGAGAAATTTTTTTATATATTCTAAGCCATAGATATGTAGATTTTGTCATATCACCATTAACTTTGAACTCAATAATATTCTCAATAATTTTTTTTTAATTTTTTTATTGAGTATATTTATAATTGATAAATTAAAATATCATAAACTTTTATTCTTGGTTAATTTAGCAAATTCATTTTTTAAGTATATCAACAGACTGAATCAGATGAATGACAATACTTGAAGGAGTAGTCAAATAATTATAATAAACTTGATTTAAAAAAAAGTATTCACATGAGGTAAAGAGACTTTGCGAAGGAAGAGACTGTATACTCTTAATAATTATTGCTTGCCCATAAAATAATATAATTTCAGTTACAATAAGATACTTATAAAGCAATATTTTTGGAAAGCTTTCACAATGTGCCATGACTTGAGCGTGTATTGCCAGTGCCATTAATTTTTAAATAATGAATTTTACATTTCCACAGTTTTGTTGATATTTTTTGCGTCAGTTCAAGCAAAAGAATACTTTTGAAGATGTTTATTTCGCGGTTGAAAATGTAGATACGTATATTTAAGAATTAAAGTCAAAGTCATATGTAATCGTAACGAAGTAGAATCAAGTCGCAGCGCAACTCTAGTATTAACAGTGCTTATGATGGGGTAAATGAAGAGTGAATTATAAGGTACAATTTTCTTAAAAAGCAAAAAAAAAATCATTCCTAAGAGCTTATGTTTAAGTTAGTGATAAGTAGCATATAATATTTTTTATACTCATCTACCATATAACTTGTATAATTGTAATTTTATACTTCAAACGTGATGTTGGCTATTGCCTAAACTATCTCGTGTCTTGTGTATGTGTAATCGAATATTTTAATCAATTTTCAAAAGTCTGGACAATTGTAATTTGTATTTCTCATATTTGAGAAAGTGCAAAACAAATCTATTTTTATACGCTTTAACGCAGCATAATAGAAATCCATCCAAGACTGATTTTGTAACAAAAATTTTGTAGTTTTTTATAAAGTTCCTATAAAACATTTGTCAAAAATATGCATTTTTTATTATTTCTCAATTCCTTCCTTTTACATGATAAATCTGTAGTTTATTAATTAACAAACGCACCCAACATTCAATTCAATTAAGGAATATTATTTTTCTCAATACGCGCATGAAAACATGCGTTTTCTCATGTCTGCTGAAAGAGGAAGGGAAAATCACACATTTTTAGTGTATTTGTAAAAAGTGGTGAGAATAGAAGTACATTAATATGCCTCTAGGGAGGTAAAAATTTATAAATAGCGCCGCCTTTCAGTTCAGACAAGAGGAGGGAATGCGGTACTTTCGCAGAAAAATATCTTTATTTTTTACTACTCTTCAGGTGAGAAATGGACGGACTTCATGCCAAAATAGCGAATTTTAAAAAATCATATAAAAAAAACAATAATTTAAATAAACTTTATTTAATTTATAAAATGGAGAATATTGCAAAAGATCTAGATTGAATCGTGTAATGTTTTTTTTCTAATACCAAAGGTACGCTGATAGTAAATAGGTGTAGAAATGTCAGTACGTATCATCCAAGTTAAAAAATAGAAGTGAAAACGTAAAAAAGAGCCTGATGGTAGTAAGAGAAAGTCAGTGTTGGCCTGAATTCCTACCGTCGCGGTAAAATTCAGCTACTTGACATTGTCGCAGATTGACAGTAGGCTTGAAACTGTAGAGACTGGAAGCAAGGATCCCGCTACTCGTTGAAAATCAAAGTTTCTTTTTTTTATTTACCCGCTGTAAAGTACCAATAAAAGCCAATTCAAAGCCGCGGAAAATCGAGAGTTGAAGTTTTTAAACAGAAAACACGTATTCGTGCTACTGCTTGTAACCTTAAAATGTGCATTGATCGTTGGAAAAAATCGTTGTGATTTTTTCCATTCCAAATTCTCAATTTTACGACTGTATGTAAATAATTAAAAAAACATTTTTTAAACTTTCGTAATGAATAACAAAATGCCAGAATACCGTTTGCTGGATACCGGAAGAACTAAAGAAATGCTGAAAGATTTCAAAGGTGAACGAACCGGTTGGGTTCAAGTTGGTGAGAAAAAATGGCTTTTTCCACATAGGTATACAGAACAAGGAAGCGGATTTTTCAACTTCGAAGTTAGGCCATCGGATATTTGGGTTTTGTCGTATCCACGTTCAGGTAATAATTTATACAAAACAATTATATGAATGCAAAATGATTTATAAAAGAGCATACTTATAATATATACCTCGCATAGACCTACAAAAAAAAATAGAATACGATACTCGTGACTTAATACGGCGTAAGCTATAAATATAAATACTGATTTAACATTTAGTATAACTAATTAATTAGGAACCACATGGACCCAAGAACTTGTATGGCTGATTGCAAATGATTTGGATTTCGATACAGCGAACTCAAGTTTATTGGCGGAAAGATTTCCGTTTTTAGAGTAAATATATTTCCAAAACTTATAAATTGTATTGAGCATAATAATGTATTAAATATAACAAAATATTTCAGATTTAGTATGTTTAACCATCCAGAGTTGACGAAAGAGTTCTTAGAGTTGAATAAAGACGATTTGAAAAAACAAGAACTGTGTGTAGAAATTTCAAAACCCGGTTACGAAGTTTTAGCAAGTATGCCGTCTCCGCGGTTTATTAAATCACATTTTCCTTTTAGCTTATTGCCTAATCTTTTAAATAGTGGATGTAAGGTATTTTTTTATTTTTATAAATTTAAAAATAAAGTTACATCATTTACACTTCAAAATATTATTCAATAACATATTATAATAATAATTATTTTTCGCACAGATAATTTATGTAGCTAGAAATCCAAAGGATGTTGCCGTATCATGGTTTAAGCTAAACCAAGCCTTCAGGACACAAGGATATGAAGGGGATTTTGCGAAATTTTGGAATTATTTTCGTAACGATTTAAGTAAGAACAATTTATTAAGCAATTTTTAGGAATTTCGAGAGTGTACTCTCGAAATCCCTAAAAATTGGTGACATCAACAGTCCCATCATATGTTCACTTTGATTTAGATAAACAATAAAACATATATATATATACAATAGGTGTAGCGCAATAAAATATAAGTATATTTATATATAATATAGATGAGCCAATAATTGGCTCATTCGCGTTTGTCGTTCGCGCTGCCTGTTTCGTAAAAAATTCAAAAATAAATATTTCTATATTTATTGTATTTATAAGCCATAATTCCCAATAACAGCTCGATTATAACTATTATTTATTTAAAGACACTGAATTTTATCTGTATATACGTACGAGGTTAATTTTTTGGAATATCTGTGTTTTTTTATATCTTGCAATATTGCACAATCTATAATTATATAGGTACGCGTTGCGTGATTCCGCCATTACATTTCGCCAGTCTTATAAATGCAGGATTTCTAGCTTCCTTTTCAAGTCGTTACTTAATTTTAACTATGTAAATACGCATAAATAATATTTCTTTGAAACTTATTTTGATAATTCACTTTTAGCCCCGTGGAGTCCTTACTGGGAACATTTAAAAGAAGCATGGGCGTACCGGAATCATGAAAATTTGTTATTTTTGTTTTACGAAGAACTGCAACAGGTGTGTTTTAAAATAATTTGTTTCGTACATACATCATCGTATATCGTATATTTCCAATACAATATTGCTGAATTTTCCAGAATTTGTCTGATGTAATTGCAAGGGTTTCGAAATTTTTCGGGAAAAGTTACACACCCGATCAAATAGCAAAATTAAAAAATCACTTGGACATTAAAAACTTTCGTAAAAATCCGATGATTAATTCTCAAGAATTAAAGGATTGTGGAATTATAAAGCAAGGAGCCGAATTTATAAGAAAAGGTGTAAATGGCAGCTGGAGAGACTATTTTGATGAAAAACTCGAAGTTGAAGCGGACGAATGGATTCGTACAAATCTTTCAGATACCGATTTTGAATTTCCGCTTAATAATAATAATTGGTTATAATATTTAAATACCTGCATGTGCAGTTGGTTTGTTTACAAATATTAACACGAACATATTTATATTATAAAGTGTATACTTTTGTTGGACGATTATTAATAGCAGTTTTATATATTATGTACGTATTTGCATTTATTAAAAATTAAATTATCGGCCCAGCCTATGAAGATGCTATAAAGGAAAATTTTTTTATCTCGTCATCGGTGAAGAATGACCTATTTCGCATTCGCGCAAAAGAACTCCCGATTCCGAGTTTGCCCCATTTCCGATTTTCGTAAAAGAGTCTAATTTTACGGTCTCAATAATATATTTTTTATTAGAAAAAAAAATATCTTTCTAAAGAAAACAGTATTTTAAATGTAAAGTATCATAAAAAGGAAATTACGTATCATAATGTCATGTATGCGTAACGTATTTTCCCCTCAACGTATTTTCTTTTTTATTTATTATCTCGGAACTTTAAACTCATCGAAATCGAGTAAAAGTCGCGTCCGATCTAAAATTGAATGCTCTTCTAGAATTGTCTTTTTCTACCTTGATTTCACCAAATATTCAAAATGCAGTCATTTCCTCCAGAAGTCGATTCCAAGCCTAATTTTACTGGACTGCTAGCTAACAATTGTTTTATGAAAATGGCAATAATAATAATAATATGCATACGAATTATAAAGTCAAATTCGCTTTATTTTAATATTAAACCGCTTACAAGAAGAATGTCTTTGACTTAGATACACTCCCTTCTAAACAACACTGTACATTAGTAAGAAATCACAACTTTCGACTTTTAACGGCAAGAGGTTCTTCTTCTATAGGTACTGCTATTTTCAATCTTACAGCTGTTGTAAATGTTGTACACAAGACTTGCTCAGCTTCTTTAGCAACTTTTTTAATACGCTCTCCACCTCTGCCTATAATCATCCTTGCTATCCTCAGTGATGGGCAAGACACATTGACAACAACATTCATACTACCATCTTCGCATTTCTCGACATGTTCAGCACTAACATTAACCAAGTACGGTAATTCTTGAGGTAAATTGTCTAAAAATTTTGCCTTAACAATTTCTCTAATAATAGTGTCTGGTGTCTGATCTGAGTAAGTTTTTTGATCGTAATCCCAGGCTCTTTCTTTTGCAGAATCCAAAAAATAATTCTGCAATAATTAATATTAAAAATAGAAAATCTTGTATAGTGCGCGCTCATGTCTGTGTTTATCTTTAAACAATTAAAGAATTTTCTATATTTACCCTTAAATCGTCAACTCCATTTCCTGTTAAAGCAGAAATCATAAATACATCAGAAAATTTTGGCCAAACCTCTTTGCTAGTAAGATTTCTTACAACTTCCAGAAGCAGTTTCTTATGTTTCAAAGTATCAATTTTATTTAAAATAAGTATAGAATTAGTTTCTGTTTTAGCAAGTTGCAGCAAATCAATGATTTTTGGACTAATGGATTTCCTAGCATGTAAGTTTGTCATATCTTGTATGACGCCAATGATATCAGCATTTTCCATGGAGTTTTTAGCATCATTTTTAAAACTATCCTCTAATTTGTATCTCTTTAAATCACCTCTTCCCACCAATCCAGGTGTATCAATGAAAACCAGTTGCGTATCATCCAAGCAATATATTGCTGAAGCCTTCTTGCGTGTAGTGTGTATTTTTGAAGAGGTGGCACATACCTAAAAGATGGGGGGAAAAAAATTGAAAATGTATCTATAAAGTTGTTGAATAAAATTTAAAAGAAAACTTGTCTGGCTTACTGGTCTTCCCACAAGATGGTTGATGAGTGTACTTTTTCCTGCATTTGGCAAGCCGAGTATAGCAATTTTCAAAGACTTGACATTCTTCTTGTTATCTTGATCATTTAGAAAAACTTTCTTTGCCTCGATAAGGCTCTCGCCAAGGTCATCGGCAAAGTTCGATACTTGTCTAACAATTTGAGCGCCCGCGCGTGCTGCTTTTTTACTGATGGAGATCCACATAGCAGAACCGAATTGTTAATAGCATTTACCTGCACTGTTGACTTGGCCCAGACGAGTGTCGTATTTTAGCGGAGAATCATACCTACTAAGTGTTATAGAGGCGTGAGCAGATGTAGAAGGTTATGTCGTACGCTCCGACACTGCAGCCGCAATTTTGCGTAACACTGAAAGTATTATAAAGTATATGAGAAGTGCGGGCTTATGTAACGCGGAAATTGGTTCGACAAAAAAGAAGACGATATACGTACTCGATTTTAATTTCGCAATAACAATAGAATCATCGAGGCTCACGTACCGATAAGTATCACTCCGATGTACTTATATCATATATATAAGTATATAAGTAGTAAAGGTTTGGGTTGTCTGCAAATGCTTGCGCTGCAGAGCTCGTGGTGTCGTGCGCGGTGCGCGGCAGTGGTCCGAGTGCGGAGTGCCGCATGTCGTTCAGTGCATTCGTTGTCCGCGTGCGGCGTGCCGTGCGGTGCGGTCCAACTTGGACCGTCCAAGGAAACATCAGCATCACTCATCTGAGCGAAAAAGACAGACCTATCAGCTATCTGCTATATATATATAAGCGGGGGCGCCTGCGCGGACTAATACTCAGTATATATATATTTATATATACATTATATGACGTTATGTATATATAGCGTGTGTTTAGTGTTTATGAGCGAGCACAGTGCCGTACCACAGAGCTATAGTGGCCGCAGTGCGATTTGCGAATCAGACGCGGCAGCGAGAGTGCATACCTATAGTGCATGTGTGCATTATTGTATACTATATACCTATATATACCATATATAAGGTACACATGCGAGTGGAGCTCGTATATGTATAAAGTTTGTAAAGTGCAGTGCGCGCGCGCGTGCAAAGATGCAAGCCCGGGTCGCGATCGTCGCGGAGTAAGCTTCGACGAGTTTGGAGCAGCGCGAGGTAGCATCATAAACTCTACTGCAGCAGCTCTGAGAATGGACGACGCACGACGGCGCGATTCACGGGAGAATCATCTCAGCAGCAGCAGTAGCATCATCAGTAGTAGATCGCGCTCAACATAGAGTCACACTATATTTTGATCTCCGCACGTTGCGCACAGTAATAAATAAATATAGCAAGTCTCCGGATCGTGCTTCTCTCTTTCTTTTATCAAATATACCTATAATATAATATAATACTTCCATCGTAATAAAAAATCGACAACTTTGTTTTTTCGGCTGCATTATACCCCTATATATATATATATATATCTTTATCTATATATATGTAAGACTGGCGAGACGCTCATACAAGTAGCGCGAGTGCGTCGGCGGAAAATAAAACTGGACAGACGAAGAAAATACATCTCGTGCAGTAAACTCTGTATCAAGCTCTCGAACGCGCGCGTAATAAATATCGACCTTCTCTCTATCTCGTTCTGTCTCTCCCTCTCTCTTTTGCTCTAAACTTATGCGGCTCATTCCAAGCTTTTGCAAATCCACAGATTCGCACAAGCTCACTCGGCTCAAGTTATCTAACGAAAAAGTTAATACGCACGTTGACAACGCAATGGACACGATTGCCGAGTGCTTTCATTTTAGGCCCGAATCTACTTCCATTGACACCTGAGATATATTATGTAGGTACTTATTTACTCGACGATTTTTATCGTTTATTTTCCCTATTCTGTAAAGAGCTTTCTCTAGCTTAAAATTAGCTCATCTTTCTTATTCGTATATGCTTCTTTCAGATTTATATTGAGGCAGGAATATGTCAAATGTCAATGTTTTCATGATTGTTTATTAAACAAGTTTAAATTCATAATAATATTTATCTATTAGTATATATTGCTGTAAAATGCATTTCTGGATTGACAAACCTACAGCTCGATTTAGTGGTCGGCGTTACCCTGCTTTGTCCTTTCCAAAAGCACACTTTGGTGAGATATTTAAACAATTTGCTTCCATTAATGGTTGTGAATACATCTGATAATAAATCATTTATGGCAGTAGCTCCACACCATAGATGTGGCAATCTTAACGTAGCAAGACTACAGATGGTTACTCCAGTGCATCGATTTCAAACCATCAACAGCGGAGGCAATTCTGCTGGACCTAGTAATCCTAGCTCTACAAGACCTCCAAGATCATCTTTACAAAATAATGATAATAGAAGTAATTCAGCACATCCTGGCTTACACCTGGGACAAGAAAACATCAGCAAGTACGTGTTGACACCTATTTCAATTCTAAACACAATAACAAAAATGAAAACTTTACAGAGATTACACAATTTATAATTACAACTTTCTGAAAAATTAAAAGCTTTTAATTTATTTTGTTTTATTTCAGTATTAATCCAAGTAATACTGGTAACAATCAACAAGTACTGCCTCCATCAACAAGTGCTGCAAATAGAGGCCTTCTAAATTTTTCAGACTTTAATGATGCTGAAATGGCTGGATATAGACTTCGCTGCAGTGTATGGATTATTTTTGTATTAGCTACTGGTTTTGTAGCTGCAGCTAAATTTTATTTTGATCATCAGGTATATATATATATCTTAATTTTGATAATTATAAGTAAAAAAAGAAAATTCGATAGAAAATAAGAGAGACTCCCAATATTTTTCGGATTAATGCGAAAATTCAGCGATTTGATTTCATGATAAATTAATGTAAAACTATAAAAATATTTATTTTTTGTTTACTTCACTTTTCTTATGAAAAAGAATTTATATACATCAAATGAATTTCATTTTGTATTTTCTCTTTAGCATTTATATAAAGCAACATAAGTACAATACTGCATTTTTTATCTTACGCATAAAATAAGTCACAGATTTCCAGATATGTGTGAACTTTAAATATTAAAATAACAATGATTATTACTTTCCAAGTTTCAAAATAATTGAATTATTTTTCTTATTTAGCAGGGAGCTGGTTTGGAAGTACTAGTATTTTGTGGACTCTTGGTAACTCTTTTGATGTCTGGATGTTTCTATTCAATTATTTGTCGACGTGCACAGAACAATCATCGCCAAGAAATTCAAGCTGAGCCTATTGCAGCTGTTACTGTTGCCAATACAATACCTAATGAAAGTATTAGGCAGGTATCCATGCCCATTAGGCAGAACCCGCCTCCACCGTATCATGTAGCAATTCTCATTCCACCACCTACATCACCAGATGAAGCTCCTCCACCAGCTTACGATAAGATCATTCAATGAAATTCATTTTCATTCTAGTCTTTCTTTATGTGGAAAAAAACTTTAAAGTTACTGTTATTATACCCAATACTTACTATGAAAATTGTCCTTTAGTATATAACAGAATCTAATTGCATTTATATTAGATTTCAAATGTGATATTTCATTGGCCAAAGGAAAAAGTAACAAAGAAACATTTCATGGATAATAAATAACAATGTGCAGCGTATTTTTAATATTTTCTTATGTTTGCAGACAAAAGTGCAAAATCGAAAATGAAATAATTGAGTAGAACATTTTCTTATCCCATTGATTCCAGAAGATATATTGTCATCATGTATTACAGTTTTACAATTATCTTTATCTACAAGATACATGATAATATTCAGACGTACGCACAAATCGTCAATACATACAAAATATATAGCATGATCATTCTTAAGAATTTTTCTTTTTGGAATCTAGCAATGGCTATATTTGTGCGATTCATTACAAAATTATTTAGGCCAAATGTGCATACTTATATTATACAAAACTCTCTTTTCAATTATTCAAGGTGTAATGTGTAAGTAATGATACATAAGGGATATTATAAGCCTAATAGGTTTCAAAAAAAAACTTTATTATTTATTAAAATACTCAAGTGCATACAAAAGCTTGATCAGATTTCACAAATTAAAAATATTAAAAGTCATATATATAGTACTATTTGTACTGTTTAATACAATATGTTATTATTATATAGATATCAAAACCAAATACAGCGTTACAATTCTTGTTGTACATAATTTCATTTTCATAAAATAGGCGCGCACTCGACGCGCTATACACATTTCTTCGATGAACTTGGATTTTTTAAATAATTTAATTATAGTATATATATTATATATTATACCGTCACTAAATTTTGTACAAAAATGATGTATATATATTTTTTGTTTCTGCCAAAGTATTCACATTGGCAGATGTGTAGCGTACTATCACGCTCAAGCGTGACAAAAAATTGAAAATAAAAAAAATCTTTTATAAATAATAGACTTTTATCTATAAAATTCATTATTTACACTTTATTTTTTCATAATAATATCCTTTTTCTCTTTTATTTTATATTATTAAATGTCAGCCGAAAGTTGAAAATGTTAAATTGTTATAAATTTTCGTCAATAAAAAAAGTCAAACTTTGTCCCCCGCGTAAAAAATTCTCAATCAATTCTCGTTGTTACTATATATCACAAAATCTTATATTATTGTAATATTGTATGTTATATTTTTATTAACGATAAGCTAACACATACTTACATAATATGGATGATAATCTAATGCGCATTAAATAGTTAAAGCAGGTGAACTTTATTATTTTCTTCATTAGTATCTAATAGCAATCAGTAAATTTAACGACTAAAAGATTTCAGAATGTTTTCATTTATTTGTAAATGGTACTCTATGAATGTGATGGGGAGATCACACGGGCTGCGGGACGAACTACTGAGATGGAGCAACAATTTAACACATTTTTTTATCGGGAGCCGGACAAAGTTGTATACTTGATGCGAACATTTCTATATTTATTCAAAGCGGCCCACATAATAAATGGAATGGAGTCGGGTGTGGATCATTAAATTATTCGTACAAAGTTTGTACATGAAATATTTATTCTCAGCGATGTATAATGTCATAGGTAATGTCAACATGAGAATGTTTGAAACCTAATATAGGTTTGAAAAAAAACCCTTGATTTATTTAAATACTCATCAAGTGCATACAAAAGCTTGATCAGATTTCACAAATTTTAAAATATTACAAGGCATATATAATTAGTATATGATAAGAGTCAGTATTTATCTTTAGCGTGAGTTTTATTGAAATGCCAATATATGTATGTGTTATAAACTCAGAACGCTAAGAAAAATTCCGGGTATCAATATCAAATACAGCGCTACAGTTCTTACACATAATTTCATTTTGATAAAATAAGAATGCATATATATTTTTTCAATGAACTTGATTTTTTAAATAATTTAATTAGTATATATTATATTATACCGTCACTAAATTTTGTACAAAAATGATATATATGTATGTATATATATATTTTTGTTTCTGCCAAAATATTTATATTGACAGACGTATACTAGCGTGCGCAGGTTGTGACGAAAAATAAGAAATAAAAAATCGTTTTTAAATAATTCATTGTTTTCATTCCTAATAACATTGATTCCAAATTGAAATTACAACTTGGCAAAATAATATTCAGTCTTTATCAAATAATAAAAGCGGAGGACAACCGATAAAAAGCATTGAATGATGTTGGTAAAAATGAGAACAAATACATGTATTTAGTCAAGTGCAGCAGGTATAGGAACTTGTGTATAAAATTAATGTACATACATACAATGTTTCAAGAGGAAGGATTTTGAGAAATCTCATTTTTGTCTTTAACGTTTATGATAAATCCAAAACATTGATATTTTCTTAACTGCTCCGTACAGTTACACACATTAAATAATCTTAACAAACATCTCTGTTTGTTTATTTTATAATTAAAAATATGAATCAACATAAAAAATTAGCTTCTAAAAAATCTTTAAACTCTTTGAATTTCAAAAAGCTTTACATCTGTATCATACCAAATAGGAGGTTCAACATTTCTCAAATATATAACACCCCACATGTATGTTCTAAACCATGCAGTTGTGCCAGCATTTGCTTGATATCTACGTATAAGAATAGGATGTGGTACTGGTAATAATCCTACAAGAGTTCCATGTTGCAAAAATTTGAGAATTTCACTTTCGTCTGTTAGTCCCCTAAAATGAAAAAAATAATAAAATATTAAGAAAATGCAAAATCTTCTCAGTTATTAGAGCTTCACATTGCGATATAAATAGTGGCATACGTTAGTTCTTTACAGCACGGTGTGCGTAACGCCCGAGCGTATAATGAGGGTACTAAACGACGTGCTATGAAGAACGACTTGTGACACGAATATCGTACACTATTTTATATAGCACTGTTTGCCCTAAATCCGATATCACGATTATCCATGCCATAAAGAGAACATTAATACCATAATTTATGTCAGGGATAAGAGAGACATAAGTGTGAATTTAGACTATACATTGCTATACAATTATTAATAATAGAAAAATAAACGCACTTGTCAATGCAAATTTTCTCTACTTGAGGTACAAGAACTTGCAAAAGTCGCATAATAGTTTGTAATGGCAGTTTACTCTTCCATTGGTAAACCCAGTCAGCTGAAGGAACCCACTGATTAATGCTATTCATAGAATTTGATTGCTCAGCAACACGAATTCCTCCTTTCTATAAAAATTAATAATAATTTATTTGATTATTAGTAGTAAAATCTTTGTTGTATGTATTCTAAAATCTCATTTTAAAAATAATAATAATTTATCAATATTATAAAATCTAGAAAGCAAACAATTTAATTTGAGTTATATTTTAGTAATTTAAAAACTTTGAATTTATCAATAAATTGCAATTTAAAAATAAATGTATACTTACTGGTATAATAGATTCAAGTTTGTTTCCTTCAGTTTGATCGTTAGATTCGTCCTCAGCTTCTAAATTAAGTTTACTTACATCAACATCTGAAGCAGGACTTAATGGATGGGCTGACTCTTTTTCAGTCATGTTTTCAATGCCTGGTGTTTCAAGTAATGAGGCTTTGAGTGTGCCAGGCTCTGCAGGTTGAGCTGGATGGGAACCTTCCATGGCAGTTTCATTTACATTCTCAGTAGATCTACTAGATGGCATATGTTTTCTTTGCCTTTTACTAAGAGATTTTGCAATAGTGTTACAGTCACTCGGTAAATTAGCTAAAGCATGAAATACTTGTCTTTTCCTAATGATTGTATAGACCAAATTACTGTTTCCATCAAATTGATACTGTAATAAAGATAATTTTTTAAGTACAGTATATATGATTTCAAATTGTTTGTATACTTACTTGAATAATATTATTGAATATCTCTAGTAAGAAAAATACTAAATGATGATTTGTTGGAGCAGAAAATAAAAACCACGGCGTACTAAAAGCTTCTAGTAAATGTAGAAGTTTTGTACTAGCAACCATTGATAATGTTTTTAAATATGGTGAAACATTGACTAGAATAGTTAGCAAACAATCAAAAAGAGGTTGCAACCTTTGGTGACCAGTAGTGATAATTTTGTGAAACACTGTAACTAAGAGATCAGCATGTGTTCCTAGTAACACATAAATTATAAATATAATTATTATAATTATATTATTTGTTGACATTTCAACGCGTTTTATGATTACCTGTAAACACTGGTATATCCATTGGTACTGTTGCTGTATATGGCTTATTTAATCTAACACCAAAATTACGTTCTCCACTAAGAAGTAAGAGAATAAAGACTCCAATGTGCATCAAACCAACTCTCGCTAATAAAGAATATTATCAATGTTTTAAAAAATATGAACAGATATAATGTTGATATATCAAGCGCACAATACTATTTGTAATGCATGTATTAATTTCTACGATTGTTAGTGAATTTCACTAATTGTTTATATTAATAATAGTTACTAGTTGGCGCAAAAATAAATTGGCACTATACTTACACTGATCTGCTCTGGAGTCATTTAAATGATACAGTATTGGTACCAATACTTCAAGCACATCAGAACTTTTCAGTACATAATATAAAAATTTTTTATTATAATCACATAGCTTCCAAAAAAATACAAGCAACTCTTGATGGAAATGCACTTTCTTTGTTGAATTTGGTAAATAAGTTTGCATCAAAGGATTATTCAATAACCTTGTGATGCCTTTCAAAACAAACTGAAAATCTGCAAATAAATATAATATTATTACTATTAAAATTATTTTTTATCCTACCTGCACCGAAAGTATGCAAATTATATGTGCATGTGGGGTGATAGAGTAAGCCCCTGTGTGGGGAAAATAGATAGTTTTAGCTCTCTTTGATATGTACTCTACAACAAACTTCCAGTGCAGGTATTGGATAAAAATTATTGTGTGCACCACAGGTGAAAAGACTATTGAATTGTCAGTGATTGTCATCTTTCCACTCTTGATACAGAAAATACTAAATAAAATTGCAACAAATACCTTCATCACGATGTATGCGACTTAAATAATTAATGAAGAGATTATCTCCAACAGCACCTTCTTCCATATTGGCTCCACAACTAGTATCATGATCTAAGGTTACTATTAAAATTTGTAGTGCCACATCAACCAAAGGTTCCAGAGAATCAGTGAACAACAAATGATTGTATGGTACTCCAAAACCAACTGGATCATATGCGCATACTGTATTTAATAATGAAGTAAACATCGGCAAGGCATGTCTATTAAAATAAAAATTTTCTTGGAAACTTTTCAACTTGTAGATTTAATATTAAACACAATTTGAATGAGTTTTACCTGTTTTCAGAACTAGTTAAATATTGAATCCATTTATTTGGTGCAACTGAAAGGTCTGTAGGAGGATTATACATGGTCTCACTAAAGCATGTCAACAAAACCTTGAGTAACTCTGTCCTATTAGAATCCAAAACTGGATGTCTGGGCTGTGATTGAGCAAAGCCTACTCCAGCTTCCCAAATGTATTCACAACTATCTATAGATTGTAATTCATCTGCCTTGTCCTGTAAAAAGAATCATACTTTTATTTTAAATTCATACAAAATTTAACTACTAGTTAAATTAATGAATACATACTGGTCCTGATTTTCTGCTATTTGTGACAACAGTAAAATCTGGACAAAATAGCAAATCCTGCAATATATTGATTGAATTAATAATAATAGTATGAGCATACCATTTAATCATAGTCAAATTTTGTTTTCCTCAATACATACACATATTGTATTTAGTAAGGAATGTGCAAGCGGAATACTTTCTTCATCTTCTTTTCCAGCTGGTAAACTTGACCAAAAGAAACCTTTCCAATCAGGATCTTCGAAAATATAAGGTAAAAGCCTTGTTAACAACCGACAGCAATTAAGCACTGTCTGCTGTTCACTCTGAGTTCTGCAACTGCTGTCAACTGCTTTAACCAATTTTTCTACTGCCTTGTAACATAACGTAGCAAGGTTCGAGGGAGCTTCTTCTCGTAGAATACGAATTTCCGAAGCAGGTATCAAGGTGAAAACATCCTGTACACTTGACACATTTTCACACCAAAATTGATCCCAAAATGCATCATCAGAAGCATCTATCACCTAAAATAAGATTATAATTAATTATATTAAATGTCGACCTACTTTTTTAAGAGTTTACATGGCATTTCTTCATTATAAACGCAAAAAAAATTGTTATCTTTGTTCACTAAAACGAATTGTGGTCAGTCAAGTCAAATATAAACGATAAAATGTTTCGAATATTTTGACATATTGCATATGAAAAAAACTTGTGACAATGGAGGTTATTTATAAATGAATATTTATCACACTGACCTGTGTTTTGGATGTCAGCTGTACAACAGCTTTCCGAAAGTTCAGTTTAGTATCCGCATTTCCCATGATCTTACAGATTGATGTTTTAAATTGCACACATTAGAAATTTACTGAAGAAACATCTGTTCGTATACAGCTTTTATACACAGGTACACGATATACCTACAATAGAGTAGATGCCATTTTGAGCGCATGCTTAAACAGCTGATATTATTGTTATCGTTGACGTTGCCGTCCGCTCCCACGCTCCAGTCCAGTCCAGTTCTGAAAATTCCAACCAATAATATAAGTATACATCAACCATCAACCTCGTGCTTCGCGAGCGGCGAGCTCTACTCGACGAATCAGAAACAACGGTCTCTACTTTTTCAACCAATCATATTGACTTAAACGAATCCTAAATTTAGATCGTTAGACGTAGGTACCTATACATAAAAAGCATTTTTCTGTTGTGAACACAGCCATATAGCAATGTGCGTCTTTCTATGCAGGATGCGTCTCTCGTACTTATATATAAAGGGAAACAAGAATTTATAACCTCTAATGCGTATGATCAAGTTTAATAGTGAATTACAAGTCCGTATATTTTTAAAGCAAAAAATACAATTTCTAAGTCAAACAGCGAACGAAGATGACAGACGAAAATAATGCTAAAGTCAGTGGTGATGAAACAACTACAGCTGAAGACAAAAACTCGGAAAACTTAACATGGAAAGATTTGGTTAGCTGTCTTACTGTACATATTGTCTAGCCGTTGTCACGTGTTTATTATAAAAGCAATTGTTTATTTTTACAGGGAATTGTTGATTCGTTGTGTCAAGCTTGTGAAGATTTGAAATGGAAAGCGCCTACAAAAATTCAAAGAGAAGCAATTCCCTTGACAATTCAAGGTAATTTTTAGATAAATATATTTTAAAAACAAAAAAAAATTGGAATAAAACTCGCGTGCCAATATTTTAATTTTTGATTTTAGGAAAAGATGTCATAGGATTAGCTGAGACAGGTTCAGGCAAAACTGCTGCATTTGCACTTCCAATATTACAAGCTCTTTTGGAAAATCCTCAACGATATTTTGCACTCATATTAACACCCACAAGAGAATTAGCTTTTCAAATTTCCGAACAATTTGAGGCTCTTGGTAATTAATTTTTCAAAAATATATAGTGATTTGAAAATATATTTACTATATAAAATATTGCTCTTTATTAAGGCGCGAGTATTGGAGTAAAATGTGTCGTCATTGTTGGGGGTATGGATATGATGACCCAATCGTTAATGTTGGCTAAAAAACCCCACATCATCATTGCAACTCCAGGTCGACTGGTTGATCATTTAGAAAATACCAAAGGATTCAACCTGCGATCATTAAAATTTTTGGTAATGGATGAAGCAGACAGAATTTTAAATATGGATTTTGAAGTAGAAGTAGACAAGATATTGCGTGTAATACCACGTGAAAGAAGAACATTGTTATTCTCAGCAACAATGACAAAAAAAGTACAAAAACTACAGCGTGCATCTCTTCAAAATCCAGTTAAAGTTGAAGTTTCAACAAAATATCAAACAGTTGAAAAGTTACAACAATATTATGTGTTTATTCCTGTAAAATATAAGGTATGTGAAGAAAGTTTTTAAAACGTAAATCAATAAAAATAATAAAATTAATAACAATGTTTTAATTTTATAGGATGTTTACTTGGTTCATATTTTGAATGAATTATCTGGAAATAGTTTTATGATCTTCTGTTCCACGTGTAATAATACCATGAGAACTGCTCTTCTCTTACGCAGTTTAGGATTCATGGCTGTTCCCTTACACGGCCAAATGTCGCAAAATAAAAGAATTGCAGCACTAACAAAGTTCAAAGCAAAAAATAGATCAATTTTAATCTCTACAGATGTTGCAAGCAGGTTAGTTAGTATATATTTTAAGCAACTTTATTCAATTCAAAAAACAACAATAGTATTAACAAGTTCAATTTAAATTTCTAGAGGCCTTGATATTCCGCATGTTGATGTTGTCATTAATTTTGATATACCAACACATAGCAAAGACTATATACATAGAGTTGGAAGAACTGCAAGAGCAGGTCGCTCTGGCATTTCTGTTACATTTGTAACCCAATATGATGTTGAGTTATATCAAAGAATAGAACAGCTAATTGGAAAGCAGCTTCCTATATATAAAACTGAAGAACAGGAAGTTATGGTGCTTCAAGAAAGAGTAGCAGAGGCTCAGCGTATGGTTAAAATGGTGAATTTTAAAATTATGTTCTTAATGTTGGTTAATGGTAGCTTTAATATGTATGTACAATAATTTAATTTCAATTT